>CM046330.1:31606906-31944339 GCA_025403435.1 Artocarpus heterophyllus | reverse complement strand
CATACATTAATATGCTCATAATTATTCATACATGACTATACCCCTAAGTATTCATATCATGGCAAACATACAAGTTTACACTTAATTATACACACAGGTATACATATACATACATTTCGTTCTAAACCTACATTTCATACTATAGGTGTGAAGGGTACTTACTTGATGCAAATGTCGGGCAACTTAACCTCGATTTTCCTTCTCCTAGACTCCTAGGATCCTGTTGGCCAATTACAAAGCCATTAGCCAAATTCCACTATGTTTCGATACGAAACATCCGTTAGTTAATAAATTGAGTTGCATTACTATGTACAACTCTAAAAACCACTATTTTTCTTATTTCTATCTAACTTTATCCTATAGTTTCTAACAAAGGGCGGGAACCTTTCTAGTCATTTTCTTATCCCATTGGAAACATTTCAAAGCGGTTCGGGTTATTAGACAAAATGACGATGTTGCCCTTTGTGGGTCCACTAACCTATCCGAGCTCGATTTCGTTATTCTTATGAAAATAACCACATACTAATTTCAAAATAACACCCTAGTGGGTCAAATCTCTTTATTTCTCAATTATGCCCCATTTTCATAAACTTTACGGTTTAGTCCCTAAACTAAAAATTTTGACGATTTTCCCTCCGGGACTAAAATTTACTTCTTTGCATCAAATTTCCTATTTTTCCCAAGGATCATTTTTACTTAAGGTACCATACCTTAAATCATTTTGAAAAATGATATTTTGCCATTTAATACTTTTTAACTTTTAACATATTCTTAAAAAATCAAAAACTCACAACGATTGAGTTTTTAGACAAACCGTCCACGTGACCTAATAGTTTCGTCGAGATCTACAACTTTCATGTTTTAACTTTTCCCAAAATATCACTGTACAGGGGCCTTTTGACTATTTTCAAATCTGCCGAGAAGGAACTTTTTCTTTCAATTTAGTCCCTATGGCATTTTTACAAAAATTCGTTTAAAAATTGCAATTCTACCCCTAAAGAAACCATTCCATGCCTTAATCAAAGATTCTCATGCTCAAACATCACTTTTGCAATGTCTAACATCAAAATTGCAAAAATAAAGCTTTTTGCAAAAAATTATCATTTTGCACTATAAACCAACGTTTCACAACTTAAACTTGCCATTCATCACATATACATGAAATTCCATCAAATATGTGCTCAAGAACTCACATGGGTTTAAGAAATAAAAATCAAAACAAATTCAAAACTTTGAACTTTAAAACTTACCCAGATAGCACTTTTTGGATTTCTAACCTTCAAAGTCCTTTGAACTCCCTCCTAGGCTTCCTTTCCATGCAAAAAATACCATGGATTAATTTTTTCCCTTTACCCATGAAAAATCCCTTGAAAACTCATTAAAAGTTTAGGATTTTACCTTAAAAACTTGTGGGAAATCCTGTACTTGCTTGTAAAAATTGTTTGGGGCCATTTTTGCAAAGTTTGGGGGCTGAGAAATTTTTTTTGAAGCTTGGTTTATGGTTCCGGATCTTGGAGAAAAAGCAAGGAAATGAAATTTTGTGATAACTTGTAATTAATGCTTCCTTATCACATTTGATGACTCATGGTTATCCATTAGACTACCCTAGGTGTCCTCATCGTATTGGGCCACATTGCATGGCTTGTTGGCCCAATAGAATTCAAGCAAATGTCCACTTTATGGAATTAAAAATTATACTGTGTAATTTTTTATCACACAGTATTTTTCCTATACTGTCGTGGTCAATTCAGTGTACTTTCTATCCTTAGGACTGTATAAAATATTTTAACTTTTCGTTCACTTTTGTAGGCTAATCGTGATATTTTTCGTATCTGCGTTTTCATTTATCAGTATTCTTATACTGCTCTGGCCTCCTTTCTACCCCGGGTTAGGGTTAGGACAACCTCTATGTCCTATTTACATTCTAATCATCCATTCGTTTATATCACAATTTCACAATTAATTGGACATAAATTCATTTTATGGATATTATGTACAAATCTCTGAGTCATCAAACTCATAAAATTTGTATTTTACAATATCCACCATTGCATACATATGCCATAAAATTTGCAATCAATGCCGCTCATTCATATTTTATTGCAATTTCACAAAAATAAAATTACTATTTTTTAAGAATAAATTCATTAATTAAACCCAATTAATATTAGGTTTCATTGATGACATTTCCTCGGTCATTACAATCTACCCCCCTTAAGAATTTTCATCCTCGAAAATCAAAATAATTAGGGGTAGTCTTTCCTCATTTCATTCTCTCATTCCCACATTGCCTCTTCTACTTGTTGGTTGCGCCATAAAACTTTGACGAGAAGTATCTTTTTGTTCCTTAATTCCTTCTCTTCTCGTACCAGAATTTGAACTGGTTTTTTCTTCATAGGACAGATTCTCTTGTATGTCAATTTCTTCCGGCTGAAGAATAGTGAAGGGTCTGGCACATACTTCTTTAGCATGGACACATGGAATACGTTGTGTACCAATGCTAGATTAGAGGGTAAGGCTAACTTATAAACTATATTGGCCTATCCATTTCAAGATCTCAAATGGTCCAATATACCTCGGACTGTGCTTTCCTTTCTTTTCAAATCTTACAATTTCCTTTCATGGGCATTATCTTCAAAAGACCAAGTCTCCTACTTGAAACTTCAAAGGTCTCCGTCGTTGATAACATAACCTCTTTTGCCGACTAAAAGCCATTTTTCATTCGTTGTCGAATTAACTTTACATCTTCCGTTGTTCTATGAACAAAATCTACAGT
The DNA here is from genome assembly GCA_025403435.1 of Artocarpus heterophyllus. Lineage (NCBI taxonomy): Eukaryota > Viridiplantae > Streptophyta > Magnoliopsida > Rosales > Moraceae > Artocarpus > Artocarpus heterophyllus. The sequence continues at coordinate 31,941,563 of CM046330.1, read as the reverse complement.
CGACAACACCTTTTTCTTGGGTTTCGTACCAATGTAAAGGTGGTCTACATCTCCTTCCATATAGAGCTTCATATGGAGCCATACAATGGAGCTTTGATAAACTATTGTTGTATACAAATTCGATCAGAGGAAGCTTTTATCCCATCCTCCCTTGAAATCTAACACACATGCTCTCTAACATATCCTCTAAAGTCTGGATGGTCCTTTCTGATTAACCGTCCGTTTATGGGTGGAAGGCTGTGCTGAACGTCAGCTTGTTCTCATCGCTTGATGAACATTTCTCTAAAACTTGGAAGTGAATCTACCATTACGATAAAAAATGATAGACTTCGAAACTCAATGGTATCTAACTATTTGGGTTACGTATAGTTTAGCTAGTCGTTCTATAGAACTATGAGTTTAATGGGTAGGATATAAGTTGATTTAGTCAATCTATCAACAATTACCCATATAGCATCATGTCCACCCGTAGTTCTGGGTAGCCCAGTTATCAGGTCTATAGTTATCTGATTCTATTTCCACGCTGGGATATCGATCTTTTGTAATTCGCCTGTTGGTCGTTGATGCTCATCTTTCACCTTCTGGTATGTAAGGCATTTGCCAACACACTATACAATATCGTTTCTCATTCCATTCCACCAATAGTGTTCTTCAAATCTTGGTACATTTTAGTAGCTCCTGAATGAGCCACATATGGTGCTTCATGAGTTCTTCTAATACTTGCTTCTTTATTCTTCATCATTGGGGATGAGATTTTGCCCTTATAAGGGAGAATGCATCTTCTAAGATGCTAAATTTGGTTTCTTTGTTTTCAAGAACTTCATTCCTAACTTTAAGTAGTGACGGATCTGCTTCTTATCGCTCTTTTAAGTTCTCTAAGATCGTTAATTGAAAGGACAAATTAGCTAATCTTCTAGTGACTAGCTCTATTTCTTGCTTCCATCAAGTCCTTTTGGAGAGGTTTTGGTATCATCTATACCGTTACTAGCAAGGACGTTGTTCAACGACTAAGGGCATTGCTACTCAATTAGCCTTTTCCGGGCGATACAAAATCTCACAGTCGTAGTCTTTGACCAACTCAAGCCACCTTCGCTGTCTCATGTTGAGCTTTTTCTACGTGAAGATATACTTCGGACTTTGATGGTCTGTGTGAATCTCAGATCTTGCTCCATACAGGTAGTGACACTATATCTTCAAAACAAATACAACCACCGCTAACTCTAAGTCTACGTCGGATAATTCCTATTATAATCTTTTAACTGTTGAGATGCATCAGCAATCACTTTTCTATTTTGGCATCAATACGGCTCCCAATCCTGTTTTTTGATGCATCACTATAGATCCCGAATGTTCCATCGTCCGGATCTGATATTGTTAGTACTAGTACACTTGTAAGTCCCCCTTTTTAATCCTTGGAAACTTTCTTCGCATTTCTTAGTCTATTCATACTTCGCTACTTTTCACATAAGTGCAAGTGAATGGGTGCTGCAAGTCAGGAAAATTCTTCTACAAACGTCGATAGTAGCCTGCTAAACCGAGGAAACTTCTGATTTTGACCACACTTTTCGATGTAGGCCACTTATTCACTGCTTAACTTCGGAAGGATCGACAGATACTCCTTCTCGTGTCACCACGTGTCTGTGGAATTGAACCTTTTCTAGCCAAAACTCACATTTTGAGAACTTGGAGTACAATTGATGCCTTCTCCATAATTATAGTGCAATCCTCAAGTGCTTTTCATGTTCCTCTGGCGTTCTGAGTATATAAAAATATCGTCGATGAAGACAATAACGAACTTATCTAGGTATTCTTCGATTCATGAGATCTATGAAAGCTGCTAGGGCATTAGTCAGTCTAAAAGACATGACGCATAACTTATAATGCCCATAACGTGTTCGAACACTGTTCTCGTATATCTTTTCTTTAACTCGAAGTTAATGATATCTTGAGCGTAGATCAATCTTTAAGAATACTGACGCTACTTTAAGTTGGTCAAACAAATCATCGATCCTTGGGAGTGGATACTTGTTTTTAATCATGACCTTGTTAGTTTTTGGTAGTCTATACACATTTGTAACGTTCCATCATTCTTCTTAACAAATAGAATAGGTGCTCCCCTATGGGGAATAACTTGGTCGAATGAACCCCTTGTCCAATATTTCCTTTAGTTGCACCTGAAGTTCCTTGAGTTTCCCTGGAGTCATTTGATATGGCGCCTTAAAAATCGTGGCTGTTTCGGGCGTCAATTCGATTTCAAACGAAATTTTCTGTTCCGGCAGCAAGCCTGGCAACTTGTCCGGAAAACACATCAATAACTTCCTTTACTATGGGGACTTTCTCTGGTCCTAATTGAGCTTCTTTATCTTCCTTATTATATCACCTAGATACCAGTTACATCCATTTCCCAACATCTTCCTTGCCTTTAATGCTGAAGTCAATGCCTTGGGAGCTTTGGGGAAACTTTCCCTGAATACACAAACTTCTCACTTTCAGGAAGGCCGAAACGTAACCTTGTGGTGTCGAAGACTAATCTTAGTTGTGTATTTTCTTAGGAAATCCATTCCTAGGATGACATCATAATCTTGTACTATCGATTATTATCAAATCAATATACAATTCCCTTCACGTATGACTATTGGGAATAGTACATAACGTAACCAATAATTAGCACTCAATACCTTCCCAGAGGGTAGTGCAATTCTAAAGGGTTTGCTCTATCTTATCTCTTTTGCTTCCTATTCATTTCGCAAACTTAAGCGATACAACGAATAGTGCTTCTCCAGAATTAAATAAATACATACATCAGTGTGGGCAATAGAAAACGAACACGGTCACCACCAATGAGGTTCCTGCATCTTGTTCCTTCTTCATGTAGCTAAATGTGCCCCCTTGGTTCCAGAGCTTCTAGTCGCCCTTATTGACGCTAGGCCGTCAATTTGTGCCTGAACTTGAACCGTACGCAATTGGTTTCCTTAAGACCTCTACTGAGCCTGACTGTTTTGACTGTTCTGACTTTAGGAATTAGAAAAACAATTCATGGCATAATGCCCTTCTTTCCCACAGATATAGCACTTCTTCGTGCCAACCTTGCATTCCCCTGCATGTCTTTTCTCGCATTAACTGCAAAGGGATTTGTTTTTCCTACATCGTTAATCCTCTTATGGGGTTGACCTTTTGGATTCTTTGCATTATTGTACGTTCCATTTCCTTTTGGCTGTTAGCCAGGTCTGGATCAGTGTGCCGTCCCGCTTGAATGTTCCTAGGATGGCCCTTGACTTAGGAACACCGTCCTTGTCCTTTTACCTTGTACAACTGTGACTTTCCATGGCCAAAGCTTTCCTCTTCCTTCTATGCTTGAAAATCCTTGTCTCCTTTCCTTCTCCTTATAATGGGCGAGTCCCTAAACTCAGCTTTGGTCGCCCTGTCTCTGTGATGCAATCCTCTACACATCCTTGGAGCTTGCCCTCCAATATCGACCCATCAAGGGCAATGTCGGTTTTTGAATACATATTCATTAACCGTCTAATTTGTTCCCGATTCATGGGTAACGAACTCGGGACAAAGCCGTGCTAGTTGATTAAACCGCTTATAGCGTCAGCTACGGACAATTGCCATGCGTGTGAAATTATTAATTCTTCTTGTTGGGCTGGCCATGGTTTCTACATTAAAATAAGCCCCTGTCAAATTCTTCAACGAAATCTGGCCCTAGCTTTGTCTACAATTCCTTCTACTTTCTACCGACTCCCATCGTCTCCTAGCATCTTTAGTGAGAGAAAACAAAGCGTATAGGACTTTTTCATAGTCTCTAAGTCCCATAAATTTCAGAACCCTTTCTATGCCTTTAAGCCAATCTTCGGCCTCTAAGGGGTTTGTAGATCCATCAAATTCTAGTGCCTTCATTCTCCAAAATCTTTCATAAAATTCGGTAGTGGATGCTACCGGAACAGTTAGGAGTACTAGTTCCGCTTGCTATGGCGGCGGTACTGGGGGTGGCGTATCTATACATACTGATGATACAGAATTCTAGTTAGCTAACTGTTTCCTTAAACCTTGCATTTCCTGCTCTTGAGTTTAGAGCTTCTATTGCAATTCCATGATCATAGCCATTAAATCCAGATTCCTCGGTCGTCCGGGCATATCCGCCATTGTTATCAATCGTATATACTTATCGTATATTTTCGTTACTATGTTAGTACATACTATTAACTTAATAGTATCCAATGAATAATTGCATGTATTCAAACAACATAAATACATGCAAACATACACAATTACATGAACTCAATATCTTGCTTCATACATTTCATTTCCTTTACCTTTATACATTTATTTCATAAGCATTCTTACATTTCATTTCCTTTACCTTCATACATTTCATCTCATAAGCATTCTTACATTTCATTTCATTTCCTTTCGTACATTCATTCATTTCCTTTCAGTCACTTTCATGCATTTCATTTCATGAACCTCTTTCATTTCCTTTTTACATTCTTCATAACATTACATGCATAACTAACATACACACATACATACTTCCTTTCATACATAACTATTCATATCATCTCCGGGAGCAATTATCACTTCTGGCTACATATACCTTTTTGCCAAGAAGGACACCACTAGCCGAACATACATGCATATACAAAGGCATCAAAGCCCAAAACTGTACTAATATCTCATCTATGTACGTCATAATATACAAAGATTTTCTTATGAATTTTTTTTTTTGGTCGGACTTGACTTTAGACATGTCACTATATTCGGAATCCTCCTTAGGATTCCTCTTCTCCTCCATATCCGAATCAGTCGACTTTGTTCGAAACAAAGTGCGAAGCGGAATTTTAAAATTTTTCATCAGAGTAATTTCCAAAACACAAGTTTGACATGTTATATGTATAAATTAGATAGATCTTACTAACCTCAGTGTGTCGAAGAACCTCCGCAACCTGTGTAGAGAAGTAACGTTCCAGAAGAGCCTCAACCTAACTGGTCTTCTTTGCTATTCTCTATCCACAACCGGAGTGAGTGTGGGCTCACACGTACAGCTCTTCCACCGGTGACTCTCCTTCCAACCAATAGAGGAACCCAAAGCTAGTGTTCGTGATTTGTGAACAAAAGCTCTCAGGGAGTTTTCAGATGCTCACTAGAAGAGTATCACTCTTAATCTCTCAAATTGATCTGAGTAAATCATGAGACTCACTCCCTTTTTATCAGCTATTGGTCCTGGGGTCAGTCCATATCAGATTAGGTCTCAAAAACTCGAAACAGAATCAAGTTTGGATCAATATCTGATAAGATCCGCGTGAAATGCGTACTCTTATCTCTCGCTGATCGGCAGGCCGAACGTCTCAGTTCGGCAGGCCGACCACGTCATTCGGCAAGCCGAACTCCCGAGAAAAATCTCTGTGAATCTTTTATTTTTCACCCGATATTCTAAAGGATAAAGTCTCAGTTTTGATTCAAATAACCCAATAGAGAAGATATCTGATCAAAACAAACATTATCAAGATAATCTCTAAGAAAATAAATCAATTCACAATAATTCTACAAGTTTATCTTGATTCAAATTTTATCCAAAATTAAATCAACCGATAAACATACAAGAATTATCTTATCGCAATAATTCAACAAGTTATCTTGAACTAATTTCTTACAAAATTAATTCAACCGATAAACAGACATGAATTATTTGATTCTAACAAATTTTAAACGAATCTGATAAATCCGACATAAGTCGCCAATTATTGGAAAAGCACGCCGTATCGTTACAGGACTTTGTGAGCTAGCAAAGGGGACCAAAATGGACCTATAAAGTTCAAGCTCATGATAATTATGAAACCCAATATCCTAGATATACATTTCATAATAATCAACTCCAACGCTACTCCACTAAAAGCTTGGAGCTGCATCTCGAACTTTATAGAATTACGAAGCTCATGTAGCTAAGTCTCCATGACATATCATAGTGTATCGCATCGCCATATGATCATCCATAATCGGCTTAAGGACAAGTTCTGTCTTACCTTCCCGATTATTTTTATCTTACGTTCTATTGTCTCACCATTAGAAAACTTACCATCCAAAAGATAGTATACCATTCGGTTACACCTATGTATCCAAATGGTTGAGCGCTCCAGTTTTCCAATTATAGGACAATGCATATAAGAGGATATCATTACTCCTAAAGAGGAGCTATGGATTCCATATCTATGAATAACAAGTCTACGCTATCAAGAGTCATGCCTCCAACGTACCGGTATGCATACCACAATTGAGATGTGGGTGTCACCCTTTGGCACATCAAAAGACATAAGCCGAGACAACGGGCCCATTATTCATCTCAGGATTAAGATACCATACAAATGACTGTCTAAAGTGAATCGATTTGCCAAGACAGAATTATTAATCCAAATCAATTCACTTTATGTCCCGATCCAACATGTCGTCACCTATGACAACGCGCCAATGTTTCTATTCACGGAGTCCAATTCCGATGGTCAAGACAAACCATCTCCCAAAAGGGATATAGACAACATAACAATCTTTTCATGAATAAAGTGCCCAACTTTATTCCCTTGATTGCGGATCATATGTTTTAGACCGTCACTTAAGAATCATGTCTCCGCATAATCAGTACATCATATGCCCAATTCTTAAGGTTTAGACTGACAGTCTCAGACTACCGTTTGCTTATCATACATTCAACAAATATGAACGTAAAGAGGACAAGATTTGGTATATATAAATGAATAAATTCTTTATTGATAAAAATGTCTCAAAAAACATATTACATTTTTTCCCCTTAGGGCATACATGTCTAACAATCTCCCACTTGCACTAAGTGAGTAAATACAGCAAATTTTGCATCCCCATAGCTTCCTCATGCCTCTCGAAGACTCTCCCAGTAAGTGTCTTTGTAAATGGATCAGCTAAATTATCCTCTGACGCGATCTTGCACACCGTGACATGCCGCGCTCAACGAAGTCCTTTATCACATGATACTTCCGATCAATATGCTTACTCTTCTTGTGAAATCTCGGTTCCTTAGCATTAGCTACCGCCGCACTATTATCACAGTACTGTGATACCGCTTTATCCACACCAGGAACTACCTCAAGATCCCCAAGGAACTTGCGGAGCCACACTACTTCTTTCGAAGCATCACTAGCCGCCACATACTCGGCCTCCATCGTTGAATTCAAAGTGCAATCTTGTTTTGCACTTCTCCAACTGATGGCACTGCCACCCAAAGCAAACACAAACCCTGAAGTCGATTTCCTAGAATCCAGACAGGATTGAAAATCTGAATCAGTGTATCCTAGAGGAGTTAAATCCTCACCCAAATACACAAGCATATACCCTCAAGTCCTTCTTAGGTACTTGAGAATATGCTTTACCGCAACCCAATGGTTCAGTCCTGGATCCGCCTGAAATCGACTTACAATCCCGACTGCATAGCTAATATCCAGTAGAGTGTAAAGCATGGCATACATGAGACTACCCACTGCCGAAGCATAAGGCACCTTCTTCATGTATTCTCTTTCTTCACAAGACTTTGGAGAGTCTTTCTTAGAAAGAGTAATTCCAGACCTAGATGGTTGCCCACCTTTCTTGGAATCCTGCATTGCAAACCTCTTGAGAATTTTATCTATGTAGCCGGCCTGAGACAAAGCTATCATTTTGTTCTTCCTATCCCGAAAGATCTGGATACCGAGAACAAAATTAGCCTCACCTAAGTCCTTCATGTCAAACTGCTTGGTCAACCATAATTTGACCGATGACAACACCCCAACGTCATTGCCAATTAGCAGAATGTCATCTATATAGAGCAGTAGAAAAACTACCTTCCCATCCTTAATGTGCTTGTAAACACATGGTTCATCCACATTTTGTGAGAACCCATAAGTCTTGATCACTTAACCAAATCTTATGTTCTAGGAAGGGGAAGCTTGCTTAAGTCCATAAATTGACTTTAACAGCTTACAAACCTTACCCTCTTGACCCTTTATCTTGAACCCGTCTGGTCGCTCTATATAAATGGACTCATCAAGATAGCTATTTAGAAAAGGCGTCTTGACATCCACATGTCAAATCTCGTAATCGAGTGCGGTAGCTAAGGACAAGAGAGTCCGAATGGACTTAAACATGGCTATACGTGAAAAGGTTTCCTCATAATTAATTCCTTCCTTTTGTGTATAACCCTTAGCTACTAGTCTAGCCTTAAAGGTTTCGACCTTTTCATCCACTCATCTTTGCCTCTTGTAGATCCACTTACACCCTATGGGTTTTATCCTTTTGGGAAGATTCACAAGCTACCAGACCCGATTAGTCTCCATAGACTTCATCTCTATGTTCATCATTTCATGGCCTCTGTCCAGAGTCTTGAATCAACATCCTCCATAGCTTCTGCGTAAGTATAAGGATCCCTGTCATGTTCATCCGGTTTAGCCAAGAAGACCTCCCCATTGAACATATACCTTTAGGTTGACGCCCGATCCTCCCACTACGCCGAAGCCCCTGAGGTTGTTGTTCAGGTTTGTTTGGTTTTTCTACACCGATAGGAATGGTTTTGTTTGGAACGTCCGGAGTGAACGGATCACCCCTTAACTCCTCAAGCACCACTTTGCTTCGAGGTTTAAAGTCGTCCATGTAGCTCTCCTCAAGGAAAGTTGCATTAGTTGAAACCACGTCTTTATTTTCCTTTGGGTTATAAAAATAACCCCCTTTAGTCCCTTTTGGATATCCTACAAACACGCAAACTTCTGAACGTGCTTCCAACTTATTCGGATCCTTAAATAGGACATGAGCCAGGACATCCCCATATGCGAATATGGTTTAAGGATGTCTTCCGTCTTTTCCACAACTCATGAGGAGTTTTAGGGACCGATTTTGAAGGCACATTGTTCAAAAGATAACATGCGGTTTGTAGTGCATATCCCCAAAAGGATAAAGGAAATGATGAATAACTCATCATGGACCGAATCATGTCCAACAAAGTCCTATTCCTTCTCTCCGCTATGCCATTCTGCTGCGGAGTGCCCAGCGCAGTCAAATGGGATAAAATCCCATTCTCTAATAAGTGTCCCAAGAACTCATCAGAAAGGTATTCTCCACCTCGATCAGATCGAAGTGCCTTTATGGGTCTACCCAATTGCTTTTCTACTTCAGCCCGAAACTCCCTGAACTTATCATAAGTTTCGATTTTGTGGTGCATTAGGTACACATACCTATATCTTGAGTAATCGTCAATAAAAGTGACGAAGTACTCATACCCTCCTCGTGCCCGGATGTTCATCGGCCCGCAAACATCACTATGCACAAGTTCTAGAACCCCTTCGGCCCTACTGCCCTTAGACCCAAATGGTCTTTTGGTCATTTTACCCTCCAAATAAGATTCACATTTAGGTATAGATTCCACCTTTAAGTGACTTAAAGGTCCATCCCTTATCAACCTTTGAATCCTATCCAGGTTAATATGGCCAAGGTGCAAATGCCAAAGATAAGTCTTATTAGAGTGAGAAGTTTTAAGTCTTTTGAGTTATTATCATTTATCTCAGCATTAAGCAATAAGTCCATCTTAGGTTTGATAAAATATAGATTATTTGCATCCATCCAGAACAGATAAAAGATTTGTTTTTACGAATCACCACTTTTTCATTAAAAGATACCACGTAGGAGTCTTTAAATAAAGAAGATACAGAAATTAAATTCCCTTTAAATTTAGGAACATAAAAACAATCTCGCAAAATTAAATTCCTATAATTATCAAAATAAAGATGGACATCTCCCACTGCTTTCGCTGAGACCAAAGATCCATCGCCCATCCGAAGCGTTAAGTCTTCACGTAGTAGACTTCTCGTTTCTTTGAATCCTTGTAGAGAAACACTAACATGATTAGTTGCACCGAAATCTATGACCCAGATTTCACTGGATTTCTCAACCAAACAGTTTCTAAATATAGAAGATCACACCTACCTCCCTTGGAAAGAAGTCCTTGTAATGCTTCTTTATATGCCCGACCTTACCACAGAAGAAGCACTTAAGCTTCTTTGGGTTCTTCTTCTTCTTCTTCTTGCTCTTGGTAGCAGCAGGAATAGAAGACTTCCCACTCTTGGCCCGTTGCTTCTTTCCATTCCCAAAGTTAGGATTGGAACTAGAAGCAGCTGCCATATTGGCCTCATCACCAGCAGGAGACTCCCTGATCAGCAGTTCAAACTCCTGTAACCGTTTCATCAGTTCTGTCAAGGTCATATCCCGTCTATTGCTTAAATTAAAAGTAGCTCTAAACGGAATAAATTCCTTAGACAGAGTCTCAAAGACCATAGTCATCTGTGTTTCAGCATCGATGTCGGCTCCATTGGTTTGAGCCTCAACGAGGTAACCCTTGACCAATATCATGTGCTCCTTTACAGATGTCCCCAGTCTCTGTCTCCAGTTAAGAAGTTTTCGAAGTGCCCCTTGCTACTTTGTTATGGCCTGGCCTCCAAACATGTCCTCAAGATTATCCAAGATCTGCTTCGTAGTCTCATAATCCTGATGTTGAGCCTGCAGCACGTTGTTCATGCTAGCCATAACATAGCAGCGAGCCTGATCATTAGCATCTTTCCAGCGATCGTACGCTTGGAATTGCTCATTACTTGAGTCTCCCGTAGGCTCGGGAGGACAAGGGGTTGTCAATACATATTTCAGTTTCTCAAAGGATAGGACGATGTCTAGGTTCCGTTTCCAATCGTTATAATTCTCACCGGTTAATTGGTTTTTGTCAAGTATCGATGATAAAGCGTTTTTAGACATTTTCAATCTACAATAAAGAATCATATACCAAACATAAGCAAACATATATAATAATTTAGCAAGATAACACAATCATGTAAAATCATACAAATGTGTTTATGTGTCAAAACCTTGAAAACATCACAACCTTACAATGATAATTCCCAACTCAGAATTCAACAAGCTCCTAGGGGAGTCATGCCAAATTCAATCAGGAACACGGATCCCCTCCTGATTAATATATGCCATCCAAGACCCGTATGATCCAGCATATACTAATAATCGTTTCTTTGGCCATAAATTTTATTAACAGAGCTCCTAGGGGAGGTTAATAATAAAATTAATATGAGTGTATAACCACCGTTTCAATATTTTATCCATGATTTATAATCACCACCTAGGAGTGTGCAACCATAAATCATACTAAAATACCTTATCCTTTCAGAGATCCAATCTGGTACATGATAGAAATCCCTTCCTAGGAGTCGGGACCACCATGTTCTTCCTATGGACCAACGACGGAGGCCTTAGGTCCTCTCTTCGAAAACCTTCTCCCACTCAATCTTTTGAAGTCAAGGTTTTATTTTAAAATCATGCATGAACAATTTTAATATGAGCGGCACTCCCTATTCTATATGACATGTTATCAATATACATGGCAAATCATATTATAATGCAGACAAGCAAAGCAATCAAGCAAAGCTATAAGCTAAATAATAATAACCGTAATATTATGGTTCCGCCCTAGAGAATAGAAAACTAAGATTACAAGAGAATAATCGAGACATTTATCGATTCTTCATCCTTGAATCCTCAAGCTGTATCCTTCTTCATGTAATGTCCATCTTCAAGTCTTCAATCCCGTATGAGTCGAATACTTCATATTTCCAGTCATATCCAAATTTAATGTTTCTCAGAATCGTCCCAAAAATAAAATTAAAATTGCACCAAAAAAATTACACCTTTTTTTGGACACTTGACAGCTCTCTGTCGGTAGGCCGATCTGGGTGATCGGCTTGCCGAACATGAAGGTTCGGCCTACCGAACTGAAAGTTTGGCCTGCCGACAGAGCACCAAAATTTTTGCCCCACTGTCGACCTTCGGCCTGCCGAACTGTGAGGTCCGGCATGCCGACCTAGCAGAAAACCCTTGTTCCAGAAAATACAACTTTAATGCAATTTATCAATTTCATTTTCAACAATTCAAAAACATAAAATTAGAGACTCAGGAAATACCTAGAGGCGCCATCATCAATCTTTAAGATCCGACTTCTCATTCCGTCTTCTCCGAATAATTATTTAATGACAAAATTTTTACAAATTAAAAATTAAATAACAATTCCTAAACGGAGATGATAGTCCGCCAACTAATCACATGAAAAACCTAAATACACATTCTAACCTCTAAGGAACCATAACCGGTATTAATTAATTAATAAATAATTAAACAACAATTTAATCAACCATAATTAATTAATAAATATTCACCACATAATCCATGACAACATATATATTATATAGAAACCTAGAGTGCCATCTCTCTATAAAATTCAACTCAAGCATATGAGAGATTAAGATCACAAAATTTATGCATATAACATGATCACAAACTTGCAAATTTATGTAAAAAACCTAGCTCTGATACCAGTTGTTGGAAACAAAGTGCGCAGTAGAATTTTAAAATTTTTCATTAGAGTAATTTCCAAAACACAAGTTTGACATGTTATGTGTATAAATTAGACAGATCTTACTAACCTCAGTGTGCCAAAGAACCTCCACAACCTGTGTAGAGAGTAACGTCCTAGAAGAGCCTCAACCAACTGGTCTTCTTTGCTATTCTCTATCCACAACTGGAGTGAGTGTGGGCTCACACGTACAGCTCTTCCACTGGTGACTCTCCTTCCAACCAATAGAGAGAACCCAAAGCTAGTGTTCGTGATTTGTGAACAAAAGCTCTCAGGGAGTTTTCAGATGCTCACTAGAAGAGTATCACTCTTAATCTCTCAAATTGATCTGAGTAAATCATGAGACTCACTCCCTTTTTATAGCTATTAGTCCTGGGGTCAGTCCATATCAGATTAGGTCTCAAAAACTCGAAACAGAATCAAGTTCGGATCAATATCTGATAAGATCCGCGTAAAAACGCGTAATCTTATCTCTCGCTGATCGGCAGGCTAAACAGGCCAGTTCAGCAGGCCGACCACATCATTCGGCAGGCCGAACTCCCGAGAAAAAATCTCCACGAATCTTTTATTTTTCACCCGAGATTCTAAAGGATAAAGTCTCAGTTTTGATTCAAATAACCCAATAGAGAAGATATCTGATCAAAACAAACTTTATCAAGATAATCTCTAAGAAAATAAATCAATTTACAATAATTCTACAAGTTTATCTTGATCTAATTTATCCAAAATTAAATCAACCGATAAATAGACAAGAATTATCTGATCGCAATAATTTAACAAGTTTATCTTGAACTAATTTCTTACAAAATTAATTCAACCGATAAACAGACATGAATTATTTGATTCTTACAAATGTTAAACAATCTGATAAATCCGACATAAGTCACCAATTATTGGAAAAGCATGCCGTGTCGTTAAAAGACTTTGTGAGCTAGCAAAGGGGACCAAAATGGACCTATAAAGTTCAAGCTCATGATAATTATGAAACCCAATATCCTAAATATACATTTCACAATTATCAACTCCAACGCTACTCCACTAAAAGCTTGGAGCTGCACTCTCGAACTTTATAGAATTACGAAGCTCATATAGCTAAGTCTCCATGACATATCATAGTGTATCGTATCCCCATATGATCATCCATAATCGGCTTAAGGACAAGTTCTGTCTTACCTTCCCGATTATTTTTATCTTACGTTCCATTGTCTCACCATTAGAAAACTTACCATCCAAAGATAGTATACCATTCGGTTACACCTATGTATCCAAATGGTTAAGCGCTCCAGTTTTTCAATTACAGGACAACGCATATAAGAGGACATCATTACTCCTAAAGAGGAGCTATGGATTCCATATCTATGAATAACAAGTCTATGCTATCAAGAGTCATGCCTCCAATGTACCGGTATGCATACCACTATTGAGATGTGGGTGTCACCCTTTGGCACATCAACAGACACAAGTTGAGACAATAGGCCCATTATTCATCTCAGGATTAAGATACAATACAAATGACTATCTAAAGTGAATCGATTTGCCAAGACAGAATTATTAATCCAAATCAATTCGCTTTATGTCTCGATCCAACACGTCATCACCTATGACAACGCGCCAATGTTTCTATTCACGGAGTCCAACTCCGATGGTCAAGACAAACCATCTCCCTAAAGGGATATAGACAACATAACAATCTTTTCATGAATAAAGCGCCCAACTTTATTCCCTCGATTGCGGATCATTGTTTTAGACCGTCACTTAAGAATCATGTCTTCCGCATAATCAGTACATCATATGCCCAATTCTTAAGGTTTAGACTGACAGTCTCAGACTACCGTTTGTTTATCATACATTCAACAAATATGAACGTAAAGAGGACAAGATTTGGTATATATATAAATGAATAAATTCTTTATTGATAAAAATGTCACCAAAAACATATTACATTTTACTCCTTAGGGCATACATGTCTAATAGACTTATCATCACTTGCGATTATAAGCTCTGAAGGCACAGGCTCTTCATCAATGTTATCATCACCATCATCATCATCATCATCATCATCATCATCCATACCTACTGGAGGATCTTCTAATGGCGCGGCTACATTCTGGTCTGCATGTAATGCCGCCATAAGAGAATCATGGATGCTAAGGTAATTTCTCCAAACCAGATCGTAAATGCACCGTAAGGGTAATTGTGGCGGAATCAGTGGTACCATGGTACGGAAAAATTTAAGAATGTAATGATCTATCGGTTCACCTACGTATCTTCCTTATACCGATTCTACTCGTAGGTACAATCGATGTCTCCCGTCCGCCCATAACATCGGAATCACCTAGACTGGAATAACGTTTGCTGGTGGTATGGGTGCAACTCAGCTAGAATTTGTCCTCTAAAACCTTACCAATCCGTGGTTGCTTGTCAGGTTCAATCCTTAACCATCATACTAAGGCTTCCCTCATCAAATAATCCTGAGGCCAATAAAACTAGGAGATGCGGTGGCATATGGCAAGCGTTAAAAATCACTTTAACTACATGAAGCCATTCGGTCTGTACCATAGGCTGCCGACTCCCATAATACCGTAGTGACATCACATCTTAAAAAGCAATGCTGGCTCTTCGATCAGCTTCCATATCACAATCATGATGCGGCTCCGCCATATACTATATTTATTGTTGTAATTAACATCACAGTGTCATATAAAGTAGTACTGAACATTCTTATACTTAAAATCAAACTATCTTACTTGAGCTATGGCAATGGAGTAGACGACGATGTGCAGTAGGATGGCAAGATTTCCGCTATGATACCAACTGTCACAACCCGTTTTTTCAGGCTATGATAAAACTCTTTCTTATGTTCTTAAGGGCAAAATTTAGGAAACTTTTTTTTTAAACAGGAATAAATAATTTGCTTGCATTGACTTTGGTAACTCCCAAAATACTTTCACATACTTGTTTTACATAATTAATACTTTTACTTTTACAACATCTTTCTTTTAAACATTTCATTTCAAAATAACTTTAAACATACACAGCGGAAAACATTACAGCAACGGACTCTATACCCAATCTGCATACCATCCACCCCTCCGCCAGCTCACCATTTGAACTTATTCTGACCTTCTCGTCGGAATACGTACAGCATGAAATACTTAATGAGCTAACGCCCAGTAAGTCCCATAAATCCCACATGGATATTCAAATGAATGCATGAATCAATTATGCTTTCTTATAAACTTTCTTTATCCTCATCATTTCTTATCTTTGCTAGGGCCCAAGTGTTCTTACCATTGCACAATTTCATTTAGGTCTACGTAACATCGTGACCGTAACATATCCTTTAAACTCCCCTTGAGTTAGGAGTCAGTGTGACACTTTTCTTAATTTCTGGTGATACATTTACCTGTCCATTTATTATGGTTGACGTACCATGCATGAAGTGATAATCACATATTATCCATGAAACATAAATTCCCTTGCATAGCATAGTACACACAGGTACTTACTTTATATACACACTGGTACACATTAATATACACACAGGTATATAGCATAATGTACTCACAAGTACTTAACATAAAATATACACACTGGTACACATTAATATAGGCACAGGTATATAGCATAATGTACTCATAGGTACTTAACATAAAATATACACACTAGTATACATTAATATACGCACAGGTATATAACATAATGTACTCACAGGTACTTAACATAAAACATACGTACAGGTAGATAGCATAATTTACTCACAGGTACTTAACATAAAGTATACACACTGGTACACATTAATATACGCACAGGTATATAGCATAATGTACTCACAGGTACTTAATATAAAATATACACACTGGTACACATTAATATGCTCACAATTATTCATACATGACTATACCCCTAGGTATTCATATCATGGCAAACATACAAGTTTACACTTAATTATGCGCACAGGTATACATATACATACATTTCATTCTAAACCTACATTTCATACTGTAGGTGGGAAGGGTACTTACTTGATGCGAATGTCGGGCAACTCAACCTCGATCTCCCTTCTCCTAGACTCTTAGGATCTTGTTGGCCAATTACAAAGCCATTAGCCAAATTCCACTATGTTTCGATACGAAACATCCGTTAGTTAATAAATTGAGTTGCATTACTATGTACAACTCTAAAACCCACTGCTTTTTCTTATTTCTATCTAACTTCACCCTATCATTTCTAACGAAGGGCGTGAACCTTTCTAGTCATTTTCTTATCCCATTGGAAACATTTCAAAGCGGTTCGGGTTATTTGGACAAAAATGACGATGTTGCCCTTCGTGGGTCCACTAACCTACCCCAGCTTGATTTCGTTATTCTTATGAAAATAACCACATACTAATTTCAAAATAACACCCTAGTGGGTCAAATCTCTTTATTTCTCAATTATGCCCCATTTTTATAAAACTTTACGGTTTAGTCCCTGTACTAAAAATTTTGACGATTTTGCCCTCGGGACTAAAATTTACTTCTTTGCATCAAAATTTCCTATTTTTCTCAAGGATCATTTTTACTTTAGGTACCATACCTTAAATCATTTTGAAAAATAATATTTTTACCATTTAAAACTTTTTCACTTTTAATATATTCTTGAAAAATCAAAAACTCACAAACGATTGAGTTTTTAGACAAACCGTCCACAAGGCCTAACAGTTTCATCGAGATCTACAACTTTTGTGTTTTAACTTTTCCCAAAATCTCACTGTACAGGGGCCTTTTTGACTATTTTTCAAATCTGCCGAGAAGGAACTTTTTCTTTCAATTTAGTCCCTATGGCATTTTTACAAAAATCCATTTAAAAATTGCAATTCTACCCCTGAAGAAACCATTCCATGCCTTAATCAAAAGATTCTCATGCTCAAACATCACTTTTGCAAAGTCTAACATCAAAATTGCAAAAATAACACTTTTTGCAAAAATTACAATTTTGCACTATAAACCAAAGTTTCACAACTTAAACTTGCCATTCATCACATATACATGAAATTCCATCAAATATGTGCTCAAGAACTCACATGGGTTTTAAGAAATAAAAATCAAAACAAAATTCAAAACTTTGAACTTTAAAACTAACCCAGGTAGCACTTTTTGGATTTCTAACCTTCAAAGTTCCTTTGAACTCCCTCCTAGGCTTCCTTTCCATGCAAAAATACCATGGATTAATTTTTTCCCTTTACCCATGAAAAATCCCTTGAAAACTCATTAAAAAGTTTAGGATTTTACCTTAAAACTTATAGGAAATCCTTGTACTTGCTTGTAAAACTTGTTTGGGGCCATTTTTGCAAAGTTTTGGGGGCTGAGAAAATTTTTTTGGAAGCTTGGTTATGGCTGCCGGATCTTGGAGTAAAAGAAAGGAAATGAAATTTTGTGATAACTTTGTAATTAATGCTTTCTTATCACATTTGATGGCTCATGGTCATCCATTAGACTACCCTAGGTGTCCTCATCTTATTGGGCCACATTGCATGGCTTGTTGGCCCAATAGAATTCAAGCAAATGTCCACTTTATGGAATTAAAAATTTATACTGTGTAATTTTTCATCACACAGTATTTTTCCTATACTGCCATGGTCAAATCGGTGTACTTTCTTCCTTAGACTGTATAAAAATATTTAACTTACTTTTTGTTCACTTTTGGAGGCCAATCGTAAAATTTTTCATATCTGCGTTTTCATTTAGCAGTATTCTTATACTGCTTTGGCCTCCTTTCTACTCCGAGTTAGGGTTAGGACAACCTCTATGTCCTATTTACATTCTAATAATCCATTCGTTTATATCACAATTTCACAATTAATTGTGACATAAAATTTATTTTATGGATATTATGCACAAATCTCTGAGTCATCAAACTTATAAAATTTGTATTTTACAATATCCACCATTGCATCACATATGCCATAAAATTTGCAATCAATGCCGCTCATTCATATTTTATTGTAATTTTCACAAAAATTACTATTTTTATAAAATTTTATATTTTTAAAAATAAATTTATTAATTAAACCCAATTAAATATTAGATTTCATTAATGACATTTCCTCGGTCATTACTTTAATATCCACCTTTATTTCCAAATCTGTGACACAAAGTCAATCCTATTGAAGATCACAATGCACATATTGCGGTAGTCTTTTCGTAACATTTCTCTCTCATAGAAATTTCAATAGCATCTTCCCTTAGTCCTGATTTAGATAAGGATAATAAACACTCATGATAACAATATCAAATTGTCCGAATAAGACAATTCAAATTTCTATGAGGGTACAATTCTCGAACAGGTGTAAGGATGCCTTTATTAAACCATGCAAGAAAAGTGTATTAAACTCACAAATTATACACACATATAATTTTTGTACTACATTAAATATATTGAAGTCAAATTGCATACACTTACGGCTTGCAACATGATTTCTAGGAGTCAGGTATTATCAAAGGACTTAAGTCTAAGCGCGTCTTGTAGGCATGAAAAGAACGTCAAAGGTCAGTATACTTGTTTTTTAAGTATGATATGCCATAGGCTTATAATTTTACTCACATGCGAATAGGAGATCATATTTAAAAACAAGTATAATTGCTCTTATTCTTATGTGGGATGATTAATCTCTCTTAACTTTTCTAACTCTACATGTGTATTTTGGGTATCAATTTTCATTCCTTTATGTATCTTTTTGAGCATAAAAATATGTCATTTTTATGTCATAAATCATATCATATTTTCATCAGATTTATTATCAAGTGTTCAACTATCACTATTGTTACATACTCAACAACAAACCATCATCATCTTCATTCATAAACAATAAAAATACTATCACCCTCGTCCCGATCTTATGAAATTTCAAGTGTTTGAGAATCAAATTCAAACTTAAAGTTGGAACTACAATTGTTGAGGGTGGGCTCGGCGCCACCGTCGAGGAAACAAACTCCAAGTGATCGGCCAAACAGCTCAGCTGAGCTACCAGGGAGCAAACTACCGGCCCCGACAACAGCGCATGCTGCGTCCGAGGTGCTTCTTAGGGCCCCCAGGGCTGCACCCCAACAGGTTGCCACCTCAGGCTAAGCACTAGCTTGGATCGGATTATTTTCTTTTACAAAGTGGACTGCTACTTGCCACCACATGCCAACAAAAGGCAAATAACTCACCGTCCGATGGAAGCCAATTCATCGACGGAGGGACGTGACACTTGTCACCTACTGCCTGACACGCCTTGATGTGACACCCGGTTGTGGGAAAAACCCACCTAATACTCGGTCCAAGTGGTAGCCTATAAATAGGACGCATTTATTGCATTCTAGAGAGAGAGGCTCCTTCCCACCTAACAAGCTCCCGTCCTCTGCCGAGCAAATCTTGCTTTGAGCATCGGAGAGCCCTAGTCTGTTGACTGGTTTTTTCTCTCACCTCTGAAGCGTCCCTCCTCTTGTTGCAGGTACACCCGACCGAGCAGAGGCGAGTGGGGAAGAGCTAGACCGTGCACAGCCGCACGTGGTGTTGATCTGACATCCAACCTCGGTAAGCATCAACATTTTGGCACTAGAAGGAGGGCGCCTATGCCTTCACTCAGACACCAGCCACACTACCTCGGAAGACCAAGATGGTGACTCGAGGAAACATCCGAGACGACGCTGCCCGACAGGAGGGGTCGGGAGATGCAAGAAATCAACAGCAGAATCCAGGTAGGCCTACGGGCCGCCCCCAAGCCACAAGCTCCCGGTCCAGGGGGTAGGGAAGCACAGCCAGGGCCGAGCAAGCAGAGGATCCAGTTGACGAGATCAGAAATAACCGTTTTGGCCTAGATGACGTAGGAGCCTTGGATCTGCCATTTCCAGATACTATAATGCGAGCCCCCATGTTGTCCAAATTCAAGGTCTCACAAATTAAGGCCTATGATGGGACTGCAGATGTGGACGAGCATGTCAAACTATTTCGAGGACACATGCTCCTTTAGAATGCCAACGATGTGGCAATGCGTAAGGCCTTCTCGTCGACTCTAACTGGACTAGCTCGGCAGTGGTTTAGAAGACTTGAACTAGCCTCTATTGCTTCTTTTCGGCAGCCTTCTCTACGACGAAGACGTAGAGAAAAGAGATCACATATCTATAAGCCGTCAAGCAAGGAGACGGGAACGTCTGAGACTACATTAACCAGTTTACCCGAGCAGCACTGGTGGTCAAACACGTCAAAGACGAGAGCCCCAAGCATATTTTTGTAGGGGGCCTCCGAGACAAAAAACTCACCTAGTCGTTAGCCTTTGAGTAGCCGAGCACATTTTCACAGATGCTCGGCTACGCCTAGAGGTACGCCGATGCCTCGGAGTACATGAAAAGCCACAAGGAGGAGGCCGGCCCCAACGGGACCAAGAAGGACAAGAAGCAAAAGAAGGCGCCAGAGCAAAACAATGCCAAGCAGAACAAGAAGCAAAAGAAGGAAAAGAAACCCGAGAAGCCAAAGACGTCGGCCGGTAAGTTTTAAAGCTACACGCCACTGGTGGTGACCATCGACGAGGTGCTCGCCCAAGTAAGCAATAGGAACCCGCTGGTACCACCATGCGAGCTTAGGGGCAACAAAGTGAAGCAGGATCAAGCAAGGTACTACGAGTTCCACAAGGACGTGGGACACAACACTCGCGAATGCATTCAGCTGAAGGACCAGATTGAAAGGCTGGTCCAGGAAGGACATTTAAGAGAATTTGTTGAGCGAGTCATAACTCTGGGCTCTACCTCAGGGAGGAATGATCTGTCAAGCCGAGACGTGTTGAACCGCTCATGAGCTGACATTGGGAACACCTCGAAACCCCTGAACATCGTTTACACAATCTTTCGAGGGCTCGTCATCAGAGACACGTTGAGTGGGCAGTGCGCGTATGTCAAAGAAGCTAGGCTAATCGACGGAGGCGAGTTTATAAACATGTCTAATCATGTTAACAAAATATGCTGCCAACAAGATACTCCAATTACATTCACCGAGGAGGAAGCGGATAAGCTGATTCATCTGCACAATGATGCCCTCGTGTGCGAACTACATATCACCAACAACATAGTATGGCGAGTGCTAATTGATAATGGCAGCTCGGCCGATATCCTCTTCAAACAAGCTTTTGATAAGCTGAGAGTCAGCAATGCTACTTTGGTTTCGGTTCAAACACCGCTCTATGGCTTCGCAGGAGAATGCATCTGAGCTATAGGGAAGGTCAGTCTGCACGTGACATTCAAAGAAGGAGTTGCTTAGATCACTCACGTCGTCGACTTTCTAGTCGTCGACAAGCCTTCTCAATACAACATCATAATCGGCCGGCCAACGCTAAATGCATTGAAGGCCGTGGTTTCCACATATCACGTGGCCATGAAGATTCTAACGAAGGATGGAGTTGGAGTAATTCGCTCATCCCAGAAGGACTCCCAAGCTTGTTACGCCAATGCTACAAGAGCCGCGACAGCTCAGCATCTAAGCGTCTCAGCCATCTATGTGGTCAACGAGGCAGATCCACCTGCCAACTCGGTGCCCAAGTGCTTTCCGATCTTGACCCCCGACTGTCCGAGGAAGTAGTAAGAGCCACGCCAGTCAAAGACTTTGTGTTGTTCCCTTTAGACCCTGCGAGGCCTGAATGCATCGTCTAACTCGGATCCTAGTTAAGACCTGAGATCCGGGTAGACCTGGAGGGACTTCTTACCGAGTATCGGGACGTGTTCCTGTGGTCCTATAAAGATATGCCCGGCATTGACCCGAGCGTAATCTATCACCGACTCAACGTCCAACCCGACTGCAAGCTAGTGATACAGAAGAGGAGAGCTTTTAATCCGAAGAGGTACGCTGCTATAAACGAAGAGGTCCAAAAGCTCCTCAAGGCGGGATTCATCAGAGAGGTCAAATATCCAAGGTGGCTGGCATACTTCGTCCTCGTCAAAAAGGCAAACGACAAATGGCGGGTTTACATTAATTACACCAACTTGAACAAGGCTTGCCTGAAAGATTGCTTTTTGCTTCCTCAGATAGACCAGCTCGTCGACGCAACTGTCGGCCATGAACTACTGAGCTTCATGGACTCTTATTCTGGGTATAATCAGATAAGGATGGCCGAGGAAGATCAAGCAAAGATGGCTTTTGTTACCGACCAGGGGTTATACTGCTATGTGGTAATGCCCTTCGGACTGAAGAATGCTAGGGCTACCTATCAGTGTCTAGTTAACAAGATGTTTGCTCGACTGATCGGCAAAACAATAAAGGTCTATGTGGACGATATGCTAGTAAAGTCCATCCGAGCGGAGGACCACATGGTTGATCTCTGAGCAAGCTTTGACATTCTTTGGGAATATGGGATGAAACTCAACCCAGTGAAGTGTGGGTTCAGGGTAAGCTCAGCCAAATTTCTCAGATTCTTGGTCAACCAACGAGGTATTGAGGTTAACCCAGTAAAGGCCCAAGCAATTATCGACATGCATTCTCCTCAAACTGTAAAGGACGTGCAAAAGCTCACTAGCATGATAACGGCTCTCTCAAGATTTGTCTCCCGGGCTACCGACAAGTGTCATCCATTTTTTAAGGCACTTAAGGGGAGGTTTGAGTGGAGTAGGGAGTGTGAGGAAGCTTTTCAAAATCTGAAGAAGTATTTAGCCACGGCCCCGCTCCTATCCAAATCTTTGCCCGGTAAGGTTTTAATTGCTTATCTAGCCGTATTCGAGAAAGCAGTGAGCTTGGTTCTTGTATGAGAAGAAGACAAAGCACAAAAGCCAGCCTATTATACTAGCCACACATTCTAGGGTGCCGAAGAGCGGTATCCGCCTCTCGAGAAGTTGGCCTTTGCCTTAATCACTTCTGCTGGTAAATTGCGGCCATACTTTCAAGGCCACACAATAAGGGTCCCGACCAAGTTCCCTCTTTGGCAAGTTCTTTAGAGCCCAAAGATATCAGGCTGGATGGCTAAATGGTCAGTAGAACTCGGCTAGTATGATGTTCACTTTGTCCCAAGGATGGCCATCAAAGCTCAAGCTCTTGTAGACTTCATCACTGAATTCACCGCTGCTGAGCAAGCTACACCATTAGCCGAGAAGGCACATGTAGAAGTGCCAGACACCCCCAGCTCAAGCAAAGATTACACCACCTTGGTGCCAGAATGGAAACTTTATGTTGACAAATCTTCCTGTGTAGAAGGATCAGGTGCCAGGATGATATTAACAAGCCCAGACGGATACAAGGTAATCTACGCACTTTGGTTTGACTTCAAGGCCTTAAATAACGAGGTAGAGTATGAAGCACTCCTGGCTGGACTCTGAATCGCCAGAGACCTTTGGGTGGACCGTATACTCATTCACAGTGACTTAATGCTCATCGTCTAGCAAGTCACTAGAATATTCCAAGCCCGAACGGACTCGATGGCTGCATACTTACAAGAGGTCAAGCAACTGCTTGGGCAATTTAAATACTAATAGTTTAAACAGATCCCCAAGTAAAAAATTTTGGAGGCCAATGCCCTTGCTCAACTAGCTTCGGGCCTCAACGATAGTGATCTGACTTCGGTCCCCATTGAAAGACTAGTCGAGCCGAGTATCCACAAGAAAGTGACAAATGTAGCCGAGGAACTTGAGACCACTTGGATGGACCCGATCATCCATACCTGACCACAGTCGAATTGCCTGACGATTGAGAAGAGGCACGTCGGATACGCAACAGCTCAGCCCAATATTCGATGATCGGAGGAAGACTGTATCGATGAGGCTATACCACATTGTGTTTAAAGTGCGTAAGCCCTAAAAAATCCGAATACCTAATGAAGGAGATCCATGAAGGCCTATGTGGTAATCATTTTGGGGGGCGATAGTTGGCCCAAAAGTGTCTTCGGTAGGGCTACTACTGGCCGACCATGGAGCAAGACTGCAGGAATTTTGCACGAAAATGCCTTAAATGTTAGCAGTTTGCAAGGATGCCCGGGCATCACGTCGAGCCTCTCACCTCGGTGACCTCGGCTTGGCCATTCGCAAAATGGGCCATTGACCTAATCGGACCCCTTCCTCAAGCCCGATCACAATTCAAGTATTGCATCATGGCCATAGATTACCTGACCAAATGGGTTAAAGTAGAACCGTGTACCAACATGACCAAAGCAAAATGTACCAACTTCATGTGGAAGAACATTATCTACCGGTTTGGAATCCCACATACAATCGTGACCGATAATGCCAAGCAGTTCAAGTCTTCAAGTCTCTGTCGACTCTACGAACAGCTCGGCATCAAGAAAGTCTTCTCTTCTCTAAGCTACTCGTAGAGCAACGGGCAGGTAGAGGCTGTCAACAAGGCAATCAAGGACAACTTGAAGAAAAAGCTCGAGGGCCTCAAGGGAGCCTAGATTGATGAGCTTCCAAAGGTGCTCTAGGCTTATCGAACTACTGCCTGGACAGCTACCGGGGAGGCCCTATTCTCGCTAGTATATGGGGCAAAAGCTGTTATACCGGCTGAGGTTGGATTACCGAGCTACAGGGTCAAACAATACCAAGAAACTCAAAACGCCGAGGTCATGATGTCCAAGCTAGACTTACTCGAAGAAAGGAGAAATCGAGCCGCAGTTCGTAATGCAGCTTGAAATCAAGTTGTTGCTCGGTACTACAACAAACGAGTCCAATCGAGAAGCTTCAAAGTCAGAGATTTGGTACTGAAAAAAGTCACGGTTCAGCAACCCGGGTTGGGATCATTTGGCCCAAAGTGGGACGGGCCGTACAGGGCCAGGGGAATTTTCTGACCAGGTACATACACACTATCCGATACTGAGGGAAACCAGCTCGATCATCCTTGGAACGCCGAGCTCCTTAAAAGATTCTTTTGCTAGATCGAAGCCAGAAACCTTTTTTGATCTCTGGCTATATTCTTTTTGTAACTAGACCTATTGAATAGGACTGGGATGTAAATACTACACGTCAATGAAATGTAAATTTCCTACACCATTCCATTGCGTAATGTGTTTGAGGGAAGTGAACAGACCCGAAAAGGGAAACCATAACTCCGGCCTGGAGGACTTGACAACAACTCCCAAAAAGGGCGAGTCATCCTAATAACTGGACTGGGGGGCTGATTGGCACCTCGCCAGTCTGTCATCGTGCAGACCACCCAATGAGTCACCTAGCACAACTATGTGCCCGATGAATGCTAGACTTGCAAAGTTTCCTCAAACTTAGACAAGTCTAGGGGCCGACAGGGTAAGGGTATTCACATGCCGTTGTGCTTTGCTCGACCGAGAAAACAAGGATACCATCCCTGCTTGGATGAACTTGGTAATTATCGAGATAATATACTTAGCCTCAATATTAATTGAAAAGTCAGAAGCTTGAAAAACTATAGTCTAGGAATGCCCCCCCC
This sequence comes from Artocarpus heterophyllus, assembly GCA_025403435.1. NCBI lineage: Eukaryota > Viridiplantae > Streptophyta > Magnoliopsida > Rosales > Moraceae > Artocarpus > Artocarpus heterophyllus. The sequence goes on along the minus strand of CM046330.1, from coordinate 31,915,714 downwards.
TATAGAGCATCCAACTTGGTCTGAATTGCTAATTCGATTTCGAGACCAAGGACTATTTTAACTCGGTGAGACGAAAGCCTAACTACGTTCCCGAGAAAACTGTCACCTTAAAATATGAATACATTTTCTCGAGAATAATCGCACTTGGAAAGTATCGAAAACACAGTACGCAAGAATTCGAGAAGCAAAGAACACGGAAAATAAATTTCATTTTTAGTAGTGGCGAGGTACAATTAATCGGGCACCTCTCGAACCCAGACATTCAAAACAACAAAAAGAGATTAAGCCTGGACCCCATCCCCAGCATTGTCTTCCTTGCCTCCTTCACCGCATGTGCTTTGCTCATCCTTATTGTCGCCATCTACTTCGACGACCTCTTCTCCTTGCTGTTGCTGAGCAACGCCTTGCTCCGGCTCGACTATGAGCGACCAGTCAAAGCCTTTAGCCTCAGGGTGCTGCCAAATCAGGCGATCTCGAAGGTCTGTCATGCCAAAGTAGTAGTAATTGACATACTCCAAAGACTCCTAGAATTCCTTCACGGCTTATGCAAGATGGCCGAGGAGCTTTCCAAAAATCCCTGGTGCTTGGCCTGCAGAGCCACCAGTTGCTCTTTGAGCTAGGTAGCCTCGTCCTTTGCCTCCCCAGCCTCCCTCAAAGTCTCCTCGGCCTCCGCCTTGGCCTGAGCAACATCCTCCTTGGCCTTCCGAGCTTCCTCTTCGGCTCAAGAAAGAGACATATTGATTTGGTATAGCTTGGTGTTCTTGGAACTGAGCTTCCTCTCGACTTCCAACTTGTCGAGGAAGGTCTTCTTATGCCTCTCTTTCTCCTTGTTGAAATCCTTCAGCCCAGTTGAGTAGGCCATGTGCAAGATGGCCCTCGTCTGAGGATAACAAAACTTCAATGCTCAGTGGAAGGAAAAAAAAAAGTCAAGAGGCTCGGGTTGGGCAAGCACTTACTGTGGCGGCAGAGCAAAAGGCTGAGTTAGATAGGCCCTGGAAATCCTCCCCTTGGAGGTTCACCAAAAAGTCCTCCTAGGGCATCACATCCCCGAGACGCTTCAGAATGGTTCAGCGATAGTTTGGGCGTCTCCTCGGGGGGTCCTACGAGGGCACCATGGTGGAGGCATCGGTGGGCGGGGTCTCACTGGATGAAGCCCTGGTCCTAGGGGGCTGGGGTGGTTTTTCTTGGACTGTTGTGGGTACCTACTTAGGTCGGGGTAGAAGCTCCGTCCTTGGAGTCCACTTGCGCTTCCTCCCGACCTCCACGACCTTGCCCTTCTTTTTCCTAAGGCTCTCCATAAGAGCCCACCTCTCAACAGCTGTGCTTAGCCGTGAAGACATTTCTGCAAGTCAAAATCTCCCAAAGTCAAAATCAGGTCGGCAAGGATAAAAAAAAAAAAAAGAACTCGGGGCTGACCTCTGATCCTGAGCTGGCGGACGGGTCAATGAGCCGAATCACATCCTCAAGGTCTTTGTCTGCCATGGGTGGCCCCACATCGAAGGAGCCACTCGACTCCTCGAAGCTAGACGATGATGGCTCCCTTGTCGGCCACCCGAATCGAGAAGTACTCAGCCCTAAGACGTCCACGGCGCCAGGCCTGGTGACTGTCACCTGCCCAGCTGACTGGGTAGGGCGGGTTGGTGGGAGATTTATTCTGTTGGGTTTCCCAAACTAGCCATAACCAGAAAAGGTCTCCTTCTTGAGCAGAAAGGACTGCTGCCTAGTCGTTTCTGGCTTCTTGAACAGGTCTTCGATCGCCCTGATCACATGACTCGGTGCCCAAGGCCTCTTAGACCACACGTGCCCTTATTCGAACGTCCTCGACACATGCTGGTCAGCAAGGATGACCTCACCAGCTCAGGCTACATAATTGCCCCTGGCATAGAACCACTCGTACTTCCAGAGTTTGTTCAAGTCGGGATTGCCCAGAATGAAGTCTTTCCTGAAGCCGGTGACGTAATACCAGCCAGACTACTGAGAAAGACTCTTCATTTTATACACTTGTTTAAATGCTTCCAGCGGCATCTCAATCGCCTGGTGATACCTCCATAACATGTACATCCCGATTAATGACCTGTAACTGTTTGGGTTAAGCTGTGCCAAGCACACATTAAAATCGTTAAGTGCTCGGCGCAGAAATGGATAAAACAAGAGGTGTAGCCTGGCCCTAAAAAACTTGACATAGAGCGTTATACACCCCTCAGGTGACTCCAGTGGCAAATCATTCTCCTTAGGCATGATAAGGATCACGTTGTTTGGGATGTTGAACTTGACACGCAAGTCCTCTAGCCGAGACTTCATTATAGCACTGGTATAGGCCGTGGCTGAAGTCTGCCTAGGGTGGGTCACCCTATAAGCAGTCATCCCCTGGACCTAGGTGACTTGGACCTGCTCGTCTTTTTCTATTTCGGCCTGCTCTCCCTCCTCTACCTCCTCAGTCGCCCATTCCTAGTCGAAGATTTCTGCTGTAATCGTGCCTACGACCTAGACTGGGGCCCCAGAATTCTGACCGGATGCGCTTAGCACATCGCTGGTTGCCTGAAGCTTGGCTCTCTCCTTGGCAGTAACTCGGGAGGAGCCCACAGTCGCCGCCCTGATGTAAGAGTCCTCGCCCCTACACAGCCTAATTGGTCTCTCCCCATCTAGCAGGTTGAGAAACTCGTGGTCGAGGATTGTCTGGGAGTTGACCCTCAATATTTGTTCAAGTCAGCTGGCCCCGTCCCCCTCCAGGGACACATTTTTGACGTCAACTTGAACGGTGGACGAACTGCCCTCTAGGCTATTTTTCGACCAAAAAATGTCGATATTCTGGGAATCTGACATGTCACTCATTTTTTGTGCTCCTCAAGAAATTACCTGATGGGGCTGTGGTAGCTTGGAAACGTAAAGTCTTTGGGTAAATAACTACAGCTCAGCAGCTAAGAACTTTGTGGGTACGAAATCTGACTTCAGTCGTATGAAATTGACAAAAAGAAAGGCCCTATTTATAGCCGTTTCACGCAAGAAATCTAGGCACAAAAAATGAAGAGGTGTGATGATTAAACCTGTTAGGCGACATAGTCGATCGTGAAGCAACACGTGTCCCCCAGTTGATCCATGCGACCTTTCGTCTCACCCCACTTTTGAGTGCCATTTGGTCTTCTTTCTTTCAGCCAACCTCACCCACTCGGCATAGTCCACCCAACCGGACACCGACCAGGTGAACTGGGGGGCTAATGTTGAGGGTGAGCTCTGCGCCACCATCGAGGAGACAAACTCCGGGTGGTCGGCCAAACAGCTCGGCTGAGCTGCCAAGGAGCAAACTACTGACCTTGACAACAACGTACGCTGCATCCGAGGTGCTTTTCAAGGCCCCTAGGGCTGCACCCTAGCAGGTTGCCACCTCGGGCTATGCACCAGCTAGGGTCGGATTATTCTCATTCACAAAGTGGACTGCTACTCACCAACACAGGCCAACAAATGGCAAATAACTCACCCTCCCGATGGAAGCCAATCCATAGACGGAGGGACGTGACACTTGTCACCTAATGACTGACACGCCTTGATGTGACACTCGGGTTCTGGGCAAAATTTACTTGACACCCGGTCCAAGTGGTAGCCTATAAATAGGACGCATTTATTGCATTCTAGAGAGAAAGGCTCCTTCCCACCTAATAAGCTCCCGTCCTTTGCCGAGCAACCCTTGCCTTGAGCATCAGAGAGCCCTAGTCTATTGATTGACTTTTTCTTTCACCTCCGAAGCATCTCTCCTCTTGTTGCAGGTACACCCGACCACGTAGAGGCAAGCCGGGAAAAAGCTAGACTGTACGCAGCCACACGTGGTGTTGATCCAATGCCGAACCTCGGTAAGCATCAACAACAACATTGTAGCACGTGAGAACTTTGCACTGTAGCAGTTAAAATTTTGGTGTTGGAACTGTTGGGATTGTATACTTTTCATAGCATATTTTGTAAATACATTATTTGAGATTAATAATATTGAGGTATTTTTTCAGTATATCTTATGTGCATAAGTAGAATTGACTAGATATCTATTTAATCGTATTATATGTATTCATGTGAAGTTTATAGACATTCACGGAATACATAAATACAAGTTATTTTATTGTTAAATATGAGACAACCCGCCTTTTCAGGCAATCACTTTACTTACTTAAACATCATTTTGTAAACAGTAATCTTACTTACTTAGTAAGAAAAATACTGAAATAATTTTTTTTAAACATTCTTTAAACGTACTTAAAAATTGTTGGGACTTCTGTCGCCATTCATGTCGAGACCTCGCTCAACACTTGTCTTTAAAACCATTTCAAATCATTTTTTAAAACTTATTAAGAAACATTTATTGAATCATTGATCAAAACCTAACTTTATAAGAAAATAAAACATTTCGTAAACATATTGTAATACTTTAAATACAGTTCTTAATACTGTGATTTTCTCAATATTTTGAAAACATTACATTAAATAGTGGAAAACCTACCCTTTGTATAGCGGAAGCAAACTGTGGTGTTATCCATACCCAAATCCTCACATCCGCCCTCCGCGGCACCCGGTTCTTCTAACGGGTCCTACTAGTCGCCCACATTCTACCTACAACATGAAGAAACTTTTTATGAGCTTTCGCTCAGTAAGTTCAAACAAAATCTCACAAAACATTTAAACATGCTTTAAAAACTTTTCTCATGAAAGCCTTTCTCTTAAAACATATATCATCAATATTTTCCATAGACAGTTATAAAAACAACTTTCATAAACATTCTTCATAAAACTTTTCTAGAACGTTTCTCATAAATGTTTTTTTTTATAAAACATTTAACATGCAGCAATCCTTAGAATGCTTTTCGTAAAACGTCATTTAAAAACTTTTTCTTAAAACTTTTATCATAATCACTTTTCATAAACATTTTTCATAAAATATTCCTAAAATGTTTCTCATAAACGTTTTCCTAAAGCAATTTCTATAACGTCTTTCATAAATGCTTTTCATAAAATATTTAACATAAAACAATCCTCAGATTGCTCTTCATAATGTCATTTGTGTTTTCATAAACATTTAATATAAATCATTCCTCAAAATGTTTTTCATAGCATATAAATGTTTCATAACAAACAAATCAAGTACAATCACAATGCATGTTTTCATTTATGCTCAATTATGAACTTTCGATTATGAGCATCTTATGAACATTCTTTCTTACTTTGACTTTCTATCCTTGCTCCTTATCTTTTCTTGTCTTGCACTTTAACTTTCCTTATCTGAATTTTAACTTTTCACCTTTTGTTCCTTAACTTTCTTTATCTTATAACCTTTAGTGTTTGTACCAACATTTTTAATCATGAGATCATAAACGTGATGCTTCCCTTGTGGAAGACTTAAGACCATCGAACTTCGAGGTCATGTACCTCACATCTAGGAGGTCAAACTTTAACTTTGCTTTTATTACCTCATAACGAGGAGGCTGGTATGACACTTTCTTTTTAACTTTACGTTACCTTCTTATTAACCTTAGTGAGTACATCAAATGCAACCACATCATATGCAAATACACTTACAAATCATAGCTTGTACTATAAAATCTATTGCATAACAAATACAACTTATTGCATAACAAATGCAACATAAAATGCAAACACATTTTGCTAATCATAATTTGTACTCTGAAACTTATTGCATAACAAATGCAACTTATTGCATAATAAATGCATCACATAATGCAATTACATATTGCAAATCATAACTTTTATTTTGAAACTTATTGCATAACAAATACAACATATATCGCAATCATATATTGCAAATCATAAGTCTTATTCTGAAACATATTGCATACAAATGCAACATATAATGCAATCACATATTGCAAATCATTACTTTTATTCTAAAACATATTGCATACAAATGCAATATATAACGCAATCACATATTGCAAATCATAACTTTTATTCTAAAACATATTGCATACAAATGCAATATATAACGCAATCACATATTGCAAATCATAACTTTATTCTAAAACATATTGCATACAAATGCAACATATAATGCAATCACATAATGCAACATATAACGCAACCACATATTGCAAATCATAACTTTTATTCTAAAGCATATTGCATACAAATGCAACATATTACGCAATCACATATTGCAAATCATAACTTTTATTCTGAATTATATTACATACAAATGCAACATATTACATAACAAATGCTTCATAAAACTTATAACTTAAATTATAAAACATTATGCATTGTCGAAATGTAGGACTTATAATAACCTTATTTCGTATCTAGGTTGCATATCGGCATCTAGATCATAATTTGGTACATAAAAACTAGCCAGTAAGTTCATCTTTTTTGTTGTTCAGTCTATAGGTCTTTTATCATCTAGTCATTCCAGACTAGTGATAATGATTATCTAAAACATATTTACGTACTTGTCTGAAAACTTCTAAGGGTCATAACAGAGCTTAACTTTTCATATCTCTCTTGAACATCTCTAGCCTTTTCTTGGGGCACGAAAAAAGGAAAAATTAGCTCTTTTTTTTTTGTATTTGTAAAGTCTCTCTCTTGGCTCTACTCTTGTGACCTCTCTGTTGGTCACGAGAAATTTTTTAAATTCTACTTGATTATCTAAATCATTCTCACGATTTCTAATCAAAACTAGGGTGTCTTCTAGTAGTTTTTCTAGTTTCTTATAGGCAAATTGGAGGTTATATCCTTAATGGGTTTCTTATGGACCTTATTGTGCATGTTCATTATGTACTACATGGTATTGTACTTATATACTATATCTTGTTATACTCTAGATAACAAGCATCAATCATAACATTCATATCCATATCATTCGCTCGTATAAGTATCATACTTACATATCATATTCGTTAACATATCATACATATACATGTCATTCATATCATACTTTCACATATCATGCTTTCACATATTACTCATACTCATGTCATTCATATCATACATATACTTGTTGTTCATACTTTCATATCGTGGAGTTGCTATATATTTTTCTTCTTTGGATAGCAACTATTTCATATTATATTCATATAATACTTTAAGTCATATCACATTTATAATACACACACCAATCATAGTTCATAACATTCATGCATATCAATATGCAAATAGGCTTCAAACATAACGGTTGCTAATTCATTGCAAATCTTATTTTGTACTTTAGAACTTTTTTGCATAGTAAATGCAAATATACTTTAAAAACAACTTGCATAACCATTGCAAACTCATTTACAAATGCATATGTAATCATTTAAAAACTATTTACTTCATACTATAGATGAAGTCTGAACTTACTTGGACTATGCCCTAGCGTTCTCTATTTCGTTCCTTTCTCGTTCCTTTTTTCTTCCATTGGTCGGCCTCTGTGCCTTGATCATACGACAGCCGACTCATTAATTAACTTTCTTTTTATCAATCCACTCGATTGATAATAAAACGTAAACATTAACTATTCTTTCCTTTTAACTTGATTTGTACACTATCGGTTTACCCTTTTTCCTTCACTTAATTTTGTAACCCACTGGGTTACCTTTCGTTTACTTGAACATCTCTTATTAAATCTCTCATCTCACATGACGGTTATGTTACTTAACATATTACAGAACATTTTTTGTCTAAGAACGTTATGCTAAATCGGACTGTTCGACTTCGTTTTAGTCATTTTTGTAAAAAAATCGTTTTTGTAAAAATGTCACCCTTTTTGGGTTTTTCGTCCATTTCTTAACTCTATAAAACCTATTGCTTAACTTTAACGTTTCATTACTTACATATTACAGAAAAATTTCCACTAAGAAACGTTTCCTAACATCGGGCGTTTCGGGTCCGTTTTGGCCTTTTTTTTCATAAAATTACCATTTTGCCCTTAACTCTTTTCTTCCATCATTTTCTTAACTAAACTTTAATTTCTTAAAAACCTAGCATCTATGGCACTTACTGCCTACAACAGTATAGGAAAACAACGTTCCCTAGTGAAAACTTAGTTTCCACACAATTTTGTAATTTTGGCCCGAAATACAAAAATATTACATTTTTGCCCCCGAAACCAAAAATAATCTTTTTAAACCATTAGTCCCCATTTTTCATGAGGAATAGTTTTGCTCAAAGTACCATATTCAAAATCCTTTGGGAAAATAACATTTTTGTCCTTTTAAAATTTTTTCCAATTTTAACAAATTCTTGTAAAATTCATAACTCCTAAACCAAGTAGAATTTTAAGAAACTGTTTACGTTGTCCTAATAGTTTCATTGAGATCTACAACTTTTGTGTTTTAACTTTTCTGAAATTCCAACGTTTAGGAGGACTTTTTGGTTGATTTTCAAATCTGCCGAGAAGAATCTTTTTCTTTCAATTTAGTCCTTGGGGCATTTTTGTAAGAATCTGTTCTCTTGTTTGAATCATTTTCATGCCCACTCATCATTTTTGTAAAATTAGTACTAAAATTACAAAAATAACACCTTTTTGCAAAAGCTAGCATTTTGCACAATAAAAACTAAATTTTCACAACATCACCATTCCATAACTCATGTATCTATGGGATTTAAGCAAAACTTTGCTTGAAAACCCACATACCTTTGAAAGAATAAAAATAAAATTAAAAATCACATAATTTCAAAACTTAGCCCAAATAGCACTTTTGGTTTCTAGCCCTCCAAGAGCTCCTTTAAAGCCTTTTTCCTAAGCATTTCTCACACAAAAATGCTTTGAATTAACTTTCCTTCCTTAACCCAAGAAAAACTATGAAAACCTTGAAAAAAGTTAAGGATTTTACCTTAAAAATTATTAAAATCCTTTGAACTTTGCCTCTTGAACTTAAATGGGGCTATTTTTTCTAAGATGGGAAGTTCAAAAATTTTGGAAGAGCTTCAACCATGGCTGCCGTGGGTCTTGGAGAAGAAAGAGAGATTTTTTTTTTGCTAAAGTTAACATTAAATGCATACTTATCCAATGGGTGACTCATGGTAACCCATTAGGCTACCATGTGGCATGATGTGATTGGGCCACCTTTCATGGCTTGGTGGCCCAATAAAAAAAGCTAATGGATGTCCACTTGATAGGACCCAAAAATTTATACTGTGTAATTTTTTACTACACAGTATTTTTCTTATATTGCTGTAGTAAAATCAGTGCAAAAACATATTCCTAGACTGTGTAAAATATTTTATTTGCCTCTGGTTAATTTTTGGAGGCCGAACATAACATTTCTTATTCCTCCACATTCTCTAAGCAGTATTATTCCTATACTGCTTTAACTTAAACAGCCTAATTTCTATACAGTGTGACCTTAAACAATCCAATTCTTACACTGCATTACTCTAATACTGTATAATTTTTCATGTTATTATACAGTATTTTTCCTTAAGCTGTATTTTTTATCTTAATATAATCCTTAACTTAATGTATTTTTAATGTACATAAAATGCTCGGGTGTTACAAAATAAATGTAGTTCATAGTTCATAAATAAAGTTGAGAACTTTATTTATATTTAGACTATAGTAAATTCATTAAATGATTTGTCTTGATCATATATGATTTTACTAGTGTAATTCATCTGCACTGAACTTGATCATATTAAGATTAAATTAACATTGAAATGATTGTTAAACTTATTAAATCTAATAGGTATTGTTTTTACTTTAATCTTAATCTTGAATTAATTATTTTTATATTTATAAATGTAATTCTATTTGACTTGCTAATGAATGAGATTCAATTGAGAATCAATATTCCCAGTGACTTGGTGGGAGCATTTATGGATAGTAAAATTATAAATTAATAATATGGAATTTGTATGATATATTTTGGCAGGTTGTCGGTACTTGATCATTAAATTCTCTAGCTAGAGTGTGTCAACATCAATTATGAATTAATTTTCATATTTAAGTTTGTTGCAAATGATCATTGGAGAAAGCCAATAAGTGTCAAGGTACAAGATATACTTAAATTCATTAGACAATCAAAATATCAATTTAATTATGTATAGTATAAAGATTATGAAGTAAAAAAAATATGGCATGAGTTGATAATCAAATTCCTTAATGACATACAATTATGGAGAGTAATTTTGATCTTTTGGTGTAATAGGTTTGAAATTAAATAATTGGTTAACTATTTAGAGCCATTTTTTATATGCCTATTTGATCCCAAACTAGCTCATTTAATTGTCTGTACCACTAGAAGGCTAATTAAAAGAGTAAACTGGCTAATATTGGATCTTTAAGGCCAAATAGAACACGCAGAGTGTTTTGCACATGCCACGTAAAGGATTTTTAATTTAATTGGCATTTTGCCACGTTAGATATATATATTTTTATAGATGTCAGATAGTAGTTTAAACTTAATCTAGGTAAATAAATATATGAGATATATTATGTGATAATTGATATTTTCTTAAAGATAAATCACATCAAAATTCAAATCATTTAACGTATATATTTTAGTTACTTGGATCATGGGATAAACCCATAATCCTTGAATGTTGCTACCCCAACACATAAGCACTAAGTGGCAACTTCCCAAAAATTTATGTCATTGGAGTCAGACTCCCACGTTTTCATATATTCATGTTATTAAAAAAACGTATAATATATATTACATATGATTTGGTTTTCTCTAAAATATAGCAAGTTTGGAAAAAACCAAAAATAGAGAAAATATATTATGTAATAATTTTATTCTTCCTTCTTTCTTGAAAGAAAAACATTGAGAGAAAAACATCACAGTTTTCTTGTGTGCTTCGGGTCCAAGAAAATTCTACAGTTAGAAAGATTAAGGCAAAGTCAAGAAAAATTCAATTTTAGTTTTCTTTGATATTGATTTCAGTGTTCATATTTGCTAATCTCTTTTAATTATTGCAACATACAAGGTGTCCATTCACTTACTGTAATCCATAGAGTCTCATAATTTGGAAAATCTTTTGGTGATAGGATTTATCATCAAGATCTTGTGTTAATGTCGCCGCCAATTTGACTAAGATAAAATTTCTATTTCTATTTTATATATTTTATGAGAGGATCCATGGTGTAAGATAGTTCTGTTGTACTTGAATATGTGATTATTGTTTAGTGTATAATTTTTGTTTTCACCTAGTTCATACATTCACATATTTTAGAATTTTTTCCTACAAGAACTTGGATCCTAATCACTCTCATATCACATATTTAACAATACCATATTAAAAATACATATTCGAAAGTAATCCAAACTAGACAACTAATTTTCAGCACGTATTATCCAAAAATTATGATCACATAATAATCTAGAAAAAACATTCTTAAAAAAGAAACTCTAACATAACAACCTGTCAAAAAATTCTGAAATCCTTTCACATATGTAACGCCTAAAATTTGTGTGTGATTTATCAGAGTAAAAAGTGAATTGGTGTGTTATATAAAGTTTGTTAATGTGCCGAATAACTATTTTTTAGTAATAATGTTTCAGAATTTTGGTGTACTAACTGTTATTTACATGTCATTTTAATCGCGTTTATAAGATTGTCAAACAATTTTTATTTTTGAACTAAAAATTACACAATTTCATTTCTGCTCAAATTCCTCGGAATTTGCTAAACAGTCCTATAGTCTTTATCTACTACAACGACGTGATATTTTATTCCCCTGACCTTAAATTGTTGAATTGTGTCTTCTAATGCAACGATTCATTTAATTTGTATTTATCTCGTTACTACATTAAAACACCAAATACATAAGGGGAGGCCTATGGCCCGGTGAGAAAAAATTCTCCACCGGTGGTAACAGAGTTTTATACCGACCTTTGGATTTGCAGCGAATGGCTGTCATGGGACACACTTGGTGCGTTGTTAACAAGTTTTGTTGCACAAAATAAAAAGCAGAGGTCAGTTAACGCTGTTATACGTTAAACACCAGACCGCTTAAATTATCCATTTTTTTAGGGCTAAATGTGTTTAGGTGGCATGGAGTGAAATATTAGAATGTATTTGTTGTTATTATTGACTCAATATTCATGTAGAGGGATTGCGTAACACTCTCCATCTTAACAAGACAAAACACATGCTTGGTCAAGCTGGTGAGTGCTACCTTTACTTCAACATGTGGAAATTAAAAAAAAAAAAAAAAGTCTTCATTTATCATTTTACATATCATATTATTAGATAAAAATTACAAACTGAAAAAAAAAAAAAAAACTTACAATATTTACAAATAAAAAAATATCTTTTCTAGGACAAGTTCTCAAACTCTTGATTATACACATCGGAAACAATAGTCTTTAAAACATAATAGTTCTCATTAGCAGCATGTGAACATCCTATCAGCCGTAGCAACTTAAACAACTTCTATTCCTGCACATCGACATCTGCATCACAAGAAGCTAAATGAGCTATAGCTCAGTAAGTAGAATCTAGAGTTGACATCACAAGGTCAAACATGTATTTTAAACCAAGGCATTCTATTGTACCCATTTTCAGTTAAAAGAAAACATTTTTTGTGAAAGCCAGTCTATGGCGCCTTAGTCAAGTGTAGAACTAGCTTAATATCATATAGGCCGTGAGTTTTCAGAACCTGTTCTTTTTCAGTCTCATGGCTACCCTATATTGAAAAACCTCATGCTTCACGGGATATCGCCACCATAATTTGGGTACGTCGGTCCTTCCCACGTCCCTTGCCTACCCAGATACTAAACGGTGTTTTATACTTTATCTTAAAACATAACACAAGGATACAATAGCTTTTGCTTTTGTAAACAAGTAAATAAGACAATCACAATTATACAAATCCTTTAACTCGTTGAGTTTATAAAATACTTCTCATACAAGTACTATTATTTCTTGTGAAGTTCAAAAATAGGATTCTACTAACTTGAAATCGAAGAAGACTTAAAGAAAGTGTGAACCCTTCTTGGTGATGTGCTATTGACCCGCCATATTCATATTGTAACCATTCAAGTACAAAGAAACAATTTTAACAATCATACTTATACCAACTTACAATCATCTTCTTCATATGTAAAAATGGAAAAATTCATAGATCATAGAATACAAACCCCATTATCATAAAAATTTGCAAAACAACAATAAACATATCAAAGAATCTCCCTGTAAAATTTCACATTATTTGGGTTTAATTTGACTAGGTTCATAAACAAGCAACTCTAGCTTACTATCAGCAAAATTTTAGCAGCAAAACCTGATTTTGAAAAATTCACCAAAAATTCATCCTTTAACATTTTTGCACAAAAATTTGACACAACATACTCTATATGTCCACTGTCTTTCCTCAAAATTTTAGCTCTCAAAGTAATCTAGGAGATATGAAGCCCGTAATTAGGGTTGTTGCACACTTTTTTTCCATAATTTCAGCTTAACATTTTCTCAAACATCATGCTTGCACTCACTAAAATTCATAGAAAACATAGCAAATCCGAAATTAAACACTTCCAAATCATGCTTAGATCAAACCACAGCAAGAGGAACCCCCATTTGCATTCAATTAAACCCTTTCTCACATCATTTAACCAAAGACATCTTTACTTCCATGAAATTATTCACAAACCAGCCCATATACATACAACTTACAAAAACCCCATCAAGAAGCATGAAAATATCCATCTAATTCAAGAAAGACGTCTTACCTTGGCTGCCATATAAGTTGGGCTCTCAAAGTTGGGTTCAGATGTTAGTTTTCTCAAGAAAATCCATGGTTTTCTGGGTGGTCACTCTTAGTTCTGAGTTTTCACCTTCATACCCTCACTTCTTTGATTCTTTGCTCAAAGAGAAAAGAAGAAGTCTGAGTGGAGAGTTTTCTTTTTGATGATTATCTACTTAGGAATTGAATTTTAGAGAGAGATTGGTGGACAATTATTTGAATGACAAGTGGGAGGGGTTCTAGCACTCTCCCTACTTTATACGTGTATAAGAACAATGAAATAGACATTAAAATCATATACTTTTTTTTTTCTAATTTTACTAATAACCCTACTAAAAATACCTTTTCACATATATATCCTCAATGTTAATATATGTTCATTAATGTACCACCATTTTTAAAAAGGGTCATACAAACAGATATCAAATACTAACTTTAACTGTTACTAACACAATGAATTAAACTAAAACATAATAAATCATGTAATGAACCAACAATAAAAACATATTATTTTCAATTATTCATAGCACATCAATTCTTGCTAAGTAGGTCATCCAACTCTTTCATGTAAAAAGACACTTGAAATATCGTTAGATTTATCAAAAACTCTATATCATGATTAAAATAATAAAATGCACAACATACTATTCAAATTTACTATGAAAAATGCTTCATATAACCATACACATTTGTGAGAATTTTGGGCCTTACATTTCTCCCCTCCTTATTAAATTTCGTCCTCGAAATTTGACATACCAAATAGTTTTGGATATTTGTTCCGCATTTCTTCCTCTCTTTCCCATGTGGCTTCTTCTACTGAATGATTCTTCCACAAAACCTTAACTAGTTGAATCTTCTTGGTCCTCAACTCCTTTTCTTTGCTCTCAAGGATCTGTATTGGTTTTTCCTCATATGCTAAATCATAGGTTATTTCCAATGGTTCAAAACTTAAAACATGCGAGGGATTTGAAATGTACCTCTTGAGCATGGACGCATGAAAGACAATATGTACACTGGATAATGAAGGAGGTAAGGCCAACCTATATGCTCTATCACCAACCCTTTCAAGGATTTTAAATGGGCCAACATACCTTGGCCTTAACATTAATGAACATATTCGTTCTTGGTTCGACAGGCCGAACCTATTACTTCGACAGGCCGAGCTGGATCGACAGGCCGGAGTTCATCTACCAGCAGGCCGCCTGAGGCTCTGTAAAACTGGGTATTAAACTTTGCTAAGATCGGCAGGCCGATCATCATTGCTCGGCAGGCCAACCGTCTTTAAAGAAAAACATTTGAAAATTTAATTTAAAGACATGATTCAATAAGCAGAAGACCATATACTTAATAAAGTAAAATATTAAAACATAGTTCATGAAATCATTAAAAACTCATCAAATAATATGTTCCAAAATTACAAACATGGTTTAATCATAAAACTTACTTCTTTGGCATTCTTCCGATTACAATTCATCGTCCTTTGGTCACACACCTTTCCATATCCTCCACCTATTCCATGACCTTCTTACCTTTATCTGCAACATGATATAAACTTGAATAAGCTAATGCTTAGTAAGTATATATATTTCTCACAATTTAAAAACATTTCATAAACATCATCATCATCATTTTCATAATAGTGCATTAAGCACATTTTCATAGAAACATATCTTTCATTCTTTGACCATATTAAAACTTATTCCATTTTATCTTAAGGGCCCAAGTGTTGCACCATCATCATCATTGTAGGCACGCCGTCATGAGAGGAGAAGGGTAGCTAATCCTAAACCAAACATGACATCATATCATATCATTTCATAACATTAGTGTGCAACACTTATTTAGGTGATACATATATAAACTCTCATACGTTTGAAATACATCATCATATATGCATAACTTTTGGGCATCAAATCTTTCATGAGAATAAAAATGAAACCATCATAAAATCATCATAGATATCATCATGAACATAATTTCAAACCTTTTATAAAACATATCATGTTGCAGGTAAGAATGTACTTACTTGTATAGCTTACTTAACCTTAACTTAGTAGACTTAGTAGGTGACAACGACGCGGTCTCGATGTGCTCGCTTTATCATCTGTTCATGTCATACATTCATAAAAATAGCTATTAACATTTACTTTCATAAAGCTATAAAATCATCATCACATAATAACTTCTATTTGCATATTCCATCACATATCCTTTCCTTTCATGAAATTATAAATTTCATAACCATTTCATCAATATTAAAGCATTAGCATCACCCATCAACACAAAACATTTTACTGACCTGCATAGATTCAAGACTTAAAAACTCAACATTCACACATGCTTTAGGCACCACACTTGACAGGGGTAAAGTTAATACATAAACATATTACCATGATTTTTCTTTAGTCATAAAAATTACATTAAGTATCTAAAACAAGTCATACATAACAAACATGAAATCTGCCATTAACTTACACAGTGAGTCACATAAATTCATCATTTTGAAATAATTAAAACACATAGATTTTAACTCTAAAATTCATACTAACAACTTACTAACATATATTACAATATCATAAAATTATTTCATTATCAATAAAATCATTTAAACATACAAAACATCACATAATACAAAAGTCCAATAATAACACTATTAAAGCAGTTTCTTGACCTAGTCTCAATAAAAATTTCATAACACATAAAATACTCATCAAATAATCACCAAACTTTCCAGTTCATAACTTAACATATACATGAACATTCTAGCCAAATTTCATAGCAAACAAAGCACATTTACCCCTTGAACACAAATCACATTTTCGTGCATCATAACTAAATAGCAATATTTTACTGTGAGTGGTAGAGGGTAGAAAATTCATAACTTAATTTAGAAAAATCGAAATGACTTGAAACTTGAAAGAACATTAACATAACACACATATGAACATCATATTAAAAATTTAGAACAAAATATAATACCTAGACAAAGTTACGGCAGATGGATTAAGGAGGAGAAATGTTTTTTAGAATTACCCAAAAAAAATGAGTTCTTACCTTAAAAATTTCTTCTCAAAATCCTTGAACTTAACTCCAATGGAAACTCAATATTTCTTAAAAATAATAGCAAAGAAAATTTGAGAAGGAATGAAGAGGAAACGTGAAAAAGAGAAAGGAGAGAAATCGAGAGAAAGAGAGAGAGTAAAAATTTTATCGTGAAAAGAGAATAACGTAAATGAGCATAACGTAAATAAAATATTTCAATACCCTCAATTATGTCAGGAATTTTCTAACTAATCTTGGACTAATTTGCTTGGAGAATGGAGAGAAATGAGGGAAAGTCAAATCGTCATCTCATCTTACCATATTTCAACACTTCAAAAAGGGAAACCATATCAATTACATTCAATCAATCAAAAGTCAAATGTTTTATTTCCTTAAATAAGGAAATTAATCCATAAATATGTCAATTAATCACATTAAACCATCCAATCATCGTAATCATCACAATCATAAATTTGGAGAGATTTCTGATGACTGCTCGTCAGTTGTCATCGGCCTACTGATTCTTAACTTCAGCCTGCCGATTATTATCATCGGTCTGCCGATCCTTGAAAGGCTATTCGGCTTGCCAAACTGTCCTTAAAATACATTACATCATAGCATTCAAGTCATCATTGCATCATAAATAAACATACATTGAAATTAACATGAACACTTGAACACATCAATTCCACGTGATCGTCACGTGTCATAAAACTTAAGATAAATGATTAGTGACAATAATATCATAAATAAATATGGATAACACTTAACGTCGTTACTATCATTACATAATTCCATTACATGAAATAGGCGGGTGTTACAGGCCTATCCAACAATTTGAATGTGTTAAAAATAATATATTCTTTGATAAGTTTTAAGATTGGTTGAAATTAAATAAACTTGCTAACCTTTTTGTCGCGATGCTGGGAGATAGATATCCGACCATGCAAACTTGACCACTCTTGGTTGCCACAATTGCTTGTATTTGTCACTAACTTTTTCTGTTTATTATAGTTTTTAGCATTAGCAATATTGAAATTAATATATATAACAAATAACCAACTTAGCAGATATATAATTACATAAAATCTCTCAGACATGAACCTATCGCAGCAACGACCCCAACGTTCTTGATTCCTATGGTTTGAGGGGGGTTGGCTCTGACATTTGCCTCGTTTGTTGGTCCTCCAAGTGCTCTAAACTGTTTGTGGAGGTTGCTTTTCCAATTCCTATAGCACTTAGCTGTCTCCCTATCAATCACACCATGGAGGTTTGTAATCCAATGTAAACCAATCCTACAACACATTCAAGACAAGTTAGTATGTTATATAAAAATTATGTACTGCACAAATTATGTTCTATAAGGATGAAGTTGAATACAAACCAGCATGTGGTGCTAAATCTGTCTTTTATGCTGGACATTAACATCTTTTCAAGCATTATGGTATGGCTCACATGCATCTTGAGTATAGATGCCTACTGCACTTTTGAACCATGACTTGAACCACCCAAAAGCCTTTCAAGTACCACCGGCCTCGTCAAATTTGACTGGAACTTTTTCGTACTTCTTAACATATGTTACAATCTCATGCCCTTTTGCCTTTACTCGATCGATATGATGGTGAGATGCGGCATCTGGTGCTGTAAACATAAAAAACATTTCAGATTAAAATTAATTGACTAAATAAACTACACAAATTTGCAATTAGGTTGTAACATACCCGACTGACAGCGTGATGGCACTCTATACGGATTGGGTGGAGGTTGTGCTCCACCTGTAGAGCCAGCACATGTAGCAACTTCTCCTTACATATCCAACTGTTGTCAAATAAAAGGTTTAATATCATTATTATGTACTATATAATAATTATGTTCCACTAAAGCCCTATTTTAGTACTATAAAAACAAGGGCATCTATACATAATATTATTCTTCGTCACTGCTAATGTATTGAATGTTGCCACCATCATTAACGTCATCATCATCTTTGGAGTCATCATCTTCAACTTCAATGTACTCCTCTAAAGTTTCATCATCCTCTTCTTGCAAATCAAAATCTTTATCTTCTTTGGCAGACTTCTCTTTTAAGATTGCATCAACATTAGATATGACAACATCTGATGATTCATTAGGGACATTCCACATTAAGTTGTCAATCTTTGGTAGTTCCACTACTAATTCAACATTTGCAGACTCTGTATCTTCAACCACCACCACATCATCCACATATGCTTCGGGGAGATCCCATATATGCTGATGTCTAAAGTGTTCAACAGCTTTCCAATTTGGACCGTTAAACAAATCATCTGCATAAAACACTTGTTCTTCTTGAGATGCAAGTATGAATGGTTCATTCTCGTACCACAAGTCCTTAACAAAGATGTTTGTTCTATTTTTGTATTGTTGAACTCACTTCTTTTCTAGACAAGTGTCGAACCACTTACACTTGAAACGTATAACAGAATTGGCATTTATGTATGACAATTTGTAAATCTCCTCGTAGACTCCGTAATATGTTTGATTATTTGGTCCACGGACACAGACATTGGTATTCTGAATAGTTTGATTGATATCCCAATTATGTATTAGATACTTGACTCCATTCACCACACAACCAAGATAGCTTTTAACAGAGAAGCTTGAACCAAATGAAAGCAAAACCAATTAATCGGTTGCCTCTGGTGCATTTTGCTCTCGAAAATTAAACGTCTGCCAATTATAAAGAATTATTAGAAATTAAGAATTTCCACTTTATTATGTATAATTTAAATCAAAACTATACCTTATTTTGAAACCATTGTGGAAACTCCATCACTTGAAGACCCTCTAATTGTAACACCCACCTATTTTTATGTAATAGATCACGTTAAGTTGGTAACAGTGTTAAGGAGTTTTATTAATAATTTATGTTATATGTTATGATATATGATTTTAATGTTATTAACTTTTTATTTCAAGTTTTATGACAGGTGACGACCGCATGGAATTGTTGTGCTCAAGTGTTCATGTTAATTTTAATGTATGTTTAATCATGATGCAATGATGATTTGAATGCATTAATGAATGGTATTTTAAAGACAGTTCGGTAGGCCGAAAAGTTTGCCAAAGATCGACAGGCCGATGGAAACCATCGGCAGGCCGAACTTGGTAGAACCAGCAGGCTGAAGAGGTGAGTCAGCAGGCCGAAGACAGCTGACGAGCAGTCAGCAGAAATCTCTCCAAATTTATGGCTGAAATAATTACGTTAATTGGGTGATTAATTGGCATATTTATGGATTAATTCCTCATTTAAGAAAAGTAATTGTTTGACTTTGCATTGATTGGTATTATTTTAAATAGTTTCCTATTTTTAGAGGGCAAAAATATGGTAAGTGAGACTAATAGTTTTGACTTTCCCTCTTTACTCTCCTTCCTCCACGCCAATTAGCCACCATTTGAGTCAGAAAATTTCTGACTTAATGAAGAGTTTTGACTCTCCTTTGTACGTTATGCCATTAACTTTACGTTAAAAAATTTTAACGTTCTTTTTTCCCAATTTTTCTCTCATCCTCTCACGTCTCCTCTCATTCATTTCTGAGACGTTTTCTCCTTCATCTCTTCCTCTTCTCTTCTCCATGAATTCCATCCTTCTTCCTCTCAAAAATTCTCTACAAATATTTGAAAGAAAATTTGATAATTTCGTTGGTTGAATTCAAGAATTTTGAGAGGAAAATCTTTTAAGGTAAGGACTCATTTCTTTTGATTCTGAAAAGTATTTCTCCTCCTCAATTCGTCTGCAATATCTTTCTCTAGGTATTGTATTTTGTTTTGAATTTTTAACATGTTATTCATGTATGTGTTATGTGATGTTCCTCCAAGTTTCAAGTCATTTCGATGCTTCTATGATAAGTTATGAATTTTCTATACTCTACCCTTCACAGTAAAATATTGTTGTTTGGCTATGATGCATGAAAAATGTAATTTTTGTTCAAGGGGTAAATGTGTTTTGTTTTTCACGAAATTTGGTAAGAATGTTCATGTATATGTTATGATATAGACTACAAAGTTTGGTAATGTTTTGATGAGTGTATTTTATGTTATGAAATTTCTATGAGGTTAGGTCAAGAAAACTGTTTTAACAATGTTATTTTTTGATTTTCATTTTATGAAATGTTTTATATGTTTAAATGATTTTATTGATGATGAAATAAGTTTATGATATTGAAATGCATGATAATAAGATGTTTGTATGAATTTTAAAATTAAAATATATGTATTTTAAACTGTTAGAAAAATGTATTTAAAAGGTTACTCACTGCCTTACTAATGTTGGTTGATTTCATGTTTAAGATCTATGGTTTGTTTTTACATGCTTAATGTAACTTTTATGATTTAAGAAAAATCATGGTAACATGTTTATGTGATGACAATTTTATGTTTTGACAATTGTGGTTATGAATTATGTTTGTAATAAGATGAATTTATGTGTGATGGTATATGAATGGATGTTTTATGATAAGTATTAATTTCATTGTATTTTTAAATGGATAAATGGCATGAACACACAAAGGAACGACACATCGAGACCACGGCGTCGTCACCAAAGCATATTATGGTTAAGTAAGCTAGCTTTTACGGTAAGTACATTCTCACCTGCAAAATGATATGTTTTATAAAGGTTTGAAATTATGTTCATGATGATATTTGTGATGATTTCATTTAAGCATTGCTTATGAAATATTCTTATGTTCAAAAAGTTATGCATGTATGATGATGACATATTTCAAAGTATGAAAGTAGTGTATATATGTATCACCTAATAAGTGTTGCACACCAATGTTATGATATGATAAGTTATGATGTCATGTTTGGTTTGGGATTAGCTACCCTTCTCCTCTCATGACGGCGCGCCTATGATGATGTTTATGGTGCAACACTTGGGCCCTTAAGATAAAATGGAATAAGTTTTAATATGGTCAATGTAATAAAGATATGTTTCTATGAAATTGTGCTTAAGGCACTTTTATGATATGATGATGATGATGATATGATGTATATGAAATGGTTTTTTTTTAATTGTGAGAATTATATGTACTTACTAAGCATTAGCTTATTCAAGTTTATGTCATGTTGCAGATAAGGGTAAGAAAGTCATGGATTAGGCGGAGGACATGGGAAGGCGTGTGAGCATAAAGTACAATGAATTGTAACCGGAAGAACGCCAAGAAGAAAGTTTATGTGTTTTTAATCAAGTTTATTATTGAACATATTTTTATGATAAGTTTTAAGAATACATGAACTATGGTTTTTTATTTTATTTTATCATCTTAAGAATTTTGATCTTCTGTATTTTTATGAAAAGTTAAATCTGTTTTACAAATTAAGTTTTCTCAAGGATTTTGGCTCGGTCGGCCTGCCGAACATCATTGATCGGTTTACCGATGTTTGAAGGTTCGGCCTGCCGAACGATGATAGGTTTTTAAGCCCAGATTTGCAAAGCCTCTGCTGGCCTACTGATTGAGGAACTCCGGCCTACCGATCATGTCCGGCCTGCCGAAGTCCCAAGTTCTGCCTGCCAAACTGTGGGAACAAGTAACTTTTAAGTGATGTGATGTTTTTCTAAGTTATAATTTTACAACTTGATATATCCATTTTATTAAAATAAGTTTATGATTAATTTAAAGTGTAATTGAATAAATTATGGTATGGAATAAGTTAAGCAATGTTATTATGTTAAAAATATATATATATATATATATGCATGAATGGATCCTGGTTATGTATCTTTTAATTATGTTTACAATTAAAAGTATCGTATAAGTTTTGTAATTATGTTTATGTTTAAAGTTCAAATAAGTATGAATGTATGAATGTAACGACATCTGTGACATCTGTAAGAGGGGCGCTACACTAATAACCCGATTTGTCCACTATCTTCCAACTCCTTCATTTGCTCACTATCGTACTTTGGAATTTGAGTGATATAATAGTCTTTGACACAACCATAATTAGATGGAAATATGGTAATACTTACTCGATGTATTGCTAAATTTCTAAATAGTTATGTAGCATGTACCACTTGGCTTTATTCCATAACTAGTTATCTATTGTGATCGGAGTCATCTTCCCAATTGGCTGACAACGAGTATCGAAGATAGAAATCTTGTTGTTACCAACTACATCATCATCTACCCAATTTCTCAAAGTCTATTAAATCTTGTCTCTATCCCAGTTAGATACATCGAACAAAACATCAAAGCTTCATTGACAATATACGCTTCGACGATTGATCCCTCTAATCGTGCACGATTTCTAACATACTTCTTCAATGATTCAAGGAATTGTTTAAACGGATACATCCATCTTATATGAATTGGACCTCCCCTAATTTGTACTCCCGTACGTTGTTTTTTTGTGACTATAAAGTCACATATCAAAACTTACTACCTGCCAAAAAAGATACAATTTTATCAAATTTTATGCAATCTTATCAAATTTATGATAATTTTATGCAATATTATCAAATATTATGATAATTTCATTATTCATATTGTTTTTAAAATAAAATTATAATTTTAATAAACATTATTGCTATTATACTTAATCAATTATTAATTAAGAATTATTATTTTCTTATTTTTATTTTTAAATTTCTAATTAAAAATTACAATTTCTTTTATTTTTAAATTTTATTATTATTAATACAATTTATATTACAATTAAAATTTACAATTTCTTTTATTATTTTCATATTTTATTATTTTATTATTATAATAATGATTTAGTATATTAATTTACTTTATACTTAATAAATTAGTTCATTAATTGTTAATTAAGAATTATCACTTTCTTAATTTTTAATTTTTAAATTGTAATTAATTTTTACAATTTTTTTAATTTTTTTAATTTTTATAATTAATTATTATTAATAACTTCTAATTCTTATTAATAATGCAAACCAAAAATTATTATTAATTTTTATAATTAATTATTATTAATAACTTCTAATTCTTTTATTGTAATTAATTTTTATTAATAATGCAGTAACAATAATTTTACAATCCGAAAATTCTAATTTTACAAAATCTCAAAAACTCAATTCTACAACAAACCACATTAAAACAATCCTTAATTCCAACAAAATCACAATCATAATACATAATTACAATGCCAAACTACAATCCAAATAACATAATCATATCTCCAAAAATTCAATTAACAACACAATTCCAAATACCAAAAATGTACAAACTTACATAATCTGAAACCCACTATGAAAACGAGGATGGTAGCAAAACTTCAACTATGGATGACCGGAAAACAACCAAAAGCTCCAAAAATAGAAAGGGAAAAAAGCTTGAGGATTTCCTAATTTAGGGACATTTCAACGGTTATTGTTTGCTAATATAAGTTTTTACGTTTAGGAGAGATTTGAGGCGGAATAGGGCGGAGAAACAAAGAGAAAATCATAGAAAAGAAGAACTTGCTGAAAAAAACGGGGGAGGGGGGGAGGCTCTTGGGTTCGTTTATACGCAGACTTTTTTGCGACGACTTTTTGAAGTCGTAAATAATTAAAAAAAGTCGTTGCAAAAGAACATCAAAACGACGTCATCCCACTTATTTTGGGAAAAAATATTGACAAAAAACTCTTTTACGACAATAGTTAAAAATGTTATCGTAAAAAGCATTCATTATAGCAGGCGTTCCTTCGCCAAAATTTTTGTGAAAAATTAAATTTTCACCTTTTACGATGACACTTATTGTCTCAAAAACTATCATTGCTATTGTGGCTGACAGCGTGAGACAGTTGTAAACCATTTTGTATTTGTGACGACATATGGTTGCCAAAAAAATAAATGTATTTGCAACAAATACCTTTGGAACTGTGACTGAAAGTGCAAGACAGCTATAAACCATGTGGCATTTGCGACGACATTGTCGTCACAAAACCTGTACAATTTTTGCCACGTGTACAAAGTGTCATTGCCACCTGTACAGAGTCGTTTTTGCGACGACGATATGCTAATTTGGCATGAGGTGAATGGTGCCAAAATTTTTTGGCTCCAAACACTACTTGCGACGATATTTTGTTGCAAATATGAATCGCTATTTTTGTTTTTGTTTTTTTCTTTTTTATGACGGTATGTCGACACAAATAAGAGTTTGATGCAACAACATGTCGTTGCAAATACTTCCCTAAATGCGACGTTTTGTCGTTGCAAAAAATGCGACGTTTTGTCGTTGCAAAAAATGAAATATAAAAATTCAATCGCTATTAGCCGCGTTTGTAGTAGTGTATGGTTATTGTGTACATTTGGTTTGTAGATGAAGTTGGTGGACGACGTTTTAACAGTAAAAAGAAGGGGTTGTAAGAGACGTGGATGGGCATTCCCGAAATTACGAATGGAGGCAAAGTTGTCAATCCTACAACAACTAAATGAATATGATTGTAGTATGTACCTGATAAATTTCATAAAGAATTAGAGAGTTGAACTTCTGCAGCCCCTTAAGTGAGATACACATGTTATGATAAAAAACAATGACTGAAGTTTGATAAATGTGATAATATGTATTCAATTAAATTGATCTCCTTATTCTCATCGCAATGTAATGAAGCACTTCATTGGCCATGTAGTTCAAAAGCGAAGATGAGAAGGCAAGGTTGATCTCGAAGATTGTCCTGTCACCATACATCTCAAAGAA
This sequence comes from Artocarpus heterophyllus, assembly GCA_025403435.1. Lineage (NCBI taxonomy): Eukaryota > Viridiplantae > Streptophyta > Magnoliopsida > Rosales > Moraceae > Artocarpus > Artocarpus heterophyllus. Next base: position 31,890,333 of record CM046330.1, on the reverse strand, counting down.
TGAATCAGTGCTTCTAAACTCAAGGAAATGTTCAGAAATGGATATTATTTATAAGGCAGATAATTTAGTTTTTGGAAGCGTTGCAGGTGACAAATATATTTGCTGCTCTGTGACAAATATATTTGCGGCTCTGTTTTAGTATTGAAATAGGGACGGTAGTTTCAATGCGGACAATATAAGATTATCGTGAGTTATTGTAATTCAAACAAATGAATATTGTTATTTTAACGCTAACATGTTTTGACATTAGGTGACGGTGATGACGAGGCGTAACGTAGAGGAAACGGGCTCGTGGATTCTCCGTCGTGCTCAGTTATAGTAACGAGAATGGTTTGCAATGGGTAATGCAACAACGTAGGCCTTGTGAATCAGTTCACAATTATTTTTTGTAAATGCATATAAAGTATGGATGAAAATGGACTGGAAGCGGTTAAGAGCGTCGACATGGTGGAAGGCCCTTGCCAATATATTCTTAATATTATTTACGGGCCTGATAGTACGCAAAATGCACTTTTGGCTAATATTAGTTAGGGTATTTTTTTTTGTACTTAAGCGATGTAGCTCAAAGATTGGGTGCATTGTTTTGTTCATACGTAAGGCTACCATTGTAAATAACGTGTTGACCAACATATCCAATGTAAAAGTTACAGTGCCGGTTAGTGTACTTCATTATATGGCTTGTGTATGAGGATGCGTGTCATTTGGTGTGGAACGTCATATTTTGGATGTATTCTTTCATCATGGACTAAGTGTACGTTATTAATTATGGTTATGTTATTGGGTTGGCCGCACGACAAAAGTATTTGAACATAAGTACGGGCAATGTTCCTTGTCAGCAATATATGTTTGTTGACAATGCAATGTTATTGTTTTTAAGTTACAAGGAATGGAGTGTTAATAGAAATAGACGACATTTGAAAAATATTTTTCTGCATTTTGTCATTTTTCTCGGTTCACATGTATAGAATTTTGTGAGGGAGAATCCGTCGAGGCACTTTAGTTGTCGTCCCTTCCTCCCATTCCCTGTAAAAATCGTACAGTTTTAAAGTTCCGATCACAGTCTATATGAATTGCCTAACAAATTTTGTACTTGGTTTATCCGTTGTTGTATGTTCTATGTCATGTTATTTCTTGTCCCTATTACATTCACAATTATGGTCTCACATTGCAAGTGTGTTTACGGGAGCATATCATGCAAAAGCAATTTGATCTAGATGTTTGTGACACATACTTGTGTACATTCATGTAAAGAAAAAAATAATAAAAATCACAGGACTTTGATATATTTGAAATGTATCGAACGCAACAAAATAATATGAACCCCCATAATGTATGTCATAAGACACTAAGCATAGGACATATGCATTTTATGTACTGACTGTGTCAAAAGCTTAATTTATGTTTAGCAAGAGTGTTGAACATTTCATCAACGACAACTACAATCCCTGGGGATAGAAAGATGTAAAGACACTGAAATAGCTGTGGAATATTTTACACTGTTAAAGTGATCTTGTTGACTTCTAAGGTCCATCAAGTGTTTTCAATTGTCAGTGCAGAACACTTTCTCAATCTATAGGGAACCTACATAAACAAGAATAAGGTCAATTAGCTGTACATGTTGTTTGATATTGGTATGCATGAATAAAAACACATCACCTATGGATTATAATTCTCCTTATAGAACCATAACCTTACATGTTAGGCTGCCTAAGTGATTTTGGTTTGTCTATAATTAACATCCAAGGCGTTTGCATGCCCAGTTGTAAGTTGGCATTGGAGAACCCCTTGTGCCCTATCTCGCTGTATGTTCCAAATTGATTTGTACGTGAATTCAGCAGCTACGACGATGGACAGGTCCCATTATTGGATAGACTTGTAAGTACGTAGTTCTGTTAAGCTTTGACCCAATTGCCTATATACAATTTTGTTCTCATCTTATATGTCATAGTGTGACATTCGGTCACCTCCATTATTAACGTGTAGAAGGATATGGCATGCGTTCACATGGCAGTCATGCACTGCGCGGTCTATCCATGTAGGTTGGGTCTTCGTAATCGTGCTTATGGAAGTACTTAACCTTGGTAGTCTGAAAGTCTCATGGTACAAACCCAGAAGTAACACGAATGCTGTCTGTTGCCAAAATAGTGTCACCACTGATGTAATCCCCACGTGGAGCATTCACAATCGATAAATCTATCCATTTTGCTTTTATCATGAGGGGAGTGCCTTGTAGACCCGGTTCATCTGATATAAATCTTGGTCATAGTACCAACTATGTTTATGGCCAAAGTAGACATATAACTTGTGTATATAATATTGTTATGGAGAAAGCAAAACTGCACAATCTCTTCAAATTGTACTTATGAAATACAGAGAAGTTGATACTGTCAGTGAGTTCAATAGTTTAATTATTGATAGAGTGTATAAGACAATGTGAATACATATGTTTCTTCTTCTTTTTTTTTTGTGAATTGTCTTTTTTTCTTTGTCGGGTTACAAACAGTGACATACTATGCACATGACCTTGTCCATTTTAGGAGTCACAATTCTAGTAGTATATTATTAACTTGTTGATACGTGAACAATGACAAGGGCATCTCGAACCAACAAATTTATAGCTAATAAATGGAATCTCATGGAATGAACTTGTTAACTATAAACCATTACCTGCCACATGTTTAAAAAGAAGGAAATGTTATCACTGGCAATAATATTTTATTACCAATGTAATAATATCTACAATGGTACATGCGTATAGATATTGTCTAATTTATAATAAGTCGGAGGATTCGTACCTCGTTGAGGACAATACCTAGCCAACTACAGCTTCTATCTACGTGCCCGATTGCGACGTCCCACCCTTCAAACTAGAGATGCAACAATAGGCCGATGCCCATGGGCCGGCCTGGGCCCGTCCTGCTATAGTTATGGGTTGGGTAGGCACGGCATGATACTATTCATGGCCCGGCCCAGCCCATAAATATTGACGGGCTGGGCTGGGCTGGGCCAATATATGTCAACCCATGGGCCGGCCTGGCACGGCCTATGAAAAATCATGGGCTGAGCCGGGCCGGGCTGGGCCTAGGTCCGGCCGGGTCTGCCCGTCTAGGCCCATAATGGGCCGGCCCATCCTGGCCCATAATGAACAATATTTTTTATATTTTTTTATGTTTTTTTTGTTTTTAGTAATTTTATAAACATCTCATGTATAATTATCCCGATTGTACTCTTTTTTTCTTACTAAGGTTTTGTCCCACTGGGTTTTCCTTGGAAAGGTTTTTAATAAGGCAATCCTAAATAAAATAACTCTTTTTTATATTTCCCTTGACTATTCAAACTTTTATATTTGCTAACTTGTTTAAAAATGAAAAAATTAAAAATTACATGTTTAGATAGGCTGGCCCATTTAAATCCATGATGGCCTAAGATGGGCCGGCCTATTTAAGGCCCACGGCACGGCCTATGTAAAATTGACCTGTGGGTTGGGCTGGGCCAAGGTAATTTTAATGTAGGCTGGCCCGGCCCACAAAATTGGTGGGCCACCCCGGCTCGACTTGCGGCCCCCATGCGCCTAAGGAGAACAGGCCGGGCTGGGCCGGACCAGGCCGGCCCATTCTTGCATCACTACTTCGGACCCAAGGAAAACAACGCAAGTTCTCTCTTTCTCAGCAGCTGGTTGCCCTTGTATTTGTGGACAGTTAACAACGTATGTTAGATTCCCATATGGATCTAAGGTGCTGAAATTGGAAAGTATCCTTCTCTTGACCCGAAAAAATGTTGGTTCCGTGTATTTTTTTTCCCGGTAGACATTGGTTATCAAAGCTTGTAATATTCTTTGATGGTTTCCGGGCTTCGTCGGAGCGTATCTATTGGAGTTGCTTGTTCCCTAGTAAAACTCATGTTGTTGGTTGTTAAGATAATCTCATATGATTTATACAAATTGGTGGTCCTCATCATGAGTCCTTGACAATTCAACTCCAACTTCATTATGATGGATTTAGTTTTTCTAATACACTAGAATGTTTTATAATAATTTCTGTAAACTCAGAAAATTTGGTGAATATATTTCCTATGTCGCTGAAGTGATTTCAAAATGATGTTTGTACCTTGTCTCTTTCATAAAGTGGTGGTTGTACCCATATTATGAACCTTTCTTTTTCCTTTTTTGGTTTTCTTTGTTCCCCGTTTCTTGTGCACAAAGATTATTTTTTACGACACTTACTATGAAAAAGTTCGTATCAGCCATTGTTCCGATGTGGCTTCAATCTACTGTTGTGCGATCAACTCCGCAATCATTTTTGTCTCACGTATACACTTGTTGAAGGCAAGTAATAAAGCAACGATATAAGATAACACGTTACATTTCTCAGAATGTGTAATATTCATATAATTTACTTCCACATAATATTCTTGAATCAGTATTTACTTTGCATTTTTTTCCTCATTATAATTCTATAAAAATTAATATAGTCTGCGATGGCCAAAGTCTAAGTCTCCTAATGTGTGTCCATTTGGCAGCCTTCATGATTCCCCATCATAAGTCATATTTTAAGCAGCTAGACCGTAGTCTATGCAATACATTTAGCCGCTTACATCTATAACTGATTGGCGATGGTCGACAATTGCCATAATTATTTAGAATGAACAACATAACCATCACAACATGTGTTGTGTGTACTTAACATAGAATGGGCATCTATCAATTACATGGGGACAAAAACGCGTTGTTAAGCACTACCATGGGTGACTTCTAGCTACACGTGAGAAGTAATGTTTGTAAACAGTGGATTGGAGTTTCATAGTATCAGTTAGGTCATGTTTTAAAATTTATGTACAAGGTGACTAGCGGCCCAACAAGGAAAAATAAACACACCCTAACAAAAAATAAACAACATTCTGACTAGTGGAGTATGTCACTTCCTACGCTGTTCATTACAACCGATTAATGTTGGAACATGGAATTTATAAAATAGGAACGTAGTATGTTTCTAATTACCTTCACAACGACCATACGGACTGCCCCACCAACTAACGTCATTTACATTGTCGGGGCCATTATTAAAGTGAAGCCTGCTTGGTGCAGCTGGCTGTGCTTTCTCCTCCTCAAAAGAGTCATCAAACAGTGGGGTGAACAGATTATAATCCTCGTGCATTGTAATAAGATCCCCAAGTTCAAGTGAATGAATCTTCCACTGCTACTTGTTCGGGTTGTCTGTGGTTTCGATGGCGTAAATGGTACATGTTCATTAGGCATCACACTACCATCCTTTTTTGGTTCCTGCGCCACTTCAAACTCCCCTTTAGCATCCATTTTTACCTATAACCAGTGGAAACCAAGAAAGGATGTATAATTAATTTCCTTCCCTTTAAGTTCCATTTTAACCCCTGACTTGTGAAAACCATTGGAGGATGAATAGTCCTCATGGTCCCCCAAGTCGATGGTCCCGTACTAGTCGGATTCATCATAATTTATTTTCCGGTCATGATTGCTTTTTCCAGCCCTGCATGCTGCTTTGTTGTGGTCTGGTTTGTGGCATACACTACATTAGCTCATGTTCCTATTACCGTGTGTTTTTCTCACGCCCCGGAGTACGGGAGGTGACGTGGCTGATTATTTAAATTAATTAAAAGAGAATTTAATTAAAATCCACAGTTTAAGGGGTTGAATTAAGTATAAAATATGGGATTCATTAAAAACACTTTATAGGAAGTTCATGTACATTAGACAATTTAAAACATTAAACGAATAAATATTAAAATAATAAAGCCACGAATATGGGTCCCACAGACCCACAACTTGTGCACACACATGGTTCTGACAATATCATAAATACAATCACAGTCCAGATACAAATAAAGTCAAAATCTTACATGCCTTAATTAAATAGTACAAAAGATAAAATAATCCTCCTATTGCTCCTGAGTTCGGTCCGAAGAATCCTCTCCAAACCTAAATGGGAAACCACCTAGAGGGAGAAATTTAAAACAAATAAAACGTGAGTGAAAGGCTCAGTAGGACTAAGTTTTATAAAATAATTTAATTTAAAGAAACATGACATTATTCAGAAGTTATTTAAAAGAAACTTTGAATAAATAAATAAATAAGCAATTTTAAGTAAAACAATCCTTACCCAGAACAGTTTACTTGGACAACCAGAAATATCAGTTTCTTTTTCCTAGGCAAACCATAATAATATCACCACCGTAGTGGCCCAGCTGGGTTTCGGGACCTGCCCCCAAGGTCGATCGCTACACGACCCGATCTCTGATATGACATCATGCCTATGTGTTTATTATCATCATTATTCAAAACCCAATTACCGAGTGTTGTCATTTACATTCATTATGGAGTTCATTTCAGATCACGGTATATTAAGATATAGCCGACAAATTCATTTTCCAAACAACCGTTGAAAACACTTTAATAGGAATCCTTTTCAAAGCCAAATCATTTCAAAACTAAGCTACCAAAGAAATAGGGTAGAAGTCCTACCTCAATACTCGTGCCGGTGCCCCCACACCGTAATCCCGGTCCGCTATACGTTAGCTCCGCGGAACCACGAACGATCCTAGATACAAATTAAGTCGATCAATATCTAGTTCGAGACATTCTATGTTACTAAACTATTTCATGATGTCCTAGTGTGCCATTTGTATCATTAAAATCATTCTATAAGGTTGAAATTTAAATCAGGGTTCAAAACAGTGAAAACGGGTAAAAATCACAAAATTTTCTATGCCTCGGTCTGCCTGTCGGACGCCCTGCTTCAGCCGGCCGAACTGTGCCGGAAGCCAGGTCCGGTCGGCCGGTCATTTCCCCAGGTTCGGCCTGCCGGACGGAAGAACACCGGCCTGCCGATCCCTATTCCGGCCTGCCGAACTAGAAAAACCCAGAAATTCCAACCACGGGTTTCTCGATCCCCAAAATTCAAATCTTGATTCTAACCTGTTTTTCTCAAATCCCAGGCATAGAAAATAATCATAGTTGATAGAAAAACATACTAGAACATGTTTGGACTCATTTAAACAAGATTTAAACTCAAAAATCTCAAAAATCCAAAAATGAGAAAATAGGGAGAAAAATGAAAAATCTTGGATCCAATCCATTTTTCTTCAATCATAGCTTAGATTCTAGTTGTTCTAAGTTCATTTAACTCAAATCCAAGGTTTTCTAGGCTTAAACAAACCTAGATTTCAAAAATGCACAAAATTGAAAATTTTGGAAAAAGTTTAGAAATTTCAAAACTAACCTCGAATCGAAGCTTCAATCCGCGTTCTCGGTTGCCAAATCACGTCCCCGAGCTTCCTCCTTGCTAGCCCGAAGCTTGGATTCGAATTTGGTTCAAAAATTTGTGAGAGAGATAGAGAGAGAAATGAGAGACCGAGAGAGAGATCAAGAGAGAGAGAGAGTGTGTGTGTGTGAGACGTGAGAGTGTGAGGAGAGAGGAGAAAGAGAGAGAATAAATAGAGAAAATCGGTGGGCGATTTTGTGCCTCCCACGCTTTTGTAAAACGGAGTATTTTTTAACATTTTACAAATTGTTGTGTTTTAAAACTCAAAACATCATTTTAAAACAATAAGAAATCATTTGTATTCACCAAATTAACAAAACAACCAAAAACTCAAAATCCAACCAAATAATCAAATTAATGTTGAAATATTAATTATGGCACACTAATTCATCATTTACATTACATTAACATTAAATAAATTTCGGGGCGTTACAACTCTCCACCCCTAAAAGAAATTTCGCCCTCGAAATTTACATCTCATCTCAGAAACAAAACAAATGCGGATACAATTCCCGCATACTCGACTCTAGCTCCCAAGTGGCTTCATCAACCCCATGATGCTGCCACACGACCTTTACCAATGGTATCTCACAACGACGCAAACTAATCACTTTTCGGTCGATAATCTGAATCGGCACTTCTTCGTACATCGTATCTTCCTGAACCTGCACATCGCGGAATGAAACTATCTTACCCTGCTCAGGTGGACACTTCCTAAGCATCGACACATGGAACACATCATGAACATGAGAAAGTTCGGGCGGAAGATCAAGCCGATAAGCGACCACACCAACACGCTGAGTGATCTTGAACGACCCAATATACCTCGACGCGAGCTTCCCACTCACCCCGAACCGCATAGTTCCCTTACAAGGCGATACCCTCAAGAGAACGAAATCTCCAACCGCGAACTCTAAGGGTCTACGTCTCCTATCCGCGTAACTCTTCTGACGACTCTGAGCTGCCCTCAACCGATCTCAAATCACCGCGACTTTCTCGTTGCTATCATGGATCTCATCCGGCCCAAGAATAACCCTATCTTCCGGCTCGGCCCAACACACAGGTGATCGACACGGTCGCCCATACAACGCCTCAAACGGTGCCATACCAATACTCGCCTGATAACTGTTGTTGTACGCGAACTCCGCCAAATGCAAACATTGCTTCCAGTTCCCGCCGAAGTCCAATGCACAGGCACACAACATATCCTCGAGAATCTGAATAACCCGCTCAGATTGCCCATCAGTCTGAGGATGAGATGCCATACTGAAGTTCAAATCCAAGCCTAAAGCCTCCTGAAAACTCCTTCAGTACTTAGCATTAAACCTGGTGTCTCGATCAGAGGTGATGGACAAAGGAACTCCATGCAACCTCACAATATTCTGCATATACAACTCCCCGAGAACCCTTCTCGAACACGTCGACCTAAACGGAATGAAATGCGCCGATTTCGTCAACCTATCGACCACGACCCAAACTGCATCATGCCGCTGCTCCGTCCTCGGCAAACCTGTGAGGAAATTCATTGTCACATGCTCCCATTTCCACCCTGGAATAGGAAGCGACTAAAGCTAACCTACAGGCTTCTGATGCTCGGCTTTCACCTGAAGACACGTCGAACACTTGGCCACGTACTCTTGAACATCTTTCTTCATGCCTCTCCACCAATACTGCCTCTTCAAATCGCGATACATCTTGGTACTCCCTGGATGAATAGCGAACTGAGACCTATGAGCTTCGTCCAAAACGGCTTTTGTCACTTTGGCAATAGCTGGAACTGCAAGACGCTCCCGGAAATACAACGACCCATCTGCATGCACGCTCCATTCCTTGAACTGCTCCCCGTTCTGAATCCGCGACCAAATCCCCCGCAAATGTCGATCTTGCCACTGACTTTGCTTCACCATTCAAACAAGAGCTGGAGTCGCTTCCACATGATATACCGAAACTTGATCACAGTCTTCATGATACCGTAGTCTAAACTCGTTCACCGTCGCATCCCTGCTCCAGTCCTCAAAAGCCAAACAAGCGAGAATCCCTGAAGACTTTCTACTAAGCGCATCCGCGACCACATTAGCCTTCCTGGGATGATACTACAACGCGAAATCATAATCCTCCATATACTCGATCCACCAATGCTGCCTCAAGTTGAGATCCCTCTGAGTAAACAGATACCTCAAACTCTTGTGATCGGAGAAGACCTGAAACGACGCTCCATACAAGTAACACCTCCAAATGTCCAGTGTGTAAATCACCACTGCAAGCTCCAAATCATGAGTAGGATAATTTCGCTCGTGAGATTGTAGCTGTCTCGATCCGTATGTAACTACACATCCATGCTACATCAACACGCATCCAAGTCCGCGCCCTGAAGCATTCGCATAAACCTCATACGGCTCGTCGCTGCTAGGAATAACTAACACTGGAGCTGAAGTCAACCAGTTCTTCAATTCCTGAAAAGCAAGCTCACAATCTTCATTCCACTCAAACCTGACATTTTTCTTGATCAATCTCATCAACGGAGCTGCAGTCTTCGAAAAATCCTTTACAAATTTCCTGTAATACCCAGCAAGACCTAAGAAGCTGCGAATCTCCACTACATTCCTTGGTCGTTCCCATTCCAATATAGCTTCAATCTTGGACAGATCCACAGAAATACCATGCTCTGAGATAACATGACCTAGGAACTTGACCTCAGTCAACCAAAACTCGCACTTTTCCCTCTTAGCATACAACTGGTGCTCCCACAGAGTCTGAAGCACGATCCGAAGATGCTTCTCATGCTCCTCCCAAGTCTTAGAATACACAAGAATGTCATCGATGAACATGATCACAAACTGATCCAAATACAGCCTAAATATCCTGTTCATCAAATCCATAAAAGCTGCCGGAGCATTCGTCAACCCAAAAGACATGACCAGAAACTCGAAGTGCCCATACCGAGTCCTAAAAGCTGTCTTGGGAATATCCTCTTCCTTTATCCTGAGCTGATGATAACCCGACCGTAAATCAATCTTTGAGAAGTACCGCGAACCTCCCAACTGATCAAACAACTCATCAATCCTAGGCAAGGGATACTTGTTCTTTACCGTAACACGATTCAACTGTCGATAATCTACACACAACCTGAGAGTCCCATCGTGCTTCTTAGCAAACAAAACTGGTGCTCCCCACGGAGATGTGTTGTTCCGAATATACCCTCTATCAGCAAGCTTTTGAAGTTGCTTCCTCAATTCCTTCATTTCTGTCGATGCCATCCGATAAGGTGCCATAGAAATCGGTGATGTCCCTGGAAACAACTCGATACCAAACTCAATCTCTTGATGCGGTGGTAATCCTGAAAACTCGTCGGGGAAGACATCCTTGAACTCATCAACCACCGAAATCGCTACACTGCCACTCGAAGCATAGGGCTCGCAATCTAGATTGGCAAGAAAAGCACAACAACCTAGATTCCTTTGCCCTCCTAGACACGACTTCATGAGACGCTCACTCATTAACCAATCACCACCACCCTGGTAAGTGATCCCCATCCTCCTATCAGACACTAGGGTCACTTTTTTAAGTTGGCAGTCCACGACTGCATTATACCTGGACAACCAGTCCATCCCTAGAATTACATCATAGGAGCTCATGGGGAGTATAATCAAATCACTTTTCAAAATCTCATCCCCAATCTTTATTTTACAGGATTTACACATACAATTCACACACACCCGCCCTAAGGGAGAAGTTATGACTAGGGGTTCATTAAACTCTTCTATCTCTAATCCCAAGGCATGTACAAAAGAACTCGAAATGAGAGAATGAGAGGCACCGGTATCGAATAAAACGAGAGCTAAAGATCTAGAAACCAAGATCATACCATCAACAACCGCGTTACCAACATGAGAATCTGATCCTCCAGATGCCAGTGTATGAACCTGCACTGGCACCTTTCCTTTCCCTCTATCAACATTGCTGGGTCTTGGACTACTCAGCCGATGCTGCTAAGATGGAGACGACTGCACACTACCTGTACTTGGCGCTCGATATTGAGGAACACTACGCTGAAAATGTTGCGGCTACTGCCCCCGTGTCGGATATGAGAATTGCTGAGGAGAGAACTGGGGATACTGCAACGGCGGGTACTGCGGAGGCGGAGGTAGGGTCTGAGGCTGAGACTGACGATTGGCATCCTCCCCGGTCTGAGATCCAAGATGAGCACTCCTAATCGGGAAATTCCTCTTGATGTGTCCGGGCTGTTGACAGAAATGACAATGGAAGCTATAGGGATTGCTGCGCCCGCTGCCAGACGAATTGCTGCTACCACTGGTGGCCCCACCTTGTTTGCCTTTCCCTGGAGCTGGAAAACTACTGGTGCTCTTCCTGCCACTCCTCTGCGGTCCTCCTGAACCCTTGGCTCGGTTCTCACAATACTGCACATAATCATTTTCCACGAAGATCACCGACGACACAAGCTCTCTGAAACTCCTAAGCCGTAGAGCAACCAACTGCCGCCGAATAGGAGCCTTGAGCCCTTCCTGAAACTTAATACATTTCTCACACTCCGATGCCACCGCTGATAGAGCAAACCTAGCCAACTTATTAAACTTTGCCTCATATTTCCGAACTGACATATCACCCTGCAGCAATCTATAGAACTCAGCTGCCTTCTGATCTTTATACCCCTGCAGAAAATACCGATCATAGAACAGCTCCTCGAACCTGTCCCAACTGATATCACCACCGTGCTCCAGACGCTTAGCTTGTTTCCACCAAGTGTTAGCGCCGCCCTCGAGCTTATACGCAGCAAACTCCACACGATACTCCTCAGGCACACAAAGAGTATCCAAATGCTTCAAGATCGAATCCAACCAATACTCTGCTAACTGCGGATTCCCATTACCATCAAAAGTCAAAACAGACGCCCGTTGGAATTCCTTAAAGTACGCATGCCGACTACCAACATCAGAATCTCCTGGTCTAGCCCTGGCTGCCATCTGTCGAAAAGCCGCAAACATAGACCTCATCATGCTCTCATCATTCCCGAACTCGGCGTCAGCTGTCGAACGACGTCTAGGTGCCATTCTCTCACTTCTGAAAATAAAGTTTGGACTGTCAGAGGTATTTTATTGTCAAACCTATGTGTGCACAATTCCCAAGGTTCATAACCTTGAGCTTTGATACCATTCTGTCATGCCCCGGAGTACGGGAGGTGATGTGGCTGATTATTTAAATTAATTAAAAGAGAATTTAATTAAAATCTAGAGTTTAAGGGGTTGAATTAAGTATAAAATGTGGGATTCATTAAAAAAACTTTATAGGAAGTTCATGTACATTAGACAATTTAAAACATTAAATGAATAAATATTAAAATAATAAAGCCGCGAGTATGGGTCCCACAGACTCACAACTTGTGCACACACATGGTTCTGACAATATCATAAATACAATCATAGTCCAGATACAAAAAAAGTGAAAATCTTACATGCCTTAATTAAATAGTACAAAAGATAAAATAATCCTCCTATTGCTCCTGAGTTCGGTCCGAAGAATCATCTCCAAACCTAAATGGGAAACCACCTAGAGGGGGAAATTTAAAACAAATAAAACGTGAGCGAAAGGCTCAGTAGGACTAAGTTTTATAAAAATTTAATTTAAAGGAACATGACATTATTCAGAAGTTATTTAAAAGAAACTTTGAATAAATAAATAAATAAGCAATTTTAAGTAAAACCATCCTTACCCAGAACAGTTTACTTGGACAACCAGAAATATCAGTTTCTTTTTCCTAGGCAAACCATAATAATATCACCACCGTAGTGGCCCAGCTGGGTGTCGGGACCTACCCCCAAGGTCGATCGCTACACGACCCGATCTCTGATATGGCATCATGCCTATGTGTTTATTATCATCATCATTCAAAATCCAATTACCGAGTGTTGTCATTTACATTCATTATGGAGTTCATTTCAGATCACGGTATATTAAGATATAGCCGACAAATTCATTTTCCAAACAACCGTTGAAAACACTTTAATAGAAATCCTTTTCAAAGCCAAATCATTTCAAAACCAGGCTACCAAAGAAATGGGGTAGAAGTCCTACCTCAATACTCGTGCTAGTGCCCCCACACCGTAATCCCGGTCCGCTATACGTTAGCTCTGTGGAACCACGAATGATCCTAGATACAAACTAAGTCGATCAATATCTAGTTCGAGACATTCTATGTTACTAAACCATTTCATGATGTCCTAGTGTGCCATTTGTATCATTAAAATCATTCTATAAGGTTGGAATTTAAATCAGGGTTCAAAACAGTAAAAACGGGTAAAAATCACAAAATTTTCTATGCCTCGGTCGGCCTGCCGGACGCCCTGCTTTGGCTGGCCGAACTGTACAGTTCGGCCTGCCGGAAGCCAGGTCCGGTCGGCCGGTCATTTCCCCAGGTTCGGCCTGCCAGACGGAAGAACACCGGCCTGCCGATCCCTATTCCAGCCTGCCAAACACGCAGTTCGGCCTACCGAACTAGAAAAACCCAGAAATTCCTGCCACGGGTTTCTCGATCCCCAAAATTCAAATCTTGATTCTAACCTATTTTTCTCAAATCTCAGGCATAGAAAATAATCATAGTTGATAGAAAAACATACTAGAACATGTTTGGACTCATTTAAACAAGATTTAAACTCAAAAATTCAAAAATGAGAAAATAGGGAGAAAAATGAAAAATCTTGGATCCAATCTGTTTTTCTTCAATCCAAGCTTAGATTCTAGTTGTTCTAAGTTCATTTAACTCAAATCCAAGGTTTTTTAGGCTTAAACAAACCTAGATTTCAAAAATGCACAAAATTGAAAATTTTGGAAAAAGTTTAGAAATTTCAAAACTAACCTCGAATCGAAGCTTCAATCCACGTTCTCGGTTGTCGAATCACGTCCCCGAGCTTCCTCCTTGCTAACCCGAAGCTTGGATTCGAATTTGGTTCAAAAATTTGTGAGAGAGATAGAGAGAGAAATGAGAGACTGAGAGAGAGATCAAGAGAGAGAGAGAGAGAGAGTGAGACGTGAGAGTGTGAGGAGAGAGGAGAAAGAGAGAGAATAAATAGAGAAAATCGGTGGGCGGTTTTACTGTGCAAAAACCATGTGCCGCCCACGGTTTTGTAAAACGGAGTATTTTTTAACATTTTACAAATTGTTGTGTTTTAAAACTCAAAACATCATTTTAAAACAATAAGAAATCATTTGTATTCACCAAATTAACAAAACAACCAAAAACTCAAAATCCAACCAAATAATCAAATTAATATTGAAACATTAATTATGACACACTAATTCATCATTTACATTACATTAACATTAAATAAATTTCAGGACGTTACAGTTTTGGGGGCACTTTTGGTCTTCATTTTTTTTGGGTTCTTGATGGGGAAACGTGGTGTTGTGTTTTCTCTTGGACTCGGTTTCCACACGCAGTTGAGCTGTCATGCAATGCCTTCAGCCGTGATTGTGACTCATTTAGCCCGCTAATGATACTTTTTGTAGCGAAGGAGAGAGCGATGCATAGAATGCAACGTCAGATGCCTTCATACTTACAGCCCCAAAACTTGCAGTCTCGTCAAGACATATCATGTTGCACAACAAATCAGCATTTTTGTCCACCCTTCATACTTACAGCCCCAAACCTTCAGCCGTGATTGCACGGCCCTCTTTTCATTTTTTATTCACAAGGGTTTCAAAGGGAGAACTAATTGTTGGATTTTAGTTCTGTTGACAATCTCTTGTGTCCCGGTATATGGGGGAAGCTATTAAATATTGGCGACTATGACAGTTTCCAATGCAGGGTTGTTAGTGTTGAAATCAATATGGTAGAATGTCTTGGAGATCGTGTACTTTTATGTACCAATGTTTTAGTCTCCATACATGTGGTTGTAATATAAAACCCACCTTTCCCCTTTATCCAGCCATTTCCCCTCGTTTTAGACAGTATATGATAATGATTTCGAATTTTCAAAATCTATACCGAAGAAAGTCATTTAATGCATGAACATGTGTTTGGGAATAATTGTTTGAAATAATTTTTGTTATAGCCAATAAAGCGCATCAGAGGTAGAGTTTATTCCCATTGTATGATTTGTGATTTATTGTATCAACCAAATGTGTTACGAAAATAACGCAATAGAAACAAAGGACAAAAACACGTAAAAATTTGCGTGGAAACCCAAGACCAAAAAAGACCATAGGCAGAGGAGAAGAAAATCACTTAACTTGAAAATATTACAAGATAAAGACGATTAGGAAGGCTAAAACTTGATAATATCAAACCCTAATGCAATAAATCATATATATATATATATAAGCAAAAAAAAAAAAATCCTATGGGCTCAAAAACATAAACTAAGTGGCCCTAAATGGAAAGGTTTGTACCACCCCCGGCGAGATCAGTGGTGGGCTACGGGATCGGGCTTCTTCGCTACTACCACAGATCTCATAAAAAATCCTACAATTTTCTTTCACCACAATTGTCACATTGTGAGTTTTTCAGGTTGAGTCAAACTGAATTCGGAAACGCATTTATATTGCCAAACAAAATACAACTATTTTCCAATTTTTGTGGAGAAGTAGATCTAATCACTTGGGAAGGATTGTCTTTCTACATTGAAACCGTCTCTACAGGCGATGGAAATATTCCCACTGGTGGTCATTATTGAGCAATAACATCCGATATGAAGAAAATTGATTAGTATTTAGTAGAGAAACAACGGGCTAACAAATCAACATTAGCAAACATTATATAATGTTTACAAGTACATTTGATGTATATAATTGTTTCCAACCTTGAGTCTTTGTCATGTATTTTTACTTCGTTCCATTAATGAAAAATTATGGACTCCCTTGGGACTATCATATGATACTCTTATTGTAAACTTGTCCTCCTATGTAAAGAACCTGTTTTTTCATACATGATTAACATTTGGAGTTGACATTTAGAATCTTCGACGATATAATTCTCCCATACATATGCTGCATTCATAATGGAGAGACTTACGCTACAGTGTCTATCCACAACATAATTCTTACTTTAGTGTTTTGGTTTGTGAAGGCCCAAAAGGAATATGGTTGAATAATTTAAATACTTTTTACGTCTTAAATAAATAGTTCAACACTTTCCATTGGCAAAAATATTATTTTAGTTCTCAATTTTTAAATTTTTTTTTTATTTTAAAGCTTCTTCCTTCGAACAATACGTTGAAGCTTTCAGTCTCATCCAAATCATATAGTCTTGAGATTCTTCACATTTTATTGTACAATATGTTAGGCTTTACATCATCTACATGTAGTTGTATTATACTTCTACTACATATCTATTAGTAATTTTTTCTTCTCCCTTTTACGGTATTTCCAAGCGATTGGTCCAACTGTTACAAACTCCATCTCTTACTGACGACACTTGAAAATGTGTGTCTATTTCATTATATTAGGAGTACTTTTTAATTGGTCCAAAATATCTTTGTATGCGAGGTGTAATAAGTACTAAGTAAAATAGATTTAATAATAATTAAATCATACTTATCGTGCTATCCTTTTAAGCTAAGCAAATTAACTACCATTTTACAGTTTAAATTAAATCCTTTTATTATTAATATAGTTCTAAGGATGTAATCGAGTTATGCTAATTGTTTTAGAAACATATGGAGCGTTAAGTTGGAAAAATTACTTCTTTATCAACGATCTGTTCTCTTTCCTAATATCAGTGGACATTGACATTTCCGTCTTTCCTTATACACGTTAAAACAAATGTAATTATATTCTCACTTATTCCACTAAAGTGCATATATTATTTTCCTTTCCACATAGTTAAATACTAATTTTCCACTATTTGACCAAGCATAACAGCTTTAAGTCATTTTCATCCACGAACAGAATAAACATATAGAATTATAAGACAACTTGTATTGTTTTCATCTGCCAACCTCTTTTGCTTTTCCTTTTGTCTAGTTCAAAGCCTTCATAGCCAAACTAGAACGCTTCTTTTTGGTTGTGCACTTCAGTATTTGCAGTTCTATTCTCACACGTTCCTCTTCTTCCGATCCCTTCAGTTTTATTCATGCAAACTAATTGTCTCGATAACATTTGCACAGATAGGCCAAATACCAAATCTGGAATACTATTCTCACATGAATGCTTTTACTTTCTTCATTAAAAGCAACTTGCATTATACGTACAATGTACATGCTACATCTTTGTTCAATCGTCACATCCAGGATTAACCAAAAGGCCTTGTGTCAAGTATCTACCCATCGAATACCACATCAAGAGACCTTAGCTTCACATTTCAACAGTATTAAACATATTATTGCAAGCAACACTTATTTTACTAAAACTATACTTCGCGTACCAACTCGTCCACTATAACAACATCTATTTGCACACCAATCCCCTTCTGGGAATCGTGGACAAACACAATTCCTGTTTCACATGAACCACAACAACATACCAATGTGTATTTTGCTTAATAAGAATGTAGATCTGTTTTCATATATCATTGGGAGTCAACTCTAGCGAGGGGCACGTAATAACGTAATAGTTTACATCCTTATAAAATGAAGAAACTAATTATTGCATCCACAATATCTCAATAACCTCTAACATATACCTTCTCACAAGCAGACAAGTTGCCAGCCTATTCCATCCAAGTCGTGCATTTGATATCATAGCAGCCATCCTCCTCGTCCGATTGTTGAAATTTTCATATTATAAATTACCCTGATGACATCAATAACAAAAAACTAAATAGTTGTATAATGCAACAAATCGACACCCCTTATATTAAACCCGATACATATGTCGGTATTCGCTAGAACGTCGCATCTCTTCCTCCTAATTATGCTCATCCATTGTCAATAACTCCATTATGACATCTACAATCTATCATCAACATTAAATATTACCCAAAAAAAAAAATTCATAATGAAGGCCAGATTACAGCTACTTCTCCTGCTAAAACAAGTATACAAAACGAACCCACAATGAGTAGACTTTTTATCCAACGCTTTTTTCGGACACAGGCTCGTCATCTGAACCCTGCCAACTTTAAAGGTGCTCGTCAAAGCCACCACCTTATTACAAATGTGCAAATACCAAAATTGTATTCAATAACAACATCACGTAATACTTTACCTAAAGTAGCGTTTACATACAGGCCTTCCATCCAAACTCTCATTATATACAATATTGCACAAGAATATGGTCGAACTCTTTTGCCGCTTTCAACGTCTTGAACGGTCCAACTTGCTTAACAAGTTAACCTGTGACACCATTCCACCCATAATTTTGCAAGCCCCCAAACATCTTACCCAGATTTCGTCTGACAAATTCCCTTACATAACTCATCTATTCTTCATTAAACATTCAATGGGACCCACATTTAATCACCACACCCACAACCGTCCGATCTTTCTCCACTGGTCGAGAATTATTATGCATTCCACCATAGTTTTTCCCAATGTATAAATAGGACCTTTACTTTTCCTTCTTCCATCTAGTTCTCTTCTTCTTTCTTTTCCATATCTACAGCTTTCAAACCAGCCCATTTTCACTGGAATAAACTTAGAAATTTACTAGAAGGTTTGAAGGAAAACTTGTGCATGGAAGAACCTTTCCATTGGTATTCATGAGAACTTGAAGATTTTGTTGTCAGACAATTTGAAAAAACTAATTCGAGGTGCAGTTTTGACTTGTAACTTTGAAGATTATGTTTTCTTTTATTGATGTTTTAAGTTTTCTTCAAGGTTTTCCTATATTACTCTCCGATTTAAGTCAAAATTCTACTGAATTTGTTTAGTTGGTGATGAATTCAAAGTTCTTATCTTGATTGAATACGTAACTAATAAAGGTTTGATAGTTCTAAGTTTATTGTTATTGAAAAGTCCAATTGGAGGTACAATTTTGACTTGTTACTTTGGGGATTATATTTTCTTTTATTGATGCTTTAGGTTTTCTTCAAGGTTTTCCTCTGTTACTTTCGGATTTAAGACAAAATTCTACTGAATATGTTTAATTTGTAATGAATTCAAAGTTCTTGTCTTCATTGAATACGTAACTAGTGAAGGAAAATTTTGATAGTTCTAAGTTTATTGTTATTGATCAAAACGTGAACTGTGAGAAAAATATCAAGATTTAGTCTAAAATTAGATTGGCAGAGGAATGTTTAAAGTCTAACCATGTTTTGGCGTTTTTGACAAGTGCAAGAGTTTTTCTATTTATTTCAATTTTCTTCAGAAAATTTGAGGGAGATTCTTGATTCGATGTTTATTAGTAATGTTGGAAATTCGGTAAATATTAGAAAATCTCTGAAAAAAAACTTGAGATTCTTGGATTTAAACTTTTTTTCCTGTTTTTGGGGGTGGTTGTTAGGCAACTTTATTATTTCCAGCAGTGATTTTAAATTCTAAATTGGTTTTTACGATTATCTTTGCTATTTACTTACTGATTATTTTTATTGAGGAAACGTTCTAATTTTGTGTTATATTTAATAATAAAATGTTTATATGGCACACTAATAAATTATAATTTACACTAGGTTTGAGATTGACAATTTGAAGTAAGAATGTTTACTTGAAAGTGTAACACGATGATCAAGTGGATTCTAGTTGGATCAAATTTGGGGTACAAGACGGTTGAACTTGTACAAAAAGAAGTTAGAATTGAGGATGGACTCAGTAGATTATTTTACCAACGAGGTTGGATATCTATAAATCCTTTCTTGACAAATAGAATTTGTTCTTAATTGTTTTGGCCAAATATGTTTTTAAGTAAAAGAATTTGATAAATGATTTGTCAAGCTATGACTTTAGAAAATTATATTTTGTGAAATATTGTGATTTTGGAAAACAGATTTTAATGGAGATTAATCTTCTCTATGTTTGTTGGAAAATGGAAAAAAAGTATATCATTCTGCATAAAAACGATTTTGGTATTTGAAATCTTTTGAAAAAGTTTCTGTGTTTGACCTGCATACCAATTATGGACCCAGGTTTATGAAAAAGGAGTATTTTCGACATGACAATATTTTCATGGTCTCGAAAGATAGATTTAAGGTATTTTAAGCTTTTACTTGGATAGGCTAGATTGCACACATGGTACGAAGAGTGCATCTTCTCTATTGCCAGAATCACCACAGTATTTATTGGTGATGGTCCAAGAATATTACATGCTACCGTAAGTTATAGTAGGACATAGACTGTATTGTTGGCATTATTTACTTATTTTTGTGTCTGCATGTTTAGTTTTTTTTATCTATGTTTTTTATTATTTATTTTGTCGTTGTATTTTTAAGAGAAAAAGGAGATAAAGAACTAAATGATTTCTTTAGTAATTGAACAGTTTTGAATCACTTTTGTATTAGAACAATTTGAGTTTTAAATAACTGTGGTATTTTTTTATAAAAGAAATCCCACTAAACCTTTCACTCACCTTTTATTGTTTTAAAATATCTCCCCACTAGGTGCCAAGCATTTGAAGGATAGGTTAGCGTATCAAGGATTAGCAATTTCCAGGATATTAGTGGACGGTGTTGCTCAGAATTGCAATTGGAATGATATGTTTTAAGTTTAAGCTATTTCAGTATTCACGTACTTGTTGCAACTGTATTGTATAGCTTATCCCGAAATCAGTTTTTGTAACGTCCCGAAATTTATTTAATATTAATGTACTATAAATGATGAATTAGTGTGCCATAATTAACGTTTTAACATTAATTAGATTATTAGGTTAGATTTTGAGTTTTTGGTTGTTTTGTTAAATTGATGCATTCAAATGATTTCTTATTGATTTAAAATGATGTTTTGAGTTTTAAAACACAACAATTTGTAAAATGTTAAAAATACTCTGTTTTGCAAAACCGTGGGCGGCACATGGTTTTCGCACAGTAAAACCGCCCACCGATTTTCTCTATTTATTTCCCTCTTCTCTCTCTCTCTCCTCACTCTCACGTTTCACTCTCTCTCTCTTCTCTCTCTCTCTCGGCAGCTCCCTCTCTCTCAATCTCTTTCAAAAATTTTTAAAACAAATTCGAATCCAAGCTTCGGGATAGCAAGGAGGAAGCTCGGGGACGTGATTCGGCAACCGAGAACGCGGATTGAAGCTTCGATTCGAGGTTAGATTCGAAATTTCTAAACTTTTTACAAAATTTTCAATTTTGTGTGTTTTTGAAATCTAGGTTTGTTTAAGCTTAGAAAACCGTGGATTTGTGTTAAATGAACTTAGAACAACTAGAATCTAAGCTTAGATTGAAGAAAAACGGATTGAATTCAAGATTTTTCATTTTCTCCCTCATTTTCTCATTTTCGGATTTTTGAGGATTTTGAGTCAAAATCTTGTTTAAATGAGTCCAAACATGTTTTAGTATGTTTTTCTATCAAGTATAATTGTTTTTCATGCCTGGGATTTGAGAAAAACAGGTTGGAAACAAGATTTGGATTTTGGGGATCGAGAAACTCGTAGCTGGGATTTCTGGGTTTTCCCAGTTCGGTAGGCCGAAGTTCATGTTCGGCAGGCCGGAGTGATGATCGGCAGGCCGGTGTTCTTCCGACCGGCAGGCCGAATCTGGGGAAATGTTCGGCAGGCCAAACCTTGCTTCCGGCAGGCCGAACTGTGCAGTTCGGCAGGCCGAAGCAGGGCGTCCGGCAGGCCGACCGAGGCATGGAAAATTTTGTGATTTTTACCCGTTTTCACTGTTTTGAACCCTGATTTAAATCCCAACCTTATATGATGATTTTAAAGGTACAAATGGCACACTAGGACATCATGAAATGATTTAGTAACATAGAATGTCTCGAACTAGATATTGATCGACTTAGTTTGTATCTAGGATCGTTCGTGGTTCCGTGGAGCTAACGTATAGCGGACCGAGATTACGGTGTGGGGTACCGGCACGAGTATTGAGGTAGGACTTCTATCCTATTTCTTTGGTAGCCTGGTTTTGAAATGATTTGGCTTTGAAAATGATTTCTATCAAAATGTTTTCAACGGTTGTTTGAAAATGGTTTTATCGGTTATATTTTAATATACCGTGATCTGAAATGAATTTCATAATAAATGTAATTGACAACACTCGGTAATTGGGTTTTGAATGATAATGATAATAAACACAAAGGCATGATGCCATATCAGAGATCGGGTCGTGTAGCGATCGACCTTGGGGGCAGGTCCCGAAACCCAGCTGGGCCACTACGGTGGTGATATCATGGTTTGCCTAGGTAAAAGTGAATTGGTGTTTTGATTTGACGAGTAGACTGTTCTGTGTCAGGACGGTTTTACTCAAATTGTTTATTTATTTATTTATTTAAGTTTCCTTTGAATAACTTCTAATAATGCTGTGTTCCTTTGCGTTAAACTATTTTTATAAAACATAGTCCTACTGAGCCTTTCGCTCACGTTTTATTGTTTTAAATTTCCCCCATCTAGGTGGTCTTCCATTTAGGTTTGGAGAAGATTCTTCGGATCGAACTCAGGAGCAATAGGAGAGTTTATTTATATTCTGTATTATTAATCAGGGCATGTAAGACTTAACTTTATTTGTACTTGGACTGTAATTGTATTTGTGATATTGTCAGAACCATGTGTGTGCACAAGTTGTGGGTTGTGGAACCCATATTCGCGGTTTTTATTTAATTCTTATTACCTGCTTAATTTTTATAAATCCTTTTTTAAAATGTGGTGGGAAATCTTCTTAATTTTTATTTAATTTGATTCTCAAACTCTCGATTTTTAATTAAATTCTCTTTTAATTAATCTAAATATTCCGCCACGTCACCTCCCGTACTCCGGGGCGTGACAGAATGGTATCAGAGCTCAAGGTTATGAACCTTGGGAATTGTGCACACATAGGTTTGACAATGAAATACCTCTGACAGTCCAAATTTTGTTTTCAGAAGTGAGAGAATGGCACCTAGACGTCGTTCGACTGCTGACGCCGAGTTTGGAAATGATGAGAGCATGATGAGGTCTATGTTTGCGGCTTTCCGACAGATGGCAGCCAGGGCTAGACCGGAAGACTCCAGTGTTGGTAGTCGGCATGCTTTCTTTAAGGAATTCCGGCGGGCGTCTATTCTGACTTTTGATGGCAATGGGGATCTGCAGTTAGCAGAGTATTGGTTGGATTCGATCTTGAAGCATCTGGATACTCTTGGTGTGCCTGAGGAGTATCGTGTGGAGTTTGCGGCGTATAAGCTCGAGGGTGGCCCCAACACCTGGTGGAAACAGACTAAGCGTCTGGAGTGCGGTGGTGATATCAGTTCGGACAAGTTCGAGGAGCTGTTCTATGATCGGTATTTTCTGCAGGGGTATAGAGACCAGAAGGCAGCTGAGTTTTATAGGTTGCAGCAGGGTGATCTTTCAGTTCGGGAGTGTGAGGCAAAGTTTAATGAGTTGGCTAGGTTCGCTCCATCAGCGGTGGCATCGGAGCACGAGAAATGTATTAAGTTTCAGGAAGGGCTCAAGGCTCCTATTCGGCGGCAGTTGGTTGCTCTACGGCTTAGGAGTTTCGGAGAGCTTGTGTTGTCGGCGATCTCTGTGGAAAATGATTATGTGCAGTATTGTGAGGACCGAGCCAAGGCTTCTGGAGGACCGCAGAGGAGTGGCAGGAAGAGCACCAGTAGTCGTCCAGCTCCGGGGAAAGGCAAGCAAGGCGGTGCGACTAGTGACAGTAGCAATTCGTCTGGCAGCGGGCGCAGCAATCCCTACAGCTTTCATTGTCATTTTTGTCAGCAGCCCGGACACATCAAGAGGAATTGCCCGATCAGGAGTGCTCGTCTTGGATCGCAGACCGGGGAGGATGCCAGTCGTTCATCTCAACCTCAGCCTCAGACCCTACCTCCGCCTCCGCAGTACCCGCAGTTGCAGTATCCGCAGTTTTCTCCTCAGCAATTCTCATATCCGGCACGGGGGCAGCAGCCGCAGTATTTTCAGCGCAGTGTTCCTCAGTATAGAGCTCCGAGTACAGGTAGCGTGCAATCATCTCCATCTCAGCAGCATCGGCCGAGTAATCCAGGACCTAGTAATGTCGGTAGAGGAAAAGGAAAGGCGCCAGTGCAGGTTCATGCAATGGCATCTGGAGGGTCAGATTCTCAGACTGGTAACGCAGTTGTTGACGGTATGATCTTGGTTTCTAGATCCTTAGCTCGTGTTTTGTTCGATACCGGTGCCTCTCATTCTCTCATTTCGAGTTCTTTTGTACATGCCTTGGGATTAGAAGTAGAAGAGTTTAATGAACCCCTAGTCATAACTTCTCCCTTGGGGCGGGTGTGTAAATCCTGTAAAATAAAGATTGGGGATGAGATTTTGAAAAGTGATTTGATTGTACTCCCCATGAGTTCCTATGATGTGATTTTAGGGATGGACTGGTTGTCCAGGTATAGTGCAGTCGTGGACTGCCAACTTAGAAAAGTGACCCTAGTGTCTGATAGGGGGACGGTAATCACTTACCAGGGTGGTGGTGATTGGTCAATGAGTGAGCGTCTTGTGAAGTCGTGTCTAGGAGGGCGAAGGAATCTAGGTTGTTGTGCTTTTCTTGCCAATCTGGATTGCGAGCCCTATGTTTCGAGTAGTAGTGTAGTGATTTCGGTGGTTGATGAGTTCGAGGATGTCTTCCCCGACGAGTTATCAAGGTTACCACCGCATCGAGAGATTGAGTTTGGTATCAAGTTGTTTCCAGGGACATCACCGATTTCTATGGCACCTTATCGGATGGCGCCAGCAGAAATGAAGGAATTGAGGAAGCAACTTCAGGAGCTTGCTGATAAAGGGTATATTCAGAATAGCACATCTCCGTGGGGAGCACCAGTTTTGTTTGCTAAGAAGCATGATGGGACTCTCAGGTTATGTGTGGATTATCGGCAGCTAAATCGTGTTACGGTGAAGAACAAGTATCCTTTGCCTAGGATTGATGAGCTATTTGATCAGTTGGGAGGTTCGCGATACTTCTCAAAGATTGATTTGCGTTCAGGTTATCATCAGCTCAGGATCAAGGAAGAGGATATTCCCAAGACAGCATTTAGGACTCGGTATGGGCACTTCGAGTTCCTGGTTATGTCGTTTGGGTTGACAAATGCTCCGGCAGCTTTTATGGATCTGATGAACAGGGTATTTAGGCCGTATTTGGATCATTTTGTGATCGTGTTCATCGATGATATTCTTGTGTATTCTAAGACTTGGGAGGAGCATGAGCAGCATCTTTGGATCGTGCTTCAGACTCTGCGGGAGCACCAGTTGTATGCTAAGAGGGGAAAATGTGAGTTCTGGTTGACTGAGTGTTGGAAACAAAGTGCGCAGCGGAATTTTAAAAATTTTTCATCAGAGTATTTTCCAAAACACAAGTTTGACATGTTATATGTATAAATTAAACAGATCTTACTAACCTCAGTGTGCCGAAGAACCTCCGCGACCTGTGTAGAGAAGTAACGTTCCAGAAGAGCCTCAACCAACTGGTCTTCTTTGCTATTCTCTATCCACAACCGGAGTGAGTGTGGGCTCACACGTACAGCTCTTCCACCGGTGACTCTCCTTCCAACCAATAGAGAGAACCCAAAGCTAGTGTTCGTGATTTGTGAACAAAAGCTCTCAGGGAGTTTTCAGATGCTCACTAGAAGAGTATCACTCTTAATCTCTCAAATTGATCTCTGTAAATCATTAGACTCACTCCCTTTTTATACCTATTGGTCCTTGGGGTCAGTCCATATCAGATTAGGTCTCAAAAATCGAAACAGAATCAAGTTCAGATCAATATCTGATAAGATACGCGTGAAAAACGCGTAATCTTAACTGTCGCGGTCGGCATGCCGAACTGTGTGATAGGCAGGCCGAACTTTCTGATAGGCAGGCCAAACTGTCGAGAAAAAATCTCCGTGAATCTTTTATTTTCCACCCGAGATTCTAAAGGATAAAGTCTCAGTTTTGATTCAAATAGCCTAATAGAAAAGATATCTGATCAAAACAAACTTTATCAAGATAATCTCTAAGAAAATAAATCAATTCACAATAATTCTACAAGTTTATCTTGTTCTAATTGTCCAAAATTAAAACAACCGATAAACAGACAAGAATTATCCGAACGCCATAATTCAACAAGTTCATCTTGAACTAATTTCTTACATAATTAATTCAACCGATAAACAGACATGAATTATTTGATTCTTATAAATTTTAAACCAATCTGATAAATCTGACATAAGTCACCAATTATTGGAAAAGCACGCCGTGTCGTTACAGGATTTTGTGAGCTAGCAAAGGGGACCAAAATGGACCTATAAAGTTCAAGCTCATGATAATTATGAAACCCAATATCCCAGATATACATTTCACAATTATCAACTCCAACGTTACTCCACTAAAAGCTTGGAGCTGCACTCTCGAACTTTATAGAATTACGAAGCTCGTGTAGCTAAGTCTCCATGACATATCATAGTGTATCGCATCCCCATATGATAATCCATAATCGGCTTAAGGACAAGTTCTGTCTTACCTTCCCGATTATTTTTATCTTACGTTCCATTGTCTCACCATTAGAAAACTTACCATCCAAAGATAGTATACCATTCGGTTACACCTATGTATCCAAATGGTTGAGCGCTCCAGTTTTTCAATTACAGGACAACGCATATAAGAGGATATCATTACTCCTAAAGAGGAGCTATGGATTCCATATCTATGAATAACAAGTCTACGCTACCAAGATTCATGCCTCCAACGTACCGGCATGCATGCCACTATAGAGATGTGGGAGTCACCCATTGGTACATCAAAAGACACAAGTCGAGACAACGGGCCCATTATTCATCTCAGGATTAAGATACAATACAAATGATTGTCTAAAGTGAATCGATTTGACAAGACAGAATTATTAATCCAAATCAATTCACTTTATGTCCCGATCCAACACATCGTCACCTATGACAACGCGCCAATGTTTCTATTCACGGAGTCCAACTCCGATGGCCAAGACAAACCATCTCCCAAAAGTGATATAGACAGCATAACAATCTTTACATGAATAAAGCGCCCAACTTTATTCCCTCGATTTCGGATCATATATTTTAGACCATCACCTTAAGAGTCGTGTCTACCGCATAATCATCCCATCATATGCCCAACTCTTAAGGTTTAGACTGACAGTCTCAGACTACTGTTTGCTTATCATACATTCAACAAATATGAACGTAAAGAGGACAATATTTGGTATATATAAATGAATAAATTCTTTATTGATAAAAATGTCTCCAAAAACGTATTACATTTTTACTCCTTAGAGCATACATGTCTAACAATCTCCCACTTGCACTAAGTGAGTAAATACTGCAAATTTCGCATCCCCATAGCTTCCACATGCCTTTCGAAGACTCTCCCAGAAAGTGTCTTCGTGAATGGATCAGCTAAATTGTCCTCTGACGCGATCTTGCATACCGTGACATGCCCGCTCTCAACGAAGTCCTTTATCACATGATACTTCCGATCAATATGCTTACTCTTCTTGTGAAATCTTGGTTCCTTAGCATTAGCTACCGCCGTACTGTTATCACAGTACAGTGATACCGCTTTATCCATACCAGGAACTACCTCAAGATCCCCAAGGAACTTGCGGAGCCACACTGCATCTTTCGAAGCATCACTAGCCGCCACATACTCGGCCTCCATCGTTGAATCCGAAGTGCAATCTTGCTTCGCACTTCTCCAACTGATGGCACCGCCACCCAGAGTAAACACAAACCCCGATGTCGATTTCCTAGAATCTAGGCAGGATTGAAAATCCGAATCAGTGTATCCTAGAGGAGTTAAATCCTCACCCGAATACACAAGCATATACCCTCGAGTCCTTCTCAGGTACTTGAAAATATGCTTTACCGCAACCCAATGGTTCGGTCCTGGATCCGCCTGAAATCGACTCACTATCCCGACCGCATAGCTAATATCTGGTCGAGTGCAAAGCATGGCATACATGAGACTACCCACTGCCGAAGCATAAGGCACCTTCTTCATGTATTCTCTTTCTTCATAAGACTTTGGAGAGTCTTTCTTAGAAAGAGTAATTCCAGACCTAGATGGTTGCCCACCTTTCTTGGAATCCTGCATTGCAAACCTCCTGAGAATTTTATCTATGTAGCCGGCCTGTGACAAAGCTATCATTTTGTTCTTCCTATCCCGAAAGATCTGGATACCGAGAACAAAATTAGCCTCACCTAAGTCCTTCATGTCAAACTGCTTGGTCAACCATAATTTGACCGATGACAATGCCCCAACGTCATTGCCAATTAGCAGAATGTCATCTACATAGAGTAGTAGAAAAACCACCTTCCCATTCTTAATGTGTTTGTAAACACATGGTTCATCCACATTTTGTGAGAACCCATAAGTCTTGATCACTTGATCAAATCTTATGTTCCAAGAACGAGAAGCCTGCTTAAGTCCATAAATTGACTTTAGCAGCTTACAAACCTTACCCTCTTGACCCGTGACCTTGAACCCGTCTGGTTGTTCCATATAAATGGACTCATCAAGATAGCCATTCAGAAAAGCCGTCTTGACATCCATCTGCCAAATCTCGTAGTCGAGAGCGGCAGCTATGGACAAGAGAATCCTGATGGACTTAAGCATGGCTACAGGCGAAAAGGTTTCCTCATAATCGATTCCTTCCTTTTGCGTATAACCCTTAGCTACTAGTCTAGCCTTAAAGGTTTCGACCTTTCCATCCACTCCTCTTTTCCTCTTGTAGATCCACTTACACCCTATGGGTTTTACCCCTTCGGGAAGATCCACAAGCTCCCAGACCTGATTAGTCTCCATAGACTTCATCTTAATGTTCATGGCCTCTGTCCAGAGTCTTGAATCAACATCCTCCATAGCTTCTGCGTAAGTATAAGGATCCTTGTCATGTTCATCCGGTTCAGCCAAAAAGACCTCCCCATTGAACATATACCTCTCAGGTTGACGCCCGATCCTCCCACTACGCCGAAGCCCCTGAGGTTGTTGTTCAGGTTTGTTTGGTTTTTCTACACCGATCGGAATGGTTTCGTTCGGAACCTCCGGAGTAAACGGATTACCCCTCAACTCCTCAAGCACCACTTTGCTTTGAGGTTTAAAGTCGTTCATGTAACTCTCCTCAAGGAAAGTTGCATTAGTTGAAACCACGACTTTATTTTCCTTTGGGTTATAAAAATAACCCCCTTTAGTCCCTTTTGGATATCCTACAAACATGCAAACTTCTGAACGTGCTTCCAACTTATTCGGATCCTTAAACAGGACATGAGCTGGACATCCCCATATGCGAATATGGTTTAAGGATGTCTTCCGTCTTGTCCACAACTCGTGAGGAGTTTTAGGGACCGATTTTGAAGGCACATTGTTCAAAAGATAACATGCGGTTTGTAGTGCATATCCCCAAAAGGATAAAGGCAATGATGAATAACTCATCATGGACCGAATCATGTCCAACAAAGTCCTATTCCTTCTCTCTGCTACGCCATTCTGCTGCGGAGTACCCGGCACAGTCAAATGGGATAAAATCCCATTCTCTAACAAGTGTCCCAAGAACTCATCAGAAAGGTATTCCCTACCTCGATCAGATCGAAGTGCCTTTATGGGTCTACCCAATTGCTTTTCCACTTCAGCCCGAAACTCCCTGAACTTATCATAAGTTTCGCATTTATGGTGCATTAGGTACACATACCCATATCTTGAGTAATCGTCAATAAAAGTAACGAAGTACTCATACCCTCCTCGTGCCCGGATGTTCATCGGTCCGCAAACATCACTATGCACAAGTTCTAGAACCCCTTCGGCCCTATTGCCCTTAGACCCGTATGGTCTTTTGGTCATTTTACCCTCCAAACAAGACTCACATTGAGGTATAGATTCCACCTTGAAGTGACTTAAAGGTCCATCCCTTACCAACCTTTGAATCCTATTTAGGTTAATATGGCCAAGGCGCAAATGCCAAAGATAAGTCTTATTAGAGTGAGAAGTTTTAAGTCTTTTTGAGTCATTATCATTTATCTCAGCATTAAGCAATAGGTCCATCTTAGGTTTGATAAAATATAGATTATTTTGCATCCATCCAGAACAGATAAAAGATTTGTTTTTACGAATCACCACTTTTTCATTAAAAGATACCACGTAGGAGTCTTTAAATAAAGAAGATACAGAAATTAAATTCCTTTTAAATTTAGGAACATAAAAACAATCTTGCAAAATTAAACTCCTATAATTATCAAAATAAAGATGGACATCTCCCACTGCTTCCGCTGAGACCAAGGATCCATCGCCCATCCGAAGCGTTAAGTCTTCACGAAGTAGACTTCTCGTTTCTTTGAATCCCTGCAGAGAAACACAAACATGATTAGTTGCACCGGAATCTATGACCCAAATGTCACTGGATTCCTCAACCAAACAAGTTTCTAAATATAGAAGATCACACCTACCTCCCTTGGAAAGGAAGTCCTTGCAATGCTTCTTTATATGCCCGACCTTACCACAAAAGAAGCACTTAAGCTTCTTTGGGTTCTTCTTCTTCTTCTTCTTGCTCTTGGTAGCAATAGGAATAGAAGACTTCCCACTTTTGGCCCGTTGCTTCTTTCCATTCCCAGAGTTAGGATTGGAACCAGAAGCAGCTACCATATTGGCCTCTCCACCAGCAGGAGACTCCCTGATCAGCAGTTCAAACTCTTGTAACTGTTTCATCAGTTCTGTCAAGGTCATATCCCGTCTATTGCTTAGATTAAAAGTAGCTCTAAACGGAATAAATTCCTTAGACAGAGTCTCAAAGACCATAGTCATCTGAGTTTCAGCATCGATGTCGGCTCCATTGGTTTGAGCCTCAGCGAGGTAACCCATGACCAACATCATGTGCTCCTTTACAGATGTCCCCGGTCTCTGTCTACAGTTTAAGAGTTTTCGAAGCGCCCTTTGCCGCTTTGTTATGGCCTGGCCTCCAAACATGTCCTCAAGATTATCCAAGATTTGCTTCACAGTCTCATAATCCTGATGTTGAGCCTGCAGCACGTTATTCATGCTAGCCATAACATAGCAGCGGGCCTGATCATTAGCATCTTTCCAGCGGTCGTACGCTTGGAATTGCTCATTACTTGAGTCTCCCGTAGGCTCGGGAGGACAAGGAGTTGTCAGAACATATTTCAGTTTCTCAAAGGAAAGGATGATGTCCAGGTTTCGTTTCAATCATTATAGTTCTCACCGGTTAATTGGTTTTTGTCAAGTATCGATGATAAAGCGTTTTTAGACATTTTTAATCTACAATAAAGAATCATATACCAAACATAAGCAAACATATATAATAATTTAGTAAGATAACACAATCATGTAAAATCATACAAATGTGTTTATGTGTCAAAACCTTGAAAATATCACAACCTTACAACGATAATTCCCAACTCAGAATTCAACAAGCTCCTAGGGGAGTCATGCCAAATTCAATCAGGAACACGGATCCCCTCCTGATTAATATATGCCATCCAGGACCCGTATGATCCAGCATATACTAATAATCGTTTCTTTGGCCATTAATTTTATTAACAGAGCTCCTAGGGGAGGTTAATAATAAAATTAACGTGAGTGTATAACCACCGTTTTAATATTTTATCCATGATTTATAATCACCACCTAGGGGTGTGCAACCATAAATCATACTAAAATACCTTATCCTTTCAGAGATCCAATCTAGTACATGATAGAAATCCCTTCCTAGGGGTTGGGACCATCATGTTCTTCCTATGGACCAACGATGGAGGCCTCAGGTTCTCTCTTCGAAAACCTTCTCCCACTCAATCTTTTGAAGTCAAGGTTTTATTTTGAAATTATGCATGAACAAATTTAATATGAGCGGCACTCCCTATTCTATATGACATGTTATCAATATACATGGTAAATCATATTATAATGCAGACAAGCAAAGCAATCAAGCAAAGCTACAAGCATAATAATAATAATAACCGTAATATTATGGTTCCACCCTAGAGAATAGAAAAACTAAGATTACAAGAGAATAATCGAGACATTTATCGATTCTTCATCCTTGAATCCTCAAGCTGTATCCTTCTTCATGTAATATCCATCTTCAAGTCCTCAATCCCGTATGAATCGAACACTTCATATTTCCGGTCATATCCAAATTTAATGTTTCTCAGAATCGTCCCAAAAATAAAATTAAAACTGGACCAAAAATTGCACCTTTTCTGGACACCTGGCTGTTCTCGGTCGGCAGGCCAATCTGGGTGATCGGTCTGCCGATCATGGTGGTTCGGCCTGCCGAACATGAAAGTTCGGCCTGCCGGCAGAGCACCAAAATTTCTGCCCCACTGTCGGCCTGCCGGACCGTACGTCCGGCCTGCCGATCTGTGACCTTCGGCCTGCCGAACTGTGAGGTCCGGCATGCCGACCGAGCAGAAAACCCTCAATCCAGAAAATACAATTTTAATGCAATTCATCAATTTTATTTTCAACAATTCAAAAACATAAAATTAGAGACTCAGGAAATACCTGGAGGCGCCATCATCTATCTTTAAGTTCCGACTTCTCGTTCCGTCTTCTCCGAATAATTATTTAATTACAAAATTCTTAAAATTAAAAATTAAATAATAATTCCTAGACGGAGATGATAGTCCGCCATCTAATTACATAAAAAACCTAGATACACATTCTAACCTCTAAGGAACCATAACCGGTATTAATTAATTAATAAATAATTAAACAACAATTTAATCAACCATAATTAATTAATAAACATTCACCATATAATCCATGACAACATATATATTATATAGAAAACTAGAGTGCCATCTCTCTATAAAATTTAATTCAAGCATTGGAGAGATTAAGATCACAAAATTTATGCATATAACATGATCACAAACTTGCAAATTTATGTAAAAACCTCGGCTCTGATACCAATTGTTGGAAACAAAGTGCGCAGCGGAATTTTAAAAATTTTTTTTCATCAGAGTATTTTCCAAAACACAAGTTTGACATGTTATATGTATAAATTAAACAGATCTTACTAACCTCAGTGTGCCGAAGAACCTCCGCGACCTGTGTAGAGAAGTAACGTTCCAGAAGAGCCTCAACCAACTGGTCTTCTTTGCTATTCTCTATCCACAACCGGAGTGAGTGTGGGCTCACACGTACAGCTCTTCCACCGGTGACTCTCCTTCCAACCAATAGAGAGAACCCAAAGCTAGTGTTCGTGATTTGTGAACAAAAGCTCTCAGGGAGTTTTCAGATGCTCACTAGAAGAGTATCACTCTTAATCTCTCAAATTGATCTCTATAAATCATTAGACTCACTCCCTTTTTATACCTATTGGTCCTTAGGGTCAGTCCATATCAGATTAGGTCTCAAAAATCGAAACAGAATCAAGTTCGGATCAATATCTAATAAGATACGCGTGAAAAACGCGTAATCTTAACTGTCGCGGTCGGCATGCCGAACTGTGTGATAGGCAGGCCGAACTGGCCAGTTCGGCAGGCCGAACTTTCTGATAGGCAGGCCGAACTGCCGAGAAAAAATCTCCGCGAATCTTTTATTTTCCACCCGAGATTCTAAAGGATAAAGTCTCAGTTTTGATTCAAATAGCCCAATAGAAAAGATATCTGATCAAAACAAACTTTATCAAGATAATCTCTAAGAAAATAAATCAATTCACAATAATTCTACAAGTTTATCTTGTTCTAATTGTCCAAAATTAAAACAACCGATAAACAGACAAGAATTATCCGAACGCCATAACTCAACAAGTTCATCTTGAACTAATTTCTTACATAATTAATTCAACCGATAAACAGACATGAATTATTTGATTCTTATAAATTTTAAACCAATCTGATAAATCTGATATAAGTCACCAATTATTGGAAAAGCACGCCGTGTCGTTACAGGATTTTGTGAGCTAGCAAAGGGGACCAAAATGGACCTATAAAGTTCAAGCTCATGATAATTATGAAACCCAATATCCCAGATATACATTTCACAATTATCTACTCCAACGCTACTCCACTAAAAGCTTGGAGCTGCACTCTCGAACTTTATAGAATTACGAAGCTCGTGTAGCTAAGTCTCCATGACATATCATAGTGTATCGCATCCCCATATGATAATCCATAATCGGCTTAAGGACAAGTTCTGTCTTACCTTCCCGATTTTTTTTATCTTACGTTCCATTCTCTCACCATTAGAAAACTTACCATCCAAAGATAGTATACCATTCGGTTACACCTATGTATCCAAATGGTTGAGCGCTCTAGTTTTCCAATTACAGGACAACGCATATAAGAGGATATCATTACTCCTAAAGAGGAGCTATGGATTCCATATCTATGAATAACAAGTCTACGCTACCAAGAGTCATGCCTCCAACGTACCGGCATGCATGCCACTATAGAGATGTAGGAGTCACCCATTGGTACATCAAAAGACACAAGTCGAGACAACGGGCCCATTATTCATCTCAGGATTAAGATACAATACAAATGATTGTCTAAAGTGAATCGATTTGACAAGACAGAATTATTAATCCAAATCAATTCACTTTATGTCCCGATCCAACACATCGTCACCTATGACAACGCGCCAATGTTTCTATTCACGGAGTCCAACTCCGATGGCCAAGACAAACCATCTCCCAAAAGTGATATAGACAACATAACAATCTTTACATGAATAAAGCGCCCAACTTTATTCCCTCGATTTCGGATCATATATTTTAGACCATCACCTTAAGAGTCGTGTCTACCGCATAATCATCCCATCATATGCCCAACTCTTAAGGTTTAGACTGACAGTCTCAGACTACTGTTTGCTTATCATACATTCAACAAATATGAACGTAAAGAGGACAATATTTGGTATATATAAATGAATAAATTCTTTATTGATAAAAATGTCTCCAAAAACGTATTACATTTTTACTCCTTAGAGCATACATGTCTAACACTGAGGTCAAGTTTCTGGGTCATGTCATCTCGGAGCATGGTATTTCAGTGGATCCATCCAAGATTGAAGCTATATTGGAGTGGGAACGACCAAGGAATGTAGCGGAGATTCGTAGCTTCTTAGGTCTTGCTGGATATTACAGGAAATTTGTAAAGGACTTTTCGAAGATTGCAGCTCCGTTGACGAGATTGATCAAGAAAAATGTCAGGTTTTAGTGGGATGAAGATTGTGAGTCTACTTTTCAGGAATTGAAGAACCGGTTGACTTCAGCTCCAGTGTTGGTTATTCCTAGTAGTAATGAGCCGTACGAGGTTTATGCGGATGCTTCAGGGCACGGACTTGGATGCGTGTTGATGCAGCATGGATGTGTGGTAGCATACGGATCGAGACAGCTACGACCTCACGAGCGAAAATATCCTACTCACGATTTAGAGCTTGCGGCGGTGATTTACGCGCTGAAGATTTGGAGATGTTATTTGTATGGAGCATCGTTTCAGGTCTTCTCCGATCACAAGAGTTTGAGGTATTTGTTCACTCAGAGGGATCTCAACTTGAGGCAGCGCAGATGGGTGGAGTACATGGAGGATTATGATTTCGCTTTGCAGTATCATCCCGGGAAAGCTAATGTGGTAGCGGACGCGCTTAGCAGGAAGTCTTCAGGGGTTCTCGCTTGTTTGATTTTTGAGGACTGGAGCAGGGATGCGACAGTGAGTGAGTATCGGCTACTGTATCATGAAGACGGTGATCGAGTTTCGTTATATCATGTGGAAGCGACTCCAGCTCTTGTTCGGATGGTGAAGCAAAGTCAGTGGCAGGATCGACATTTGCAGGGGATTTGGTCGCGAATTCAGAACGGAGAGCAGTTCGAGGAATGGAGCGTGCATGCAGATGGATCGTTGTACTTCTGGGAGCGTCTTGCAGTTCCAGTTATCACCGAGGTGACGAAAGCCGTTCTAGACGAAGCTCATAGGTCTCAGTTTGCTATTCATCCGGGGAGCACCAAGATGTATCGCGATTTGAAGAGGCAGTATTGGTGGAGAGGCATGAAGAAAGATGTTTGAGAGTACGTGGCCAAGTGTTCGACGTGTCTTCAGGTGAAAGCTGAGCATCAGAAGCCTGCAGGTCAGCTTCAGCCGCTTCCTATTCCAGGGTGGAAATGGGAGCATGTGACGATGGATTTCCTCACAGGTTTGCCGAGGACGGAGCAGCGGCATGATGCAGTTTGGGTTATGGTTGACAGGTTGACGAAATCAGCGCATTTCATTCCATTTAGGTCGACGTGTTCGAGGAAGATTCTTGGGGAGTTGTATATGCAGAACATTGTGAGGTTGCATGGAGTTCCTTTGTCCATCACCTCTGATCGAGACACTAGGTTTAATGCTAAGTACTGGAGGAGTTTTCAGGAGGCTTTGGGTACGGATTTAAACTTCAGTACGGCGTTTCATCCTCAGACTGATGGGCAGTCTGAGCGGGTTATTCAGGTTCTCGAGGATATGTTGCGTGCTTGTGCGTTGGACTTCGGCGGGAATTGGAAGCAATGTTTGCATTTGGCGGAGTTTGCGTACAACAACAGTTATCAGGCGAGTATCGGTATGGCACCATTTGAGGCATTGTATGGGCGACCGTGTCGGTCACCTGTGTGTTGGGCCGAGCCGGAAGATAGAGTTATTCTTGGGCCGGAAGAGATTCGTGATAGCAACGAGAAAGTCGCGGTGATTCGAGGTCGGTTGAGAGCAGCTCAGAGTCGGCAGAAGAGCTACGCGGATAGAAGACGTAGACCCTTAGAGTTCGCGGTTGGAGATTTTGTTCTCTTGAGGGTATCGCCTCGTAAGGGAACTATGCGGTTCGGAGTGAGTGGGAAGCTCGCGCCGAGGTATATTGGGCCGTTTGAGATCACTCAGCGAGTTGGTGTGGTCGCTTATCGGCTTAATCTTCCACCCAAACTTTCTCATGTGCACGATGTGTTTCATGTGTCGATGCTTAGGAAATGTCCACCTAGGCAGGATAAGATAGTTTCATTTCGCGATGTGCAGGTTCAGGAAGATACGACGTACGAAGAAGTGCCGATTCAGATTATCGACCGAAAAGTGATTAGTTTGCGTTGTCGTAAGATACCGTTGGTAAAGGTCGTGTGGTAGCATCACAGGGTTGATGAAGCCACTTGGGAGTTAGAGTCGAGTATGCGGGGATTGTATCCGCATTTGTTTTGTTTCTGAAATGAGTTGTAAATTTCGAGGGCGAAATTTCTTTTAGGGGTGGAGAGCTGTAACGTCCTGAAATTTATTTAATATAAATGTACTATAAATGATGAATTAGTGTGCCATAATTAACGTTTTAACATTAATTAGATTATTGGGTTGGATTTTGAGTTTTTGGTTGTTTTGTTAAATTGATGCATTCAAATGATTTCTTATTGATTTAAAATGATGTTTTGAGTTTTAAAACACAACAATTTGTAAAATGTTAAAAATACTCTGTTTTGCAAAACCGTGGGCGGCACATGGTTTTTGCACAGTAAAACCGCCCACCGATTTTCTCTATTTATTTCCCTCTTCTCTCTCTCTCTCCTCACTCTCACGTTTCACTCTCTCTCTCTTCTCTCTCTCTCTCGGCAGCTCCCTCTCTCTCAATCTCTTTCAAAAATTTTTAAAACAAATTCGAATCCAAGCTTCGGGATAGCAAGGAGGAAGCTCGGGGACGTGATTCGGCAACCGAGAACGCGGATTGAAGCTTCGATTCGAGGTTAGATTCGAAATTTCTAAACTTTTTACAAAATTTTCAATTTTGTGTGTTTTTGAAATCTAGGTTTGTTTAAGCTTAGAAAACCGTGGATTTGTGTTAAATGAACTTAGAACAACTAGAATCTAAGCTTAGATTGAAGAAAAACGGATTGAATTCAAGATTTTTCATTTTCTCCCTCATTTTCTCATTTTCAGATTTTTGAGGATTTTGAGTCAAAATCTTGTTTAAATGAGTCCAAACATGTTTTAGTATGTTTTTCTATCAAGTATAATTGTTTTTCATGCCTGGGATTTGAGAAAAACAGGTTGGAAACAAGATTTGGATTTTGGGGATCGAGAAACTCGTAGCTGGGATTTCTGGGTTTTCCCAGTTCGGCAGGCCGAAGTTCATGTTCGGCAGGCCGGTGTTCTTCCGACCGACAGGCCGAATCTGGGGAAATGTTCGGCAGGCCAAACCTTGCTTCCGGCAGGCCGACGAGGCATGGAAAATTTTGTGATTTTTACCCGTTTTCACTGTTTTGAACCCTGATTTAAATCCCAACCTTATATGATGATTTTAAAGGTACAAATGGCACACTAGGACATCATGAAATGATTTAGTAACATAGAATGTCTCGAACTAGATATTGATCGACTTAGTTTGTATCTAGGATCGTTCGTGGTTCCGTGGAGCTAACGTATAGCAGACCGGGATTACGATGTGGGGTACCGGCACGAGTATTGAGGTAGGACTTCTATCCTATTTCTTTGGTAGCCTGGTTTTGAAATGATTTGGCTTTGAAAATGATTTCTATCAAAATGTTTTCAACGGTTGTTTGAAAATGATTTTATCGGTTATATTTTAATATACCGTGACATGAAATGAATTTCATAATGAATGTAATTGACAACACTCGGTAATTGGGTTTTGAATGATAATGATAATATACACAAAGGCATGATGCCATATCAGAGATCGGGTCGTGTAGCGATCGACCTTGGGGGCAGGTCCCGAAACCCAGCTGGGCCACTACGGTGGTGATATCATGGTTTGCCTAGGTAAAAGTAAATTGGTGTTTTGATTTGACGAGTAGACTGTTCTGTGTCAGGACGGTTTTACTCAAATTGTTTATTTATTTATTTATTTAAGTTTCCTTTGAATAACTTCTAATAATGCTGTGTTCCTTTGCGTTAAACTATTTTTATAAAACATAGTCCTACTGAGCCTTTCGCTCACGTTTTATTGTTTTAAATTTCCCCCATCTAGGTGGTCTTCTATTTAGGTTTGGAGAAGATTCTTCGGATCGAACTCAGGAGCAATAGGAGAGTTTATTTATATTCTGTATTATTAATCAGGGCATATAAGACTTAACTTTATTTGTACTTGGACTGTAATTGTATTTGTGATATTGTCAGAACCATGTGTGTGCACAAGTTGTGGGTTGTGGAACCCATATTCGCAGTTTTTATTTAATTCTTATTACCTGCTTAATTTTTATAAATCCTTTTTTAAAATGTGGTGGGAAATCTTCTTAATTTTTATTTAATTTGATTCTCAAACTCTCGATTTTTAATTAAATTCTCTTTTAATTAATCTAAATATTCCGTCACGTCACCTCCCGTACTCCAGGGCATGACAGTTTTTGATATTGTGTTATTATTTTGGGAGAATTTTTGTACACTTATTGTTTTCATTGTTTGTGGTTATTTTGAGGCACATGAAGTGGTAATTTTATTTTTATTAATATCTCCGAGGTGATTTCTCGGGTTTATTTGATTTGGGTTATTAAAATTTAAGGTTATTTTATATTGGGTAAATTACACCAACATACCCTGCGTTTTACTTAAATTAGAGTGAAATCTCCTCGATTAAAACTAATCATACAGACACCCTCTAGACTTAAGTATTTTAAATTTTTGTTTAAAAGGACGAAAATATCCAATTTGATTTTAGCCATTGATCTATGAAATTAAACCCTGACCATTGATCTTTTAATAATCAGAAAAAAAATCCCCAACCTACCCCCACAGCCTAACCCTCGTGTAGGCATGTTATGGTTGTGATTGGAAATAAGTGGGCTGATCTAAAAGACTCTGTTGATCGCTATTTCTTGAAGCAAATTTACTTGATGTGTGATTAAGACATGATCCAGTTCCTAATGAATACAAGTGGCCTAACATGACCTATGATCTAGTTGGACCACTAGAAGTCAACCATGGGGTTGGAAGAACGGAGGGAGTCCGTGACTCTACTTCGCTAAATGCTAGTCAAAATAAAGGCCCAGGAAGTGGTTTAACAAAATGCAAGAATCGCAAGCAATATGATGACAACACTTGCACATGCCCTTCCAAATCTTTAGCGAGCTGACCTAGTACTGGTTGTCTACTCATGGAAGTAGTCATGAAAGTATGCAGTTGGTTGTTCATGATAGTTCGGTAAGTTTTTGTATTTTAGCTTGCTATTTTTTTAAAACACTTAGCTTCTTATTTGGTAGATGTGTGTGGTGAAGATTATATTGTTGATATTTGATGTAGATGAATTGATGTTGGACTAGTTTGATGGCGCTGACAACTCTTAATGGACGGCGGCCCTTTTTGTTTTATTATGTGTTGACAACCTTCATGTAACCATGACACATTTTGAATATTTTAGACTTATGTAGTTTTTTTTTTAATCTTCATGTTATGACTTGTTGAATTTTTTTAGACCATGCAATCTTTTTGCAATCTCATGGTGAACTAACAAAGAGGTCTTTCTGTAATTTTTTAAAAAGTCAAGATATATCAATGTAATTAGTTTTGATTCAGAAAGTGTCACTATAATTTTGGTAAAACATAAAGGTATCAATATAATTTATCCTTTTACATTAATTTTTCATTAGTCAAGGCGCCCTTTTTTAGGTGGTGACAACATATGAGTTTATTGAACAACCTTTTTTTTCGTTGACTGAAACATTCATTAAAAACTCCTCCAAGACAAGGCCGGAAGGAGCAACACTACAAATGGATACCCAAACAGGAACCAAAACAGAACAAACGGCCAACTCTCAAAACAAAGAAATCCAAACTAGCAAACCAAAACAGACTACCTAAAAGCCCAAAGCTGGAAAAACAACAAGACCAAAAATCGACACAAACTAGAAAAGAAACAGACTAAAACCCGAAAACAGACTCAGAAAAAGAAAACCATTCAGTGTAGTTATTCCATATTGAGTTAGGAACGATCTCTACAGGAATAGAGCTAAACCGATTGGTAGATCTTGACCACTTAGCTAAATTGTGCGTTGCATAATTTATCCCTCTTTGGATCCAAAGAAACCCACAACACCACAGATGACTCTGTAGAATAACATAATCTTGATTCAGACCGTGAATCTCCCACGGGCTGGCCTGAAAGTCCCTAGTCAAACTTCTAATTCTAATAGCAGAGTCACTTTCAATAAAAATATAATTATAGCTAGATCGAACAGTTGCTTGTAGACCTAACCAAATTGCTTGAATTTTAGCAACCAAAGAACTATTTTTATTAACAACCGTGGATTCAATAGCCTGAATAGAACCTTTATCATCCCTACAGACAAAAGCAATGACAGCATCTGATTGGACTAAAGAAACATCCATGTTAATCTTTAGCCAGCCAGGTGGAGGAGGGACCCAAAGCCAAGGAGGGACAGAAACTGAGTGAGAACTTGAAAGCACATCCTGATACATTGAAGCTTGCCTTAAAGCCTCATGATATATTCAAAGGAGCAAAAAGCTTGCCATTATGAACAAGCCCATTTCAAGACTTCCAGATGGCTTCAAGCAGACTTGAAGTGAAGAACAAGAATGTTCCGAGAAAGGAATGTTAGTGTCTCCTAATAACACCAGCTTGATAAATTCTTGAATCAAAGAGCAACCAAGATTTTCAATCCTAATACACCAGGAAGACATGAACCAAATCTGTTTTGTATATCTGCAAAACGGGAAAACCTGAGTAGAAAACTCTTCTGCTTCACCACACATCAAACACCCCTATTACTCCACTGATCCTCCAACTGATCTTCCCTTTAACTGGTAAAAGAGTTTCCATAATTGCCGACCATAACAGCTTGTGCCTTGGGCGTAGATGAGTATTCCAGAGTTTCTTCTAAAGACCAACTTGAGAAAAAGGAGAACTAAACTGGTCCTCACTATCCAATCTATAAAAAGACTTAACTGAGAAGGTGCCTTTAACATTAGGGGTCTATATCCATCTGTCCTCCACATCTGACAAAGGTAAACTAATTCTAAATATAGCATCAACAGCCTCCCTATCACAACATTGTCTAGCCCGTGTAGCATTCCAACTTATAGAAGCCCAGAGCTTTATGGTACTCTATGTAAGAATTTTACATATACAGAATCATGATTTTCAACATTTCTACATGAATCCAAATTATATAAAAGGCATCTAAATACAAAAACATAAAAGAAAGGAAATCTAAAGCCCATGTAGCATTCCAACTTATAGAAACCCAAAGCTTTATGGTACTCCATGTAAGAATTTTACATATACAGAATCATGATTTTCAACATTTATGCATGAATCCAAATTGCATAAAAGTCATCTAAATACGGAAACGTAAAAGAAAGGAAATCTAACCTTCAGCCATTGATAATCAAAATAATGAATGGTCTTTGCAAGAATTCTTGAAATTTTGTCTGAAGGAAAGGAAATCTTCTAAACCCTCTGCAATTTGAAGAGATTGTGTATTTCTGAATAAAGTACAAGGCTTAGGGACCTTCTACATTTTACGTGATAATTATAGACACCCACCATCAGGGTATGTGTTACCATCAAAAGGCATCTATGAAACAAAGTCTTTTTTTTTTTTTGAAGCTTTATAACAGTTCAAAGATATCCTTTGGTTGACATCCTTTAAAACATACACGTATATTGGACCACATAAATTTATTTTTATTTATTTATTATCATTTAGATACTAAATAAATAATAGATAAATTAAAATAACATTCTCCTATTTGGTCCACATATATTTTCTTGATAACAAGAATCAGCCAATCTTAAACTTAAGGAATAAACACATGAATCAAGGCAATAGGTCCTCTTAGAATGAGTATTATCTTTTCATGTATTACAATGCATTATATCCCTTAATACTAACTTATAAATGGTAACGTAACTTAGTGAATAAATCTTATGTTTATTCTAGGTCGAACTTAATTAATCTTTCTCAAAATAACTGAATATGTGCACAACTAAATATGAGCAAATATCACAACTGAATAAGAGTTTCATAAAAATAACAAAATATACATACAATAAAATTCACATCA
This sequence comes from Artocarpus heterophyllus, assembly GCA_025403435.1. Lineage (NCBI taxonomy): Eukaryota > Viridiplantae > Streptophyta > Magnoliopsida > Rosales > Moraceae > Artocarpus > Artocarpus heterophyllus. Next base: position 31,847,036 of record CM046330.1, on the reverse strand, counting down.
TGGAGCCAAGTCCCGTTTGTACTACATAATCCTTAAAAATATTTGGTGGCATGCCTTTAGTTAAAGGATTAGCAATCATCAACTCATTGCTAACGTGTTTAATGGCCACTTTCTTTTCTTTAACATGTTATCTTATAGCCAAGTACTTAATGTCGATGTGTTTATTTCGACTACTGCTCTTGTTATTATTGGCCATAAATATCGCAACTAAATTGTCACAGTACAACCTTAATGGCCTATAAATAGAATCCATAATTCTAAGCCTTGATATGAAACTCTTCAACTATACACCATACAAAGTAGCTTCAAAACAAGAAATGAACTTGGCCTCCATAGTAGAGGTAGCAGTCAAGTCTGCTTCGTACTCCTCCAAGATATAGCTCCATTGGCAAACATAAAAATACAACCAGATGTCGATTTTTGCAAATCAATATAGCCAACGAAGTCTGAATCGGAGTATCTAGTCACCTCTAAAATATTAGTTCGTCTATACATGAGCATGTAATCCTTAGTTCTTTGAAGTTATCTTATCACCTTCTTTGTAGCTCTCCAATGGTCAACGCTTAGGTTACTTTGATATCTGCCCAACATTCTGACAGCAAATGCAATGTTAGGTCTTGGACAGACCTGAGCATATATTAGGCTTCCAATGGCTAAAGCATATGGAATGTTTTTCATTTGTTCCCGTTCGAGCTTATTTTTTGGGCACTAGTTCAAATTGAACCTGTCACCCTTTACAATGGGTGCTATACTTGGTGAATAATCCTTCATCCAAAACTTCTTTAGAACCTTGTTGATATAGGTCTCTTAAGACAAATCCAAAATGTCCCGAGATCTATCCCTATGGATCTTAATGCCAGTAACATAAGATGCCTCTCCTACATCCTTCACATTAAAGTTCTTTGAGAAAAATTGCTTCACCTTATATAGCAATCCCTTATCATTGCAAGTAATATGTCATCCACATATAGCACAAGGAAACAAATCCTACTCTCACTGACCTGCTAGTATATACATTGATCCATGATATTCTCTTCAAAACTAAATTAAGAGATAACATCATAGAACTTTAAATACCACTAACGAGAGGCTTGTTTCAGTTCATATATGGATTTCTTAAGCTTGCCGACTAAATGCTCACCCTCACTAGAGGAAAATCCTTCTGGTTGTTTTATATAAACCTCTTCCTCTAGATCACCATTAAGAAAGGCTGTTTTCACATCCATTTGATACAAATCCAAATCAAAATAGGAGACCAATGCCATAATAACTCAAAAAGAAGCCTTTTTAGATACAGGATAAAAGGTCTTCGTGTAGTCTATTCCTTCTCTTTGAGTGAATCCTTTGGCAATGAGTCTTGCCTTATGTCTCTCAATGTTGCCGAATGAATCTTTCTTTGTTTTAAAGACCCATTTACATCCAATGGCTTTTACACCTTTAGGCAACTCAATGAGATCTGAGACTCTATTAGATGCCATAGAATCCATTTCGTCTTTCATGGTACTGTACCATAAGTTAGATTGCTTAGAACTCATGGCCTGTGAAAATGTTTCAGGGTCATTTTCAGCTCCAACATTGTAGTTAGACTCTTGTAGATACACAATATAGTCACTAGGTATCACCGATCAATTTTCTCTAGCAAATCTCCTTATGTTGGTTCAATGTTCTCCTAAGGAGTATGTTGTTCAACTAGATGTCAATAGGTTTCTATATATATTGTTAAGTTGGATTCACTATTTCTTGATTAGCAGTCTATGGAACTTGAATGACTTGTTGTTCATCACACATTTGAACTTTAAGCATGTTGTGTACAGCAATCTATCTATCACAAGAAGTGGAAGGTTGAGCATCTATACGATCTTTCTCAGGAATAGTGTTCCAAGATAGATTGCTCCCATTAATCAAGTCATTCTTAAGAAATTTTGCATTCCTTGATTCTATAAATCTAGTACTATGGATGGATAATAAAATCTGTAACCCTTCGATTGTTCAGCATAACCAATAAAATATCCACCTATGGTGCTTGGGTCTAGCTTCTTTTCTTATGGATTATAAACTCTTACCTTCGAAGGGCATCACCAAATGGGTAGATGTCGCAAACTCAGTTTCCAACCTTTGAATAACTTAAAGGCTTCTTAGGGACAGCCTTGGTCGGAACTCGGTTTAATATGGACACTACTGTCTTAAGAGCTTTAGTCTAGAAAGACTTAGGAAGTTTGAAGCTAGCAAGCATACTCCGCACCATGTCCAATAATGTTTGGTTTATTCTTTTAGCTACACCATTCTGGTCTAGAAAACCAAGCATAGTGCATTGGGCAACAATCCCATGTCCTTGAAGAAACCTAGCAAATGGACTAGGTGCTTGTCCATGCTCAGTGTATCTACAATAGTACTCTCCACCTCTATCAGATCTCACGATCTTAATTTGCTTTCCGTATTGTTTCTCTTCTTCTACTTCAAAGACTTTAAAAGCATCTAGTGTTTTATTTTTATTGCTAAGAAAGTAGAGATATACGTATCGTGAGTAGTTATCTATGAAAGAGAGGAAGTACCTTTGAGAGTACGTGTCCGTGTCTAGACTACAAATATCTGTATATATGATTTCCAATAAATTAGAACTCCTCTTTGCACCCTTCTTTGACTTGTTGGTTTGTTTACCTTTAATGCAGTCCACACAATTATCAAATCAGTAAAATCTAAAGTATTAAGTACTTCATCATTTACTAATCTCTGATGTCACAACATAGAAGATTCATCATTTACGACACATCGCTTTATACCAATATTTTCATGAACATGCATGGTAGTATAATTGGTATCATTTTGTAAATTAAGACGAAAAAGACCTTCAGACAAAGTACCACATCCAATAAAATCAGATTTATGAAACGAACTGAATGAAGATTCTAAAAATTTAAAGGAATACCCAACTAATATAAGTCTGGAAACTAAAATTAAATTTCTACAAAAACTAGGAATATAGAATGTCTTTTCCAAATACCAAACAAAGCCACTACTTAAGACTAGTTTGCACTTTCCTACAGCCTCTACATGTGAGCTCATTTTATTTCCAGAATAGATGCTTTGCTCACTTTCCACTGACTTCCGCAGTTCTTGTAATCCCTATAGGGAATTGGTAACATGGATTGTAAAAGTGGAGTCAATCTACCATGTGTTATAATTGACATCAATCACATTAGATTCATAATAGACTAGTGAGAGTTGAGTACCTTTCTTATCAAGCCATTCTCAAAATTTAGAGCAATCCTTCTTCACATGCCCCTTCTTCTTACAAAAGAAGCATTTAAACTCCTTCTTAATATTCGGCTAGGTAGGAACCTTGCCTTTCCCCTTTTGCTTGGTCTGAAACTTCTTCTTATTTCCATGGGTTGCCAGATTTACTTTCTCTCTCTTTTCCATAATAAGTCTTCCTTCCTCCTAAGCACACATATTCAATAGCTCATTAATTGACCATTTGTCCTTATGTGTGTTATAGGAGATCTTAAAGGGACCATACTCAGAGGGTAGAGTGTTCAAAATGTAATTGACTAGGAATGAATCAGACATCTCAACCTCAAGCGTCTTTAGTTGAGCCACAATGTCCCTTATGCACATGATATGCTCACGCATGCCTTTAATACCAGTAAGCTTTAAGGATGAAAACTGTATGATTAGGGTGCTTGCCAATGCCTTATCGGAAGACTCAAATTGCTGATCAATAGCCTTCAGCAGTGCTCGGACGTTGTCATATTGATCAATAGAACCCCTAATCCTAATAGTGATTTTGGTCTTTATGAACATAACTGAGAGACGATTGGATCGCTCCCATTTTTCATATCGGCCAACATCATCTAGAGTGCTGGTCTTAGTGATAGAGGGCGGTTCATCCTTTTTGATAGCATAGTCAATGTCCATCCACCCCAAATAAAGGAGAATCCTCTACTTCTAGACTTTATAGTTATCACCCTTAAGCTTGAGAATATCGCATTTCATATTAGATACATTAACAGGTTGAATTACTGCAATAAATAAACATACATGCTCATGTCATAAAATTTGAAGCTAATAACTATTCATGTTTTGCCAATGTAAGTCATGCTACAAGAATTATGAATCATATGATATATAAAAACTGTCTGTGGGTTAAGCTTCAAATTCACATTGATTCACATATAACCTTATGATAAAACTATTAATTTATATTCCATTTCTTAATTCCTATGTGAAAATTAAGAAAATAGTTTAATGTTTCATCATAACCAATCATATTTAATATAATAAAATTTCCCATGAGATAAATTTCATTATACCAAACATAATTAGTTACAATTAATGTCTAATTAATTACACGTGATTTAAAAAACTTAACGTATAATTTCAATATAATCTAAGATGTAGTGATGAAGTGGCTACTTTTAAATCAATTAAAATTATATATATCACTCAAGACATTTAATTTTCATGCATAAATTTGCATATATTAAAAATAACAACTAAAGAATACATGCAAAATAAATTATGCATAAATTCAATAAGATATCTAAAATAAATTTCTAAAATTTTATTTAAACATAAATAATAAAATTTTGGATTTCATTAAATTCATTTTAGATTCATCAAAAATTAATTTTCCAAAATACCCAAATAAAAATTCTATAAAAAATACCAAAGCAAAATTAATTAATTTTTTTTTGAATTTTTTAGTCAAAAATGCCCCTATGAAAACGACATGTCTTTTTTATTACTGAAAGAAAACAACATGTCCTTTTTACAAATGATAGGTGAGTTTCTTTAATCAAAACGATATGTCCTTTTTCACTATGAAAAATGACATGTTGTTTTTCCAACCCAAAACGCGACAATCACTTAGCAAAACGATGTGTCGTTTTTTGCTATGAAAAATGATGTCATTTTTAGGCTAAAATTGTGCCTTTCTGGGGTTAAAATGACATGTCGTTTTTGTCCCCTAATTTCAATTTTACATGTTATTTTGGGTCTTCTTCGCCCGAATTTAACCCAAATGGGTCCAATTGTAGACCCGGTTGATTCTATACCTTATGAGCACCAAAATTGACTTTTTAAAAACCCAGAAATGTTAGAAAATAAATTTCCTAATGATTTCTAATGTTGTTTTTTCATCAAAAATCTTTAAAAAATGATTTCATATACAACAAAGTTTTGGGTATTTTAAAAAACTCCATTAAACTCTATTCAAACATATCAAGGTAGAGAAAAAACCAAGCTCTTGATACCAAATGTAATTATTTTACATAAACCAAATTATGATTTTCAACATTTATCCATGAATTCAAATTGCATAAAAGTCATCTAAATGCAGAAATTTAAAAGAAATAAACTCTAACCTCTAGCCATTGATAATCAGAAGAATGAATGGAGAGTTTCTTTGCAATAATTCACGAAAAAATTTTGTCTGAAGGAAAGAGAATCTTCTAAACCTTCTATAATTTGGAGAGATATTGTATTTCTAAATAAACTGCAAGACTTAGAGACCCTTTGGATTTTATGTGATATTTTATAGACACCTATCATCTGGGTGTGTGCTACCATTAAAAGACATATCTAAAACAAGGTCTTTTTTTTGAAGCTTTATAACAGTTTAGAGATATCTTTTGTTGACACTCTTTAAAAAATACTCATATGTTGGACCATGTAAATTTATTTTTATTATTTATTATCATTTAAAGACTAAACAAATAATAATAAATAAATTAAAATAACACTCCAGTCTAAGAGATAATCCAGCCAAGATGGGATCCACGGATCTATCCACAAGATTGTATTTTACCATTACCTACTACATGACAAACACCTTTATCAATCAGTTCCTGGAGCATGATTATACTCTTTCAGAAATAGGAATCATTAGCTTTAGCTTGCACCGTGAGAAACTTTGCTTCTTTAGGTGCTTCTCTATAATCATCAAGGCCTAAACACATTTAGACCCGATTGAATCTCGTATCCCTATCTACCAAACAAAGCTTTGTTGATGTCTAAACTCCGTCAAAGTCTAAGAACTCCCAAGACTTCTTAGCATAGATAGCATACTAAGACTTTAGATACATTTTCCTGGTTCTATTTGACTTAAGACTAAAAATCCCGATATGAGCTATCAAGTTTCATGTAGGTTGAGTCCAAAAGCAGGTTTGTTGCCATATAGTAGGCAGGTCCAGGTTGAGCAACCGCCTAGATTAGCATAAGCTTCTAGCTTTAAACAAAGATGTTGTTTCGATCCCGCAACCCTCTTCTAAGCTTTCTCAACTAGAATCCACAGTCCTTTAACTTATGTTTTGTATAGAACAAAGGCAAGGGCAAATGGATAGCATTTTCGTGAATACAAAAGTTGCCTAAAATATCATTTATATCAATGGCTTTAGTTCTACACATATTCTTGCTGAATTACACAGAAGACTTTGCTTCATTGACCTTTTGTCCGGACCAAGAGTAATATTTTTCAATGTACTCTTTAACCTCCTTGGAAAATTTTTTCTTAGACTAACCAAAAATAACTAAATCATCATCAAAGAAAGAATGATTTAGCTCCATATACTCCTTCAAAACTTGAACACCTCGCATTTTCCCTTGTGAACAAGAATGATCAATAAGCCAAGAAAACAACTCAACACGCAAAATGAATAAGTATGGGGGTAGCGGATCCTCCGACCTAAAGCCTCTTGAAGAAAAAAAAGTTCTCTTGGTTCCCATTAATATGAACTAAGAAAATGGGCATTTGAATGCATGCCATAATCCAATTTCTCCAAATCTCTCTAAAACCAGAGGCCATCATTACTTGTTGTAGGAAATTCCACTTCACACAATCTCACGCTTTTTCCATGTCAAGCTTTAAGAACATGAGAACCAGACAGCCTTGCTTTATCTTTATTGTATGCAACACTTCTTGAGTAATATATAATAGTGTTTTCTACAATATGTCTACCACCCACAAAGGTCGTTTTCATAGGCGAAATGAGCTTATCCATAACTGTTTTAAGATGCAGAGCAAGAATTTTTGCAATGACTTCATACATGAAGTTGCAAAGACTTATCGGACGATAATCTCCAGTGGATGAAGGGAGCTCTTTCTTCAGAATGAGGACATTGTGAGTATTGTTTAAATGCGGTGGCATAGCTTCGTTTATGAAAAACCACTGCACCGTCTCCACACATCCTTACCAAGCACACTTCAATAACGAAGGAAGAAGATATTGAAGAAACCATCTAGCCCCAGAGCTTTCCAAGGATTAATACTCCACACTGCCATTTTAATCTCAGCTGAGGTTGAAATTGATTGCAGAAAAACATTTTCTTCCACCTGAGTCAAAGGTGTTTCAGGACCCTCCAAATCATACAACCGCTGAAACTTATCAATAGAAATCTAGGAGATATTGTCCCTATCCTTATGCACCAAACCCATTTCATCCATGATTGACTTAATCCAATTTCTCCTCTGTCGAGCTATAGAAGACATATGGAAGAATTTTGTGCCATGATACCGTGACATGAGACTTTTCTTTCCATAACAATTCCTCTCTACTCCTCGAGTTTTGCTTTAGCTTCTAACAATTCAACTTTGTTACGAGCATGATCATCATGTTGAAGGCAAGCAATCACTTCTCTTGTTGCGCGAATATTTCTCCCAATTTGGCCAAATTGCTCCTTGTTCCACTCTTGAAGAGAGTTTCTGTTATAAGCCAATTTCGCATGAAGTTGAAATTGTTGCCTTCTTCTAAAAATAGAGCACCATGCTTTCTTCACCACTAATTTACTCCTTAAGTCTCAAGTCCAGGCTTATTCAAACTTGAGCATTCTCTGGCCTTTCTCTAAACCACCTGAGGAGAAACGGATCAGGCTGGGGTTCAAAGTAATAGTAGTAAGGATATTAATGCGTGCTCTCAAGAATATAGTGTGCCAATCTGCATCCACCAAAACACGATCCAGTCTAGCCTTAGAAATAAACCAACATCGACCTCCATTTGACCAAGTAAGGGACCACCATAAGCCCCCAAGTCTATTAATGCCATATCATCTACTTCTTCTATAAACTCCTTAGAGCTCCTTTGCCCACTATTACTTCACCTATCGGAGAACCATTTGGACAAAGAGAGACTACTATTCATATCACTAATAAGCATCCACGGCTCCTTATAGGCTAAAAGAAACTCTTTAATTTTTCCCTAAAAGCTGCCTGTCTCCCCCATGGAAGGAGCATAAATCGCAGATAAAATCCACTTAGACCTCGGAGGCTCAATGAAAACCTTTACATTAACCATATTCTTAACCCTACCAGGCATTTTAATGCTAATATGCCCTATTTAAGCGATGCCAAAACCACCAACAGTACCTCTCGGTTCAACATACTCTCAATTTAGAAATTTCCACCTTAGAAGCAATTTACTCATACGTATTTCCTTTATTTAAATCTCCATAAACACAAATAGGTCCAGCTTACGAGACCTTACCAATGACCCTAAGTCTCTAAGTGCCATGGCACAAGCTAAACCATTGCAACTAAGGGTAATAGCTTTCATTGGTCCAGCGGGGATGCTCGAAGGCTAGTCCCCACCTGTTCAGCAATTTCAAGTTCAAACAATCAATTACTTGTACTTACAAGCCCCTCTTTCTTACTTGTTTCCATAGCCATAGCCTCAAATCGACCCCCTGATCTGTACTACCACCTCTGCTGGACCCATGGCCCCTTCCTCGACCACACTCTCTTCCTTGACCTCCACTTGAATGCTCAACTATACTTTTGTTAGAACTCTCTTTGATCAAACGATCTAACTTCTCCATTCGTTTTTAGAACTCCAGGATCATGTTTTCTCTCCATTTCATTATTACTCTTTAGTTCCATCCTCCTTTCCTCATTTTCTTTTCCACTAAAGAGATCAACCATGGGATGCACTACTTGTGGCACCTTTTGTGTGATATAGTGTCTTGAGGAGTAAAATGTTGTAATATGTTTTTGAAGACATTTTTTCAATAAAGAATTTATTTATTATTCATATACCAAATGTTGTCCTCTTTATGTTTATTTTGTGAATGTACGATGAGCAAACAAAAGTCTGAGACTATCGGTCTAAACCTTTAAAAATCATGCATAAGATGGACAAATTATGTAGAAGATATAAATCTTAAAGGTGATGATCTAAATTATAAGATCCACAATCGCGAGAATAAAGTTGGACACTTTGTTCATGCTAAGATTGTTATGTTGCATACATCCCTAATGTGAGATGGCTTTTCTTGGTCATCGAAGTGGGACTCCACGAGTAAAAACATTGGTACATTGTCATAGGTGACGATGTATTGGATTGGGACAAAAGTTGAATTAAATTGATTAATAATTCTGTTTTTTAAATCAATTTACTTTAGACAATCACATGTGTTATGTTTTAATCCTAAAATGACTAATGGGCATGTATTATTGACTTATGTCTTTTGATTTACCAAAGAGTAACATCATGATTTAATGATGGTATGCATATTGGTATATTGAAGACATGACTCTTAATTGACGTAGACTCGTTATTCATAAATAAGGAGTCTATAGCTCTTTTGTAGAGTTAATGATATCTTTTATATGCATTATCATGTAATTGGAAGATTAGAGTGCTCAATCATTTGGATACATAGATGCAACTAAATGGTAAACTATTTATGAATAGTAAGTATTCTAATGTTGTGATAATAGAATGTAAGATAAAAATAATCGAAAAGGTAAAAAAGAATTTATCCTTAAGCTCATTATGAATATCTTATGGGGATATGACGCATTATATTATGTTATAGTCGGTTAGCTTATTAGAGATTTGTAATTTTATATTGTTTGAAAGTATGGCTCTAAGCTTTTAGTAGAATAGCGTCAGAGTTGACAATTAAAATTATGTATCTGGGATATTATATTTAATAATTATAGAAGCTTGATCTATATACATCCATTCGGTCCCCTTTGCTAGCTCATAATAAATCCCGTAACAATACGGTATGTTTTTCTTACATATTCGTGGCCTATGTTAAATAATTAGATTGGCTAAAATTCGATAAGACTGGATTTAATAGTTCATGTTAGTTTATCAGCTGAATTAATTTTATGAATTAATTTAAAATAAACATGTTTATTTATTTGGATAATATTTTATTTACTATAGGATTATCCCATATATGACTGTTTTAATTAGATAACTTATCTATTGATTTATTTGAATTAAAACTAAGGCTCTATCTAAGATTTCTAGGCGCAAATAGGATATTCTGAGGATTCCAGGTTATCGCATGGTTAGCAGGCCAATGGGAAAGTTCAGCAGGCCGATAGGGTAAGTTTGGCAGGCCGATCTCCCATAGTAGGCCGAACATGCGAGAATTAGTGTAAACATTTTTCACGAGTTTTTCATTAGAAGTTGATCCATCCTTGAATTTTGAAGCCTAATCTGATAAGGTTTAACCTTAAATTCAACCACTATAAATAAAGGGTGAGTTTTCTTTGTTATTCAGAGCACTTGAGAAGCATGGAGTGTAACTCTCAAACTCCCTAAGAGCTATTATTCAACATCAAGAATCTTAGCTCTAGGTTTTCTCAAGTGGTTGGAAGGAGAATCATTAGAGGAAAAACTATACGACATGTGACCACCCATACTACGAACGTGGATAGAAAATGGTAAAGAAGACTAGTTTGTTGAGGCTCTTCTAGAAGACTCTTCTCTTCATGGATTCCTACTGCTTTTTGGTATACAAAAAGAGTTAATAAGATCTGTCATTAAATTATGTATTTAGAATGTCAAACTTGTGTTTTGAAAAATACTCTAATTTAAATTTTTTTAAAATTTTGTTGCATACTATTTTCCAACAATTGGTATTAGAGCCTAGTTTTTACATTGATTTTATGGGTTTGTGATCATGCTATATACATGAATTATGTGATCTTACTCTCTCCATGTTTGAATTTAATTTTTTAGAGAATTGACATTCTAGGGTTTCTATATAATTAAATGTTGTCATAAGATTATGTGGTGAATGTTTATTGATTAACTATGATTAATTAAATTTATATTTTAATTATTTATTAGTTAATTTATTTTTATCGGTCATGGTTCCTTAGATGTTAAAATATGCATATAGGTTTTTTCATGTAGTTAGATGGTGGTCTATTATCACTATCTAGGATTTATTATTTTAATTTTAATTTGTAAAATTTATATTAAAATAGTTATTGGAAGTGAATACGGATCTTGAAGATGGAGATAATTAGAGTTCTATTGCTTTTATGTGTTTACAATTTTTATGATTTTGAATTATTCAAAATAAAATTAAAAACCACTTTCTACACTATTTCTTAAAAAATGCTAGTTCAACATTGGTTGGCAGGTTGAACTCTCTAGGTCGGCAAGCCGATGGTTGCTTACCGGTAGGTAGATCTAAAAGTTCGACAGGGCAACAACAGGGCAAAACAGTTTTTGAAAAAGGTGTTTTTGGTGCAGTTTTTGATTTTTTTGAGACAATTTTGAGAAACATAAAATTTTATGATGACCAAAAAAATACCCCTTTTGATCTATATGAGATTGAAGAATAGGAGACGGATGTTACATGGAGAAGGATACAACAAGAAGATACAAGATGAGGAATCAATAATATGTTTCAATTGATCTTTTGTAATCTTTATTTTCTTTTTTCTTAGATGAAACTATGATATTATAGCTATTTATTATTTTAATTGTAGCTTTGCATGTTCCTTTGCTTTTTTGTATTATAATATGATTTAGTATGTATGTTAAGAACATGCCATGCAGAATAGGGAATGCCACTCATTAAAAATTGTTCATGCAGGTTAACATAAAACCTTGACTTTTAAAATATTGAGTGGGAGAAGCTTTTTGAAGAGAGGACCTAAGGCCTCTATCGTTAGTTGATAGATAGCACATAGTGGTTCCGACCCCTAGGAAGAGATTTCATCATATATTGGATTAGATCTTCGAAGGGATAATTTATTTTGGCATGATTTATCATTGTACACCCCTAGGTGGCGATTATAAATCATGGATAAAATAGTTAAAATGGTAGTTATACACTTAAGATTAATTTTGTTATTAACCTCCCTTAGGAGCCGTGTTAATGAAATTAATGGCCAAAGAAATCGATTATTAATTATGCTAGATCAGATAGGTCTTGAATGGCATATATCAATTGGCGGGGATCCGTGTTCCTAATTGAATTTGACAAGTCTTTCCTAAGCAGCTTGTTGGATTCTAAGTTGGGAGGTATCGTTGTAAGGTTGTGATATTTTTAAGGTTTTGACACTTAAACACAATTGTATGCTTACTTGTTTGTGTTACTTTACTAAACTGTTGTGGAAGGTTTGCTTATATTTGGTATACGAATCTTTATTGTAGATTAAAATGTCTAAAAACACTTTATAATCAATAGTCGATAAGAACATGTTAATTGACAAGAATTCTAATGATTGGAAAAGGAACCTGAAGATCATCAGAAACTAAAATTTGTGCTGACAATACCATATCCTCCTAAACCTATTAGGGATTCCGTAGATGAGCAAACCCAAGTGTATGACCTCTGGAAAGATGCTAACGATCAGGCCTACTATTAGATTATGGCTAGCATGAATAATGTGCTATAGGCTCAACATGAGGATTATGAGACTGCTAAGCAGATCTTGGATAATCTGAAAGACATATTTGGAGACTAAACCCTAATGAAATGGCAAGGAGCTCTTTGGAAACTCTCAAACTACAAACAAAGACCAGGGACTCCTGTGAAGGAGCATATGATGTTAGTCATGGGTTACATTGCTAAGGTTCAAACCCATAGAACTAACATCAATGGTGAGTCATAGATGACTATAGTCTTTGAGACTCTATCTGAGGAGTTCATTTCATTTAGAGCTTCATATAATTTGAGCAATAGACAAGATATGACCTTGATGGAGCTAATGAAGTAGTTACAGAAGTTCAAAAATCTGATCAAGGAAACTTCTGTTGGTTGTGAGGCTAACTTGGCGGCTACATCTGGTTCCAATCTTAATCCAAGGAATGGAAAGAAGCAGAGGGCTAAGAATGGGAAGTCTTCTTTCTTGGCAAAAGGCAAGGACAATAAGAAGAAAAAGAAGAATCAAAGAAGCTGAAGTGCTTTTTCTGCGGGAAATTAAGTTAGGCACATCAAAAATAATTACAAGGACTTCCTTTCTTGAGGAGGTAAGTGTGAATTTCTGGTTATTAAAACTTGTTTAGTTGAGGAATCAAGTGACTCTTGGGCCATAGATTCTAGAGCAACCAATCATGTTTGTGTTTTTCTACAGGGGTTCAAGGAAACGAGAAGTCTGCTACATGAGTACTTCACTTACAAATGTGGGATGGATCCTTTATGTTGGCTGGAGCAGTGGGAGACGTCCATCTTTATTTTGATAATTATAGGATTTTAGTATTGAAAGATTGCTTTATGTTCCTAAACTCCAAAGGAATTTAATATCTATAGCTTGTTTATTTAAAAAATCTTATTTAGTATCTTTTAATAATAGAGTGATGATTTGTGAAAACAAATTTTTTATCTGTGATGGACTCATTATTGAACACTAAAGTTAATGATAACTCTAAAAGACTTAAAACTTCTTACTCTAATAAGACTTATCTTTGGCATTTACGATTAGGTCATATTAACCTGAATAGGATTCAAAGGTTAGCAAAGGATGGACCTTTAAGAGACTTAGAGGTGAAATCTATACTATAATGTGAACTTTGTTTGAGGACAAAATAACCAAAAGCCCATTTGGGTCTAAGGGCAAGAGGGTCGAAGGGGTTCTAGAACTTGTGCATATGATGTTTGTGGTCCTATAAATATTAGGGTATATGGAGGGTATTAGTACTTCTTCACTTTTATTGATGATTACTCAAGATATGGGTATATGTGCCTAATGCATCATAAAGGCAATACTTTTGACAAGTTCAGGGAGCTTCGAACTAAAGCGGAGAAGTAATTAGGTAAACCCATAAAGGCACTTCGATCAGATCAAGGTGGAGAATGCCTCTCCAATGAGTTCATAGGACACTTATTAGAGAATGGAATCTTATCCTATTTGACTATGCTAGGCACTCTATAGTAGAATTGTGTGGCTGAGAGATTGAATAGGATTTTGTTGGACATGGTTAGGTCCATGATGAGTTAATTTTCCTTACCTTTATCCTTTTAGGGATGTGCACTACAAACCGCATATTATCTTTTGAACCATATGCCATCAAAATTAGTTCCTAATGCTCCTCACGAGTTGTGGATGTGTAGGATGTAGGAAGACATCCTTAAACCATATTCGCATATGGGCATGTCCAGTGCATGTCCTGTATAAGGAAACGAATAAGTTGGAAGCATGTTCAGAGGTTTGCATGTTTGTAGGATATCCAAAAAGGACTAAAAGGGGTTATTTCTATAGCCAAAAAGGAAATAAAGTCATGGTTTCAATGAATGCAACATTCCTTAAGGAAAGTTACATGAACAACTTTAAGTCTCATAGTAAATGGTAATCGAGGAGTTGGCGACTGATTCAATCATTTTGGGGGTTCTGGTTGAAACCAATCCAATCAATGTCGAAAAACCAACCGAATAATAACCTAGGGAGCTTCAGCATAGTAGGAGGATCAGGCGCCAACTTAAGAGGTATATGTTCAATGGTAAAGTCTACTTGGTTGAACCAGTTGAACAGAATAAGGATCTTACACTTACACAAAGGCTATAGAGGATGTTGATTCAAAGCTCTAGACAGGAGCTATAAACACTGACATAAAATCTATAGAGACTAATCATGTTTGGGAACTTATGGATCTTCCCGAAGGGTAACACACTAATGTCCTTTGACTATGTCTTTTGATGTACCAAATGCTGACATTCTGATTTAATGATGGGATGCATACCAGTACGTTAGAGACATGACTCTTGATTGACGTAGACTCGTTATTCATAGATATGGAATCCATGGCTCTTTTTGTAGAGTTAATGATATTCTCTTATATACATAATCCTATAATTAGAAGACTAAATCACTTGACTATTTAGATATATAGGTGTAATTGAATGGTATACTATTTATGTACAGTAAGTATTCTAATGGTGTGATAATGGAATATAAGATAAAAATAATAAAGAAAGTAAAACAGAATTTATCCTTAAGCCGATTATGAATATCCTATGGGGATGTAACACATTATGATATGTCATGGACAGTTAGCTTATTGGAGCTTTGTAAATTTATATAGTTCGAGAGTGCAGCTCTAAGCTTTTTGTGTATTAGCATTAGAGTTGGTAATTATAAAATATGTATCTAGGATATTATATTTTATAATTATAGGAGCTTGATTTATATATGTTCATCGGGTTCCCTTTGCTAGCTCATAATAAATATTGTTACAATATGGTGTGTTTTTCCTACATGTTAGTGACATATGTTAAATACTTAGATTGGTTGAAATTCATTAAAGCTGGATTTAATAGTTAATGTTAGTTTATTGATTGAATTAATTTTGTGAATTAATTCAAGATAAACATGTTGAATTATTTGGATAATATGTTATCTACTATAGGATTATATGTATATGACTATTTTAATCAGATAACTTTTTTATTGGGTTATTTGAAATAAAACTGAAGCTTTATCTAAGATTCCCAGGTGAAAGTAAGATATTCTAAAGATTCTAGATTATCGCACAATCGGTAGGTCGGTGGGAAAGTTCAACAGGCCGATGGAGTAAGTTCGACAAACTAATCTCCTAAATTGGCTTGCCAAACATGCGATAATTAGCATACGCATATTTGATGCATTTTTCATCAAAAGTTGATCCAGACTCAAATTTTGAGACCTAATTTGATAAGGTTTGAACCAAATTTGACCACTATAAATTGGGGTAAGTTTTCTTTGTTATTCAAATCACTTGAGAAGCATAAAGTGAGTATTCTAGTGTACGAAACTCTGAAACTCCCTAAGAGCTATTGTTCAACATCAAAAACCTTAGTTCTAAGTTTTCTCAAGTGGTTGGAAGGAGAGTCACCAGAGAAAAAGCTATACAATGTGTGACCACCAACACTCCGATCGTGGATAGAGAATAACACCAATTGGTTGAGGCTCTTCTGGATGGTTCTTCTCTTCACGAATTCCTGCTACTTTTCGGTATACAAAAAAGGTTAGTAAGATCTGTCATTAATTTATGTATTTAGCATGTCAAACTTGTATTTTGAAAAATACTCTAATTTAATATTTTTTAAAATTTCACTGCGTACTTTTTTCTAACATTTTCCTCTTTCTAAGGTTATGGTATTAGGCTTTAAAATGTTCTATCTTTGATGGAGGGATTAGGGCTAGCTGATGGGCTTGGAATTCATTCATAAGATTAGGCCCAAGCATCAAGTCCATATCTTCAAAAAAAACCTTAGGTGGGACCTTGAAAATAATAAAATTAGCATGGTTTCTAGTATCCCTTTTACGTTCCACCATCATGTCCTGAAATGCTACTTTGTCAAAGCCACCTGTCATTCTAAGGTCTCCTACACCTTCTGGCCTAGAACTCTCACCATGTGGTCATACTACCCCTGCTTCGTCCTTATTAGTCAATAAAGATATATAGCCTCATCTATAATCTGGATGCCACAACAGATTAGCAACAAAAGTATTACCCGGTCTCTTTCACTCTCTCAATTGGCTTTTGGCTCAATCTCACTAAGTACTCTTGGAAAAAACAGTATGTAGCAAAAATTTAAAAATTTTTAATCAGAGTATTTTTCAAAACGCAAGTTTGACATGCTATATGCATAAATTATAATCAGATCTTACTAACCTTTTATGCTGAAGAGCTCCTACAATCTATGAAGAGAAAGACATTTCAGAAAAGCCTCAACCAACTGGTCTTCTTTGTTATTCTCTATCCACAATTGGAGTATGTGTGGGCATACCTTGTACGGCTTTTCCCCAGTGACTTTCCTTCCAACTGATTGAGAAATAGCCAGAACTAAGGTTCGTGATTTATAAATAATAGCTCTCAAGAGAGTTTTAGAGACTCACAGATTAGAGTGCTCACTCTTGATTTCTCAATTGATCTCAATAACGTTTGAGTCTCACTCCCTATTTACAGAGGTCGTCCCCATGGTTGGTAATTATCAGATAAGGCCTTAAAAATTTGAATCTGGATCAATATCTGATAAAATCGCGTAAAAAATACATGAGCAAATTACCATGCAGTAGGCAGGGCAAACTAGTGGATCAGCTTGCCGAACTTATTCCATTGGCAGGCCAAACTTACGATAAATGACCTTTACGAATCTTTTATTTTTCGCTCGAGATTTTTTGGATAAAGCCTTAATTTTAATTCAAATAACCCAATAGACAAGTTATCTAATTAAAACAACCATATATAGATAATCTCTAGGAAAAATAATATTCAGGATAATTCAACAAGTTTATCTTGAATTTATTTTTCACAAAATTAATTCAATCGATAACGAGACATGAATTATCTGATCCTATCAAATCCCAGCCAATCTGATGATTTGACATAAGTTGTCAATTTATTGGAAAAGCACACTGTATTGTTACAGGATTTATTATGAACTAGCAAAGGGGACCTGATGGACCTATATAGTTCAAGCTCGATAATTATGAAACCCATTATCCCAGATATATATTTAATAATATTCAACTCTAACGCTACTCCACTAAAAGCTTAGAGTTGCACTCTCGAACTATATAGAATTATGAAGCCTGAATAGCTAAGTCTCTATGACATATTATAGTGTATCGTATCCCTATAAGATTATCCATAATTGGCTTAAGGATAAATTATGTCTTACCTTCCCGATTATTTTTCTCTTATGTTCCATTATCTCACCATTGGAAGACTTACTATCCAAAGATTGTATACCATTCGGTTACACCTATGTATCCAAATGATTGAGCGCTTTAGTTTTCTAATTACAGGATAATGCATGTAACAGGATATCAACGAATCCTAATAAGAAGCTATGGATTCCATATCTATGAATAACAAGTCTACGCTATCAAGAGTCATGTCTCCAATGTATAGATATGCGTACCATCATAAAATATGGATCTCACCCTTTGGTATATCAAAAGATGTAAGTCAAGATAATGAGCTCACAATTCATGTTAGGATTAAGATACAAGACATATGATTGTTTAAAGTGAATTGATTTGCCGAGACAGAATTATTAATTGAAATTAATTACACTTTATGTCGCGATCTAATACATCGTCACCTATGACAATGCACCAATGTTTCTATTCATGGAGTCCACCTTTGATGGCCAAGACAAGCCATCTCCGATCAGGGATATAGACAACATAATAATCTTTGCATAAATAAAGTGCCTAACTTTATTTCCTTGATTACGGATCTTATGATTTAGACCGTCACTTTTAGAATCATGTCTTCTGCATAATCTATCCATTATAAGCATGATTCTAAAGGTTTAGGCTGACAGTCTTAGACTTTTGTTTGCTTATCATACATCCAACAAATATGAGCGTAAAGAGGAAAAAAATTTGGTATTTGTATAATAAATAAATTCTTTATTGATAAAAATGTCTCCAAAAACATATTGCATGTTTACTCCTTAGGGCATATATTTCTAACAAGTACAACTTGTGATTTTGCTAACCAAGGCTCGCTGCACATTCTATAAATATCAAGTTTAACTTAGCTAGGAGGTTGGCCATCCTATCCATGCCAAATTAATTAGGAATTGTGAACCTTTGCACTTTGCTTATGGTATTGAATAGTTTGTTATGCTCAAGAGTCTCTCCTACAATAGGTTTGATACAAGTTTGAACTTAGTAGAATGTAGATCAAGAGTGGTTGAGAAATAAAATTGATCAATAAATGAAGAGTTTAATGTTATGAAAGCATGAGAAAGTATGAAATTTTTTTTCACAAGTTCTCAAATATTCATTAGCCATTTTAGAGCTTAGAAAGACCTTATATATGAGAAACAGGATTAAAATGTCTGTTTAAGCTAATTGTATAACAACTGTATTTAGTGTCTTATAAACAATATCGATCAATCAAAAAATGCTACAAACTCTTGCTTAGATCGGCCTTAGTTGAAGGTCCTCTACCACACATCAACCTGAAAAGCTACTTTTGCCCATTTTATTTCCGATTGACTTGATTTTGACCTAATAAAACCTTCACTACTATAGACTGAGTATTTCACAATGGTTTAAAACCGTCGTGGAAAAATTTCACGACGGTTAAGAAAACCATCATGAAAACTTTAGTCGTGGTACAAACTAGAGTTTTCACGATGGTTTTTTACCATCGTGGAACCACAAAATAGGTGAGAAAACAGGGGATTTTCCCCACCTCTTTCATGACGATTTGTTGAAAAACCGTCGCGAAAGATCAATATTACACAACAGTTTTCTAAAAAACCGTCATGGAAAGTTAATATTAGATGACGGTTTTCTAGAAAACCATCATCTAATATTGGTACTTGAGCATCTCTTCCATGACGGTTTTTTAGCAAACTGTCATGGAAAATTGGTATGGCCAAAAAGAAAAAATTTAACCAAATTTGTGATTTCCCATGGGATGGTCAGTCTCGTGTGCTATCCATTACAACAAGACCCTGATTGCATACAAAAATTGATGTATATTGAAATTACAAGGTATTTACAAGATCATTTCCATTTGAGCTATTTTGAGGAATTGTTTATTTACTATTTGTATCTATCTAAAAATGACATGCCTATTTACAAATTGAACCCACCTAATCTAACTTCATTTATATCTGTATGTATATAAAAATCTTTTTCTTTCTAGCGTATATGTATGCCATTTGTAATTATATCTCACATGAAATGTAGAATAAACAAACCACATTCTATGTTTCCTTGTTGTCTTGGACACTTACATCTAGAATACAACGTTCTGTTCGGTTAGTTTATGACGCTGCTTCCCGCTTGAAGCTTCCAATCATTAAGCGCCCTAACAATGTGTTATGATTAAATGAATTAGTAGACAATACAATTATATAAAACTCAAAATAGTTAATTTTATAAGAGAATATTAATACTTACAATCTCGTGACTAATACGAAATTATCACGTGGTGCATGTCCAAGGGGATCAAACCAATATATTTGGTTCACCCATGGCAAAATAAGTCCTAACATCCAATGTTCTCCAACATTTTATGGTAAGAAGAATAATTTCCCCCTTGGTGCTTGAGCCAATAAGTGGAAAAGTGTCATGGCGTGCTCTCCGTGATCACTTTGTATATCTCTTGCAGAACTTGAAACAATCGCTAGAGATATGAAGTCAAAATTTTGCGCCAAGCCTTTAAGTTCACAATATTTTGCCAAAAAACTACAATAAAAAACAATACAGTCAATTATTGGAAACTATTCCCAAAATTGGAATTAGAACCAGATGCAACTGCCAATTCACCTCGCCACTAGCCAGAGCTTCCCTAATTAGATTTTTTGAACTCCTATAACTACTTCATCATCTCCATCAAGGTCACATTCTATCTATTGCTCAAATTATATAAAGCTCCAAAGGAGATGAACTCCTTCGATAAAGTCTCAAAGACCATAGTCATCCATGAATCAACATCAATGTCAACTGTATAGGTTTAAGCCTCAGTGAGATAACCCATGACTAATATTATATGCTCCTTCATAGGAGTCCTTGGTCTTTGTTTGCAATTTAAGAGTTTTTAAAGAGCCCCTTGTCGTTTTGTTAAGGCTTGGCCTCCAAATATGTCATCAAGATTATCCAATATCTACCGAGCGTTCACATAGTCTTGATGTTGAGCTTGTAGCATATTATTCATGCTAGCTATAATGTAACAGCAGGCCTGATTGTAAGCATTTTTTCAGTGATCATATTTTTGAATTTGCTCATTTGTGGAATCCCCATTAGATTCGGGAGGATACGGTGTCGTCAACATAAATTTTAGTTTTTCAAAAGAAAGGATGATATTCAGGTTCCTTTTCCAATCATTATAATTATCGTCAGTTAACATGTTTTTATCAAGTATCAATGATAAAGTGTTTTTAGACATTTTAATCTATAATAAAGATTCATATACTAAATATAAGCAAACATTTTACAATAGTTTAATAAGATAAAACAAACAAGTGAACACACAACTGTGTTTATGTGTCAAAACCTTGAAAATATCACAACCTTACAACATTAATTCCTAACTCAGAATCCAACAAGCCGCCTAGGGGAGACTTGCCAAATTAAGTTAGGAACATAGATCCTCTCTGATTAACATATTGCCATCCAAGACTCATCTAATCTAGTAAATATTAATAATCATTTTCTTTGGCCATCAATTTCATTAACAAAGCTCCTAGGGGAGGTTAATAACAAAATTAATCTTGAATGTATAAGTATCATTTCAACCATTTTATCCATGATTTATAATCGTTACCTAGGGTTATACAACAATAAATCATGCTAAAATAAATTATCTCTTCGGAGGTCCAACCCAGTACATGATGAAATCCCTTCTTAGGGGTCGAAACCACCATGTGCTACCTATGAACCAGCGATGGAGGTCGTAGGTCCTCTCTTTGAAAACGTTCTCCCACTCAATATTTAAAAATCAAGGTTTTATATTAACATGCATGAACAATTTTTAATGAGTGACACTCCCTATTCTACATGGCATGTTATCAACATACATGGTAAATCATATTATAATGCCAATAGGCAAAGCAACATGCAAAGCTACAAGCAAAATAATAAATAGCCATAATGTCATAGTTCCATCCTAGAAAAAAGAAAATAAAAATTACAAAAGATCAATCGAAACATATTATCGATTTTTCATCTTATATCTTTTTGTTGTATCCTTCTTCATGTCGCATCCGTCTTCTATTCTTCAATCTCACATATATCAAAAGGTAATTTTTCTGGTCATCATAAAATTTTGTGTTTCTTAGAATTGTCTCAAAAACAAAATCAATAACTGCATCAAAAAATGCACCTTTTTGGAAAACTGTTCCATCCCATTGTTGGCCTGTCGGTCTATGACCATCAGCTGTCGACCTGAAAGATTCGGTCTACCGACTTGAAAGGTTTGGCCTGCCGATTGAGCTGAACTAGTATTTTTACAAAATTTTTAAAAAATATTTTTAAGTAGTTTTTAATTTTATTTTCAACAATTGAAAAACATAAAAATTTATAAACATAAAAAACCAATAGAACTCCAATCATTCCATCTTTTAGATCCATCTTCACTTTGAATAATTATTTTAATACAAATTTTATAAATTAAAATTAAAATAATAAATCTTAGACAGTGATATTAGACCACCATATAATTACATGAAAAACTTAGATACAAATTCTAACAGTTAAGGAACCATAACCAACAAAAAATAATTAATTAATTAATAATCAAAATATAAATTTAATCAACCATGGTTAATTAATAAACATTCACCCCATAATCTTATGATAACATTTAATTATATAGAAACCCTAGAGTGTAAACTCTGTAAAAAATTAAATTCAAGTATAAGATAGAATAAGATCACATAATTTATGTATATAGTATGATCACAGACCCGTAAAATCAACGTAAAAACCATACTTCGATACCAATTGTTGGAAACCAATACACAGTGGAATTTTAAAAATTTTAAATTAGATAATTTTCTAAAACACAAGTTTAACATGCTAAATATATAAATTAATGACAAAATTTACTAACCTTTTTATCTATCAAAAGTAGTAGGAATCCGTGAAGAGAAGAATGTTCCAAAAGTACCTCAACTAACTGGTCTTCTTTGCTATTCTCTATCCACGATTGGAGTATGGGTGGTTACACGCCGTACAGCTTTTCCTCTAGTGACTCTCCTTCCAACCACTTGAGAAAATCTAGAGCTAAAGTTCTTGATATTGAACAATAGCTCTCAGGGAGTTTCAAAGTTTCTCTCACTAGGGTACTCACTCTATGCTTCTCAAATGATCTGAATAACTAAAAAAACTCACCTCGTATTTATAATGGTCGAGTTTGGGTATAAACCTTATCATATTAAGCCTTAAAATTTGAGTCTAGATCAACTTTTGATGAAAAATGCCTTAAAAATGTGTATACTGATTATCGCATGTTCGGCAAGCCAATCTAGGAGATCGGCTTATCGAACTTACTCCATCAGCTTGCCAAAGTTTCCCTCCGACCGGCCAACTATGCAATAATCTGATCTAGAGTCATCAGAATATTTTTTTTCCACCTAAGAATCTTAGATAGTGTCTCAGTTTTAATTCAAATAACCCAATAGAGAAGTTATTTGATTAAAACTGTCATATATAGACAACCCTATAGTAAAAAAATATTATCCAAATAATTCAACATATTTATCTTTTAATTCATAAAATTAATTCAATTGATAAACTAACATGAATTATTAAATCCAGTATTATCAAATTTCAACCAATTTAATAATTTAACATAAGTCACTAATATATAGGAAAAACACGCCATAGCGTTATAGAGTTTATTATGAGTTAGCATAGAGGACCCAATGGACATATATAGTTTATGCTCCTATAATTATAAAATACAATATCTAGATACATATTTTATAATTATTAACTCTAACACTACTCCACTAAAAGCTTAGAGCTGTACTCTCAAACTATATAAAGTTACAAAGCTCCAAAAAGCAAATCGTCTATGACATATCGTAATGTGTCATATCCACATGGGATATTCATAATCGGCTTAAGGATAAATTTATTTTACCTTCCCGATAATTTTTTATCTTATGTTCTTTTATCACATCATTTGAATACTTACTATCCATAGCTAGTATATAATTCAATTATACCTATGTATCCAAATGGTTGAGTGCTTCAGTCTTCCAATTATAGGATAATGCTTATAAGAGAATATCATTAACTTTACAAAAGAGCTATGGATTTTATATATATGAATAATAAGTCTACGTGAATCAAAAGTCATATCTTTACCATACCAGTATGCGTACTATCATTAAATCAGGATGTCACCCTTTGGTACATTAAAAGATATAAGTCAAGAATACGGGCTCATTAGTCATTTCAAGATAAAGACACAACAAATATAATTGTTTAAAGTGAATTGATTTGAACAAATGGAATTATTAACCAAATGAATATTCAACTTTTTGTCCCGATTGAATACGTTGTCACCTATGATAATGTACTAATGTTTCACTTGCAGAGTCCTACTCTGATGACCAAGACTAGCCGTCTCCCATTAGGGATGTAGATAACATAAAAATTTTAGCATAAATAAAATGCCCAACTTTATTCCCTCGATTGCAGATCTTATTATTTAAACCATCACCTTTAAGATTCATGTCTTTCACATAATCTGTCTATCATATGCACGATTCTTAAAGGTTTGGACCGATGGTCTTAGACTTTTGTTTGCTTACCATACATTCAACAGAAATAAACATAAAGAAGACAACATTTGGTATATGAATAATATATAAACTTTTTATTGATAAACTATCTCCAAAACATATTACAATATTTTACTTCTTAGGGTACTATGTCTAACATAGATGTCAACATATTATTAAATCGCTATTAATAGTGTTCACATTCTCTCTAATTCTATCTCTTTTACTTATTATTAGCTTTAAATTGTGGTCATCATATTGTCATATAGAAGCCTCCTTTGCATGTACTTGATTTATATCTTGCATCCTATTTGTATATCTTGATTTCACATATATGTGTGCATATATGTAGTTGTATTGTTGTTCTTTAGACTTTTTGTTATACCATAATTGGTGCTAGCTTGCCAATAATTATAAAAAGTTTCAAAAGCTTTTAACACCCTAGTTCATCCTCTCTTGGTACTGATCACTCTTGAGGTAACAGTCATAGAAGTAGACTTTTCACTGACAAAATTTGTAATCAATGAAAGGCGTCGACCATACTATATCGTTAATGTCTAGCCTAAATCACTGAAAGTCTCTATTCAAAATTCCCCCCAAAAAAAGAGGCTAAAGCACCTATAAAATTAATTTTTTAAGCTTTTTAGCAATCACTACAAGAAAAGCTACATTTAACGATATATTATTTACGACATGTAGTTTTTAAATGTCATTAAAAAATACATACAACGACATCTCCAAGAAAGATGTCATTAATGACATTTGAAACAATAATTAATGACATCTATATAGACGTCATATTAAAGCTCTCCTTTTAACGACAATAGTTTAGTATCATTAAATTATTTAACGACAAGTAGGAGATGTCGTCAAAACCTTAGAGATTCTACGACAATATTAGTCAAGATGTCATCTATAAGGGGTGTTGTAGAATCTCTAAGGCTTTGACGACATCTCCTACTTATCGTTAAATAATTTAATGACACTAAACTATTGTAGTTAAAAAGAGACCTTAAATACAACTTCTATATAGATGTCGTTAATTATTGTTTCATTTCAAATGTTATTAACAACATATTTGTTAGAGATGTCATTGTATCTACTTTGTAACGACATTCAAAAACTCTATGTCGTAAATAATATGTCGTTAAATGTAGTTCTTTTTTTTTTGTAGTGAATGATCAATGTTATCGCTAAAGGTCTCTGCAACGTACCTCAAACCAACCTTTTAACAATAAGATATTGGCATGAGAGGTGGCATTAGTATTCACAGTCTTCAGCGATGGCAAGCATTGTCTGCAAAAGTTTTTTTTTCTTTTTCTTTTTTTAATATTTAGCATGAGAGGTGGCACCTATGTTGTTTACAATCTTTAGTGATGAGACATGTTGTTGATGAATTTTTTTTGTAAGGATTCATTTTTTTTATTTACAATGTTTTTCTCTAAGATTGAACCTAGAACTTATCCTATAAACTTTCCCTTCCCATTTGCTGGCTTAACCCTAATGGTGTTTTTCGTAAGGATTTATTAATGGCACATGTCGTTGCTAAATATTCCTAGCAAAATGGCATAAAAACTATTTATAGTGTGCTATGACAACATAAGCCATCGTTGAAATTTTTGTAAGGTTTTGACGATCAAAATGCCTTTGCTAGAAGGTTTCTCGGGACCACTTATTGTGAATTTGATGTTGGAAGAAATGAAGGCCCCGTTTGTTTTTATTCTCAAAATTTTTAAAAAAATTTTTCACACGCTTTTTAAGGCAAAAATTTTAAAAATACTTTCAGCATAATTTTCAAAAAATTTTAATTTTCTAAAACAAAAACATTTTCATCTATTTTAAAAACAATACCAAACAGCCCCGAAAAGATTTTGCGACGAATATATTGTTTTCATCACAATATCGTCACCCAAAGTTTTCTCACTACAAGCCCCACTTAACAAAGTTTGCGGTCCATGAATATTTAAAATAATCATAAAAAAATTCATTTTATAATTTTAATCTAAACAAAAAATCTTACATACGTGGCCTGTAATCCCTTGAGCTTTTTGTCTCTCAAATTGATGGAAGAATTTTTCAAGTCACTTTTTCAGCCGTCTGGGGTATGGGTGCTAACTTTCACAAGTTTAGGAACCAACCCGCTACAAGTGCCTAAGTTCAAAATTTTTCAAAGGAAATATGTATGATGCTTGGTGAAAAGGAAAAGACAAGAAGAAGGTGATATTAAAGAATTATGGCATTGGCAGGGAAGAGAAAATGGGTCCCGTGCTTATAAGCTCTTGTATCTTACCATATTGTATTGGTTCTCTTTAAAGCTGTATATACGATACTACATGTATTGGCTTCAATAGTTCTAGTGAATAGTTATACACAATAATTCCTATAGAAAGTATTTGGTCTATTCCGTATCTTTTTACGATATTACTCAATGAGCTTAGCTTAATTAAAACTGCTTTGAAAAAAATAAAATGATACGGCTTTTAAAATAATTTTAATTTTTTACAACGTAGCGACATCAACTTTTGTATGAAATTTTAAGATGCACCATATTAATTTGGAAATTAGATAAAAGACAAAAAGGCGAAAAAATGAGGGAAAAAAAAAAAGAAACGTATATAATCATGCGTGGGTGTGGCTTTTTGCAGGTAAATTAATCACATTAGAGCTTGTTTTCAGTGATCAGAGCGAAGAAGCAAACAGGCGCATACTACCCAGTAATTCAGCAGAAAATGAGTAAAGAAAAAAAAAATTATACAGACAAATAAAACGTTTGAAAAATGAATTTAAACAAAAAAAAAAAAGTTTGAGTCTATACTGTAGCAATTTAAAACTTAGGAGGAAAAATACTGCAGTGAAATAAAAATCTTGGTTCAAACTTATGTCTGAAATAACCTAAAAGATTTCAATAAAGAAGAATTACACACTCTGTATACTCCGAATAGTGAACTTGCAGAAATTAAGATGCATGTCCATATGTTTGGCTTAGTTCTCATAGTTCGCAACAGTATTTTTTTATTTTTATTTTTTTATTTTTTTTATTAAAAGAAAGTGATTTTTCTACCACATAATTCTCCCTGTACTCGGTCTGTCTCTCTTGTCTGCCTGTTGTCTTTGTGTCTATTATTTCTCTTTATTAAATACATAGGATTTCTTCAATCTTGGTGATAAATAGTTGTAAAGTTCCTTTTGAGGCAAAAAAAAATGAGAGTGGGCATAACATTGAGAGCAATATGGGTGAGAAAATTAAGAGCTTTTCTCTCGCTTTCTCTACTTTTGTGCTATATAGATAAATATTAATTTATGGCTGCGCAAGATCAGAGGTTAAGGCTTTGATGGGAACGTTGTTTGGCTCGATATCATCTAGGTGATAAGTTTTCTTTCTTTTAATACTATATGCGCTTGAATTTGTAAGAACGCACGATAATATATTATATATATATATATATATTTATAAATATAAGTGATAAATGCGTGTGTGTGTATATATATAACATATATAGCCGTGGTGATGTCGGACCAGGCTTCATTCCCGTCAAACGACGTTTCCTCGTTTCCATTTTCTGATCATATTCTCTATTATACGATGATGATCACACAGGTAATGATCATCTCTCTCTACAAATATATATAAATTATGTGAATGTATGAGGGTTTGGAACTTCCCATACCAGTTCCTTTTCTTTTTTTTTATTTTTTTTATTTTTTGGGTTGCTGAAATAGATGTGTACCTGTTTAAATCACTTGTTAAATTTGTCAAGCAAAACAAAAACGACAAATGAAAATTTCATTGACTTAAAGTGGTTGCTTATATCGAGGTATAAGTCGATCATGCGATTTCTAGTAATTTTCGGTTTAATTTCATGTATAAAATTAAGTTAAGTTTCTCCCAAAAGTGTCTTTCACTCGAGCTCACAGACACGATCGCACAAACAAAATACTAATTAAGGAAACAAAATGGTACTTTTAAAGGAGAGTCAATAATTTTGTATATATGAATCATAATAAATACTAAATTTTAATGAGTTATCATAGATATCACTGTAATCCAGTATTGCAAAGTAAGTCGATATTAATAATAAGGTTAATCTCACAAATATTTTCTCAGGTTTACCCAACTTACTTATCATACTGATCCTTAAACTATTTCTTTGTTTAAGTTTTAATCCTCCATTAGTTAGGTGCTAAATATAGTTCCCAATTTATAACTTTGTTTTATATTTGGTCCTTTCATTAATGTGTTAGATGTTAAAATGAGATATTTTAAAAGTTTTTCATTATATTTTTAACACCTAATTTAAGGAAGGACTAGAACTGACTTAATGTAACGTCCCGAAATTTATTTAATGTTAATGTAATATAAATGATGAATTAGTGTGCCATAATTAGCGTTTTAACATTTATTAGACTATTTCGTTGGATTTTTGAATTTTTGGTTGTTTTGTTAAATTAATGAATTCGAAAGATTTCTTATTGATTTAAAATGATGTTTTGAGTTTTAAAACACAACAATTTGTAAAGTGTTAAAAATACTCTGTTTTGCAAAACCGTGGGCGGCACATGGTTTTCGCACAGTAAAACCGCCCACCGATTTTTTCTATTTATTTCCTTTCTCTCTCTCTTCTCATTCTCTCCCAGTTTCACTCTCTCTCCTCTCTCTCTCTCTCTCGGCAGCCTCTCTCTCTCTACATCTCTCTCTCAAATTTTGAACTCCATTTCGAATCCAAGCTTCGGGATAGCAAGGAGGAAGCTCGGGGACGTGATTCGGCAACCGAGAACGCGGATTGAAGCTTCGATTCGAGGTTAGATTCGAAATTTCTAAACTTTTTACAAAATTTTCAATTTTGTGTGTTTTTGAAATCTAAGTTTGTTTAAGCTTAGAAAACCGTGGATTTGTGTTAAATGAACTTAGAACAACTAGAATCTAAGCCTAGATTGAAGAAAAACGGATTGGATTCAAGATTTTTCATTTTCCTCCTCTTTTTCTCATTTTCGGATTTTTGAGGATTTTGAGTTTAAATCTTGTTTAAATGAGCCCAAACATGTTCTAGAATTTTTTTCTATCAACTATAGTTGTTTTTCATGCCTGGGATTTGAGAAAAACAGGTTAGAAACAAGATTTGGATTTTGGGGATCGAGAAACCCGTGGCTGGGATTTCTGGGTTTTCCCAGTTCGGCAGGCCGAAGTTCATGTTCGGCAGGCCGGAGTGATGATCGGCAGGCCGGTGTTCTTCCGACCGGCAGGCCGAACCTTGCTTCCGGCAGGCCGAACCTTGCTTCCGGCAGGCCGAACTGTGCAGTTCGGCAGGCCGAAGCAAGGCGTCCGGCAGGCCGACCGAGGCATGGAAAATTTTGTGATTTTTACCCGTTTTCACTATTTTGAACCTTGATTTAAATCCCAACCTTATAGGATGATTTTAAAGGTACAAATGGCACACTAGGACATCATGAAATGATTTAGTAACATAGAATGCTTCGAACTAGATATTGATCGACTTAGTTTGTATCTAGGATCATTCGTGGTTCCGTGGAGCTAACGTATAGCGGACAGGGATTACGGTGTGGGGTACCGGCACGAGTACTGAGGTAGGACTTCTATCCTATTTCTTTGGTAGCCTGGTTTTGAAATGATTTGGCTTTGAAAATGATTTCTATCAAAATATTTTCAACGGTTGTTTGAAAATGGTTTTATCGGTTATATTTTAATATACCGTGAACTGAAATGAATTTCATAATAAATGTAATTGACAACACTCGGTAATTGGGTTTTGAATGATAATGATAATAAACACATGGGCATGATGCCATATCAGAGATCGGGTCGTGTGGCGATCGACCTTGGGGGCAGGTCCCGAAACCCAGCTGGGCCACTACGATGGTGACATCATGGTTTGCCTAGGTAAAAGTAAAATTGGTGTCTTGATTTGACGAGTAGACTGTTCTGTGTCAGGACGGTCCTACTCAAACTGTTTATTATTTATTTATTTAAGTTTCCTTGGATAACTTCTAATAATGCTATGTTCCTTTGCGTTAAACTATTTTTTATAAAACTTAGTCCTACTGAGCCTTTCGCTCACGTTTTATTGTTTTAAATTTCCCCCTAGGTGGTTTCCCCTTTAGGTTTGGAGAAGATTCTTCGGACCGAACTCAGGAGCAATAGGAGAGTTTATTTATATTCTGTAGTATTAATCAAGGCATGTAAGACTTAACTTTATTTGTACTTGGACTGTAATTGTATTTATGATATTGTCAGATCCATGTGTGTACACAAGTTGTGGGTTGTGGAACCCATATTCGCGGTTTTTATTCAATTATTATTATTTGCTTAAATATTTATAAATTCTGTTTATCAGAATGTGGTGGAAAATCTCTTTATTTCTTACTTAATTGGATTCTTAAACACTTAATTTTAATTAAATTCTCTTTTAATTAATCTAAATATTCTGCCACGTCACCTCCCGTACTCCGGGGCATGACAGAATGGTATCAGAGCTCAAGGTTATGAACCTTGGAAATTGTGCACACATAGGTTTGACAATGAAATACCTCTGACAGTCCAAATTTTGTTTTCAGAAGTGAGAGAATGGCACCTAGACGTCATTCGACTGCTGACGCCGAGTTTGAAAATGATGAGAGCATGATGAGGTCTATGTTTGCGGCTTTCCGGCAGATGGCAGCCAGGGCTAGACCGGAAGACTCCAGTGTTGGTAGTCGGCATGCTTTCTTTAAGGAATTCCGGTGGGCGTCTATTCTGACTTTTGATGGCAACGGGGATCCGCAGTTAGCTGAATATTGGTTGGATTCGATCTTGAAGCATCTAGATACTCTTGGTGTGCCTGAGGAGTATCGAGTGGAATTCACGGCGTATAAGCTCGAGGGTGGCGCTAACACCTGGTGGAAACAAACTAAGCGTCTGGAGCGCGGTGGCGATATCAGTTGGGACAAGTTCGAGGAGCTGTTCTATGATCGGTATTTTCCGCAGGGATATAGAGATCCAGAAAGCAGCTGAGTTTTATAGATTGCAGCAGGGTGATCTATCAGTTCGGGAGTATGAGGCCAAGATTTAACGAGTTGGCTAGATTTGCTCCATCAGCTGTGGCATCGGAGCGTGAGAATGCATCAAGTTTCAGGAAGGACTCAAGGCTCCTATTCGGCGGCAGTTGGTTGCTCTACGGCTTAGGAGTTTCGGAGAGCTTGTGTCATCGGCGATCTCCGTGGAGAATGATTATGTGCAGTATTGTGAGGACCGAGCCAAGGCTTCAGGAGGACCACAGAGGAGTGGCAGGAAGAGCATTAGTAGTCGTCCAGCTCCTGGGGAAAGGCAAGCAAGGCGGTGCGACCAGTGGCAGCAGCAGTTCGTCTGGCAGCGGGCGCAGCAATCCCTACAGCTTTCATTGTCATTTTTGTCAAGCAGCCCGGACACATCAAGAGGAATTACCCGATCAGGAGTGCTCGTCTTGGATCTCAGACCGGGGAGGATGCCAGTCGTTCAGTCTCAGCCTTCAGCCTCAGACCCTACCTCCGCCTCCGCAGTACCCGCAGTTGCAGTATTCGCAGTTTTCTCCTCAGCAATTCTCATATCTGGCACGGGGGCAGCAGCCGCAGTATTTTCAGCTGCAGTGTTCCTCAGTATAGAGCGCCGAGTACAGGTAGTGTGCAGTCGTCTCCATCTCAGCAGCATCAGCCGAGTAATCCAGGGCCCAGTAATGTCGGTAGAGGAAAAGGAAAGACGCCAGTGCAGGTTCATGCAATGGCATCTGGAGGGTCAGATTTCTCAGACTGGTAACGCGGTTGTCGATGGTATGACTTTGGTTTCTAGATCTTTAGCTCGCGTTTTATTTGATATCGGTGCCTCTCATTCTCTCATTTCGAGTTCTTTTGTACATGCCTTGGGATTAGAAGTAGAAGAGTTTAATGAACCCCTAGTTATAACTTCTCCCTTGGGGCGGGTGTGTGTGAAATTGTATGTGTAAATCATTGTAAAATAAAGATTGGGGATGAGATTTTGAAAAGTGATTTGATTGTACTCCCCATGAGTTCCTATGATGTGATTCTAGGGATGGACTGGTTGTCCAGGTATAGTGCAGTCGTGGACTGCCAACTTAGGAAAGTAACCCTAGTGTCTGATAGGGGGACGGTGAATCACTTACCAGGGTGGTGGTGATTGGCTAATGAGTGAGCGCCTTATAAAGTCGTGTCTAGGAGGGCGAAGGAATCTAGGTTGTTGTGCTTTTCTTGCCAACCTGAATTGCGAGCCCTATGTTTCGAGTAGTAGTGTAGCGATTCGGTGGTTGATGAGTTCGAGGATGTCTTTCCCCGACGAGTTATCAGGGTTACCACCGCATCGGGAGATTGAGTTTGGTATCGAGTTGTTTCCAGGGACAGCACCGATTTCTATGGCACCTTATCGGATGGCGCCAGCAGAAATGAAGGAATTGAGGAAGCAACTTCAGGAGCTTGCTGATAAAGGATATATTCGGAATAGCACATCTCCAGTGGGGAGCACCATGTTTTGTTTGCTAAGAAGCACGATGGGACTCTCAGATTATGTGTGGATTATCGACAGCTGAATCAGTGTTACGGTGAAGAACAAGTATCCCTTGCCTAGGATTGATGAGCTATTTGATCAGTTGGGAGGTTCGCGATACTTCTCGAAGATTGATTTGCGTTCAGGTTATCATCAGCTCAGGATCAAGGAAGAGGATATTCCCAAGATAGCTTTTAGGACTCGGTATGGGCACTTCGAGTTTCTGGTTATGTCTTTCGGGTTGACGAATGCTCCAGGCAGCTTTTATAGGATCTGATGAACAGGGTATTTAGGCCGTATCTGGATCAGTTTGTGATAGTGTTCATCGATGATATTCTTGTGTATTCTAAGACATGGGAGGAGCATGAGCAGCATCTTCGGATCGTGCTTCAGATTCTAGCGGGAGCACCAGTTGTATGCTAAGAGGGAAAAATGTGAGTTCTGGTTGACTGAGATCAAGTTTCTGGGTCATATCATCTCGGAGCATGGTATTTCAGTGGATCCATCCAAGATTGAAGCTATATTGGAATGGGAACGACCAAGGAATGTAGCGGAGATTCGCAGCTTCTTAGGTCTTGCTGGATATTACAGGAAATTTGTAAAGGACTTTTCGAAGATTGCAGCTCCGTTGACGAGATTGATCAAGAAAAATGTCAGGTTTGAGTGGGATGAAGATTGTGAGCTTGCTTTTCAGGAATTGAAGAACCGGTTGACCTTCAGCTCCAGTGTTGATTATTCCTAGCAGTGACGAGCCGTATGAGGTTTATGCGGATGCTTCAGGGCGTGGACTTGGATGCGTGTTGATGCAGCATGGACGTGTAGTTGCATACGGTTCGAGACAGCTACGACCTCACGAGCGGAATTATCCTACTCACGATTTAGAGCTTGCAGCGGTGATCTACGCGCTGAAGATTTGGAGGTGTTACTTGTATGGAGCATCGTTTCAGGTCTTCTCCGATCACAAGAGTTTGAGGTATTTGTTCACTCAGAGGGATCTTAATCTGAGGCAGCGCAGATGGGTGGAGTACATGGAGGATTATGATTTCGCGTTGCAGTATCATCCCGGGAAAGCTAATGTGGTAGCGGACGCGCTTAGCAGGAAGTCTTCAGGGATTCTCGCTTGTTTGATTTTTGAGGACTGGAGCAGGGATGCGACAGTGAGTGAGTATCGGCTACTGTATCATGAAGATGGTGATCGAGTTTCGTTATATCATGTGGAAGCGACTCCAGCTCTTGTTCGGATGGTGAAGCAAGGTCAGTGGCAGGATCGACATTTACAGGGGATTTGGTCGCGGAATTCAGAACGGGGAGCAGTTTGAGGAATGGAGCGTGCATGCAGATGGATCGTTGTACTTCCGGAGCGTCTTGCAGTTCCAGTTATCGCCGAGGTGACGAAAGCCATTCTAGACGAAGCTCATAGGTCTCAGTTCGCTATTCATCCGGGGAAGC
Organism: Artocarpus heterophyllus; assembly: GCA_025403435.1. NCBI lineage: Eukaryota > Viridiplantae > Streptophyta > Magnoliopsida > Rosales > Moraceae > Artocarpus > Artocarpus heterophyllus. The sequence continues at coordinate 31,812,631 of CM046330.1, read as the reverse complement.
ACCAAGATGTATCGTGATTTGAAGAGACAGTATTGGTGGAGAGGCATGAAGAAAGATGTTCGAGAGTACGTGGCCAAGTGTTCGACGTGTCTCCAGGTGAAAGCTGAGCATCAGAAGCCTGCTAGGTCAGCTTCAGCCGCTTCCTATTCCTAGGGTGGAAATGGGAACATGTGACGATGGATTTCCTCACAGGTTTGCCGAGGACGGAGCAGCGGCACGTTGCAGTTTGGGTTGTGGTCGACAGGTTGACGAAATCGGCGCATTTCATTCTGTTTAGGTCGACGTGTTCGAGGAAGATTCTTGGGGAGTTGTATATGCAGAACATTGTGAGGTTGCATGGAGTTCCTTTATCCATCACCTTTGATCGAGACACCAGGTTTAATGCTAAGTACTGGAGGAGTTTTCAGGAAGCTTTGGGTACGAATTTGAACTTCAGTACGGCGTTTCATCCTCAGACTGATGGGACAGTCTGAGCGGGTTATTCAGGTTCTCGAGGATATGTTGCGTGCTTGTGCGTTGGACTTCGGCGGAATTGGAAGCAATGTTTGCATTTGGCAGAGTTCGCGTACAACAACAGTTATCAGGCGAGTATCGGCATGGCACCATTTGAGGCGTTGTATGGGCGACCGTGTCGGTCACCTGTGTGTTGGGCCGAGCCGAAGATAGAGTTATTCTTGGGCCAGATGAGATTCGTGATAGCAACGAGAAAGTCGCGGTGATTCGAGATCGGTTGAGAGCAGCTCAGAGGTCGGCAGAAGAGCTACGCAGATAGGAGGACGTAGACCCTTAGAGTTCGCGGTTGGAGATTTTGTTCTCTAAGGGTGTCACCTCGTAAGGGAACTATGCGGTTCGGAGTGAGTGGGAAGCTCGCGCCGAGGTATATTGGGCCGTTCGAGATCACTCAGCGAGTTGGTGTGGTCACTTATCGGCTTGATCTTCCGCCCGAACTTTCTCATGTGCACGATGTGTTTCATGTGTCGATGCTTAGGAAGTGTCCACCTGAGCAGGATAAGATAGTATCGTTTCGTGATGTACAAGGTTCAGGAGGATACGACGTACGAAGAAGTGCCAATTATATTATCGACCGGAAAGTGATTAGCTTGCGTCGTCGTGAGATACCGTTGGTAAAAGGTCGTGTGGCAGCATCACTGGGGCTGATGAAGCCACTTGGGAATTAGAGTCGAGTATGCGGGAGCTGTATCCGCATTTGTTTTGTTTTTGAGATGAGTTGTAAATTTCGAGGATGAAATTTCGTTTAGGGGTGGAGAGTTGTAACGTACCGAAATTTATTTAATGTTAAGTGTAATAGTAAATGATGAATTAGTGTGCCATAATTAAGCGTTTTAACATTTATTAGACTATTTGGTTGGATTTTTGAATTTTTGGTTGTTTTGTTAAATTAATGAATTCGAAGGATTTCTTATTGATTTAAAATGATGTTTTGAGTTTTAAAACACAACAATTTGTAAAGTGTTAAAAATACTCTGTTTTGCAAAACCGTGGGCGGCACATGGTTTTCGCACAGTAAAACCGCCCACCGATTTTCTCTATTTATTTCCTTCCTTCCTCTCTCTCTCCTCACTCTTCGGTTTCCTCTCTCTCTCTCTTCTCTCCTTCACCGTGAGTCTCCCTCTCTCTCTCAAATTCTCTCTCAAAATTTTTGAAAAACAAATTCGAATCCAAGCTTCCAGATAGCAAGGAGGAAGCTCGGAGACGTGATTCGGCAACCGAGAACGCGGATTGAAGCTTCGATTCGAGGTTAGATTCGAAATTTCTAAACTTTTTACAAAATTTTCAATTTTGTGTGTTTTTGAAATCTAAGTTTGTTTAAGCTTAGAAAACCGTGGATTTGTGTTAAATGAACTTAGAACAACTAGAATCTAAGCCTAGATTGAAGAAAAACGGATTGAATTCAAGATTTTTCATTTTTCTCCTCTTTTTCTCATTTTCAGATTTTTGAGGATTTTGAGTCAAAATCTTGTTTAAATGAGTCCAAACATGTTTTAGAATATTTTTCTATCAAGTATAATTGTTTTTCATGCCTGGGATTTGAGAAAAACAGGTTGGAATCAAGATTTGGATTTTGGGGATCGAGAAACCCGTGGCTGGGATTTCTGGGTTTTCCCAGTTCGGCAGGCCGAAGTTCATGTTCGGCAGGCCGGAGTGATGATCGGCAGGCCGGTGTTCTTCCGACCGGCAGGCCGAATCTGGGAAAATGTTCGGCAGGCCGAACCTTGCTTCCGGCAGGCCGGAACTGTGCAGTTCGGCAGGCCGAAGCAGAGAGTCCGGCAGGCCGACCGAGGCATGGAAAAGTTTGTGATTTTCACCCGTTTTCACTGTTTTGAACCCTGATTTAAATCCCAACCTTATAGGATGATTTTAAAGGTACAAATGGCACACTAGGACATCATGAAATGATTTAGTAACATAGAATGTCTCGAACTAGATATTGATCGACTTAGTTTGTATCTAGGATCATTCGTGGTTCCGTGGAGCTAACGTATAGCGGACCGGGATTTGCGGTGTGGGGCACCGGCACGAGTATTGAGGTAGGACTTCTATCCTATTTCTTTGGTAGCCTGGTTTTGAAATGATTTGGCTTTGAAAATGATTTCTATCAAAATGTTTTCAACGGTTGTTTGAAAATGGTTTTATCGGTTATATTTTAATATACCGTGAACTGAAATGAATTTCATAATAAATGTAATTGACAACACTCGGTAATTGGGTTTTGAATGATAATGATAATAAACACATGGGCATGATGCCATATCAGAGATCGGGTCGTGTAGCGATCGACCTTGGGGGCAGGTCCCGAAACCCAGCTGGGCCACTACGGTGGTGATATCATGGTTTGCCTAGGTAAAAGTAAATTGGTGTCTTGATTTGACGAGTGGACTGTTCTGTGACAGAACGGTTCTACTCAAATTATTTATTATTTATTTATTTAAGTTTCCTTTGAATAACTTCTAATAATGCTATGTTCCCTTGCGTTAAACTATTTTTTTTATAAAACATAGTCCTACTGAGCCTTTCGCTCACGTTTTATTGTTTTAAATTTCCCCCATCTAGGTGGTCTCCCATTTAGGTTTGGAGAAGATTCTTCGGACCGAACTCATGAGCAATAGGAGAATTTATTTATATTCTGTATTATTAATCAAGGCATGTAAGACTTAACTTTATTTGTACTTGGACTGTAATTGTATTTATGATATTGTCAGTACCATGTGTGTGCACAAGTTGTGGGTTGTGGAACCCATATTCGCGGTTTTTATTCAATTATTATTATTTGCTAAATATTTATAAATTCTTTTATAGAATGTGGTGGAAAATCTCTTTATTTCTTACTTAATTTGAGTCTTAAACCATTGGTTTTTAAATTAAATTCTCTTTTAATTAATCTAAATATTCCGCCACGTCACTTCCCGTACTCCGGGGCGTGACACAAACTATTATTGTCCCCATCGCCACCACCTTTAACTCCAAAATATAGGTTCATTTAGAATCTTTTCAAATTTCCTTCCTTTGAATTTAAGGTATTTTTTTCAAATTTTGAGTTTTCCTTTTGAGTTTGGTTAACTATATTTTTTTGTTATTTTATTTTGTGAATAAACTTTGGCTATGATTTTTGAAATATTTGTGTTATATGCATATTTATTTTAATCTTTGAAAATTGTTATTTATTTTTTTATGTTTTATACGAATCAAGTTTATCCAAAAAGAGGATGCAAATTTGTGAATAATATTTGAAATTATTCTTTGAGAAGAAAAAATTTCAGTGAGATTTTTTTTTTTAATTTGGGCTTTTAACGATGATTTTTGCAAAAACTGTCATTAAAAGTAGAACGTTAAAATATACAAAAAATACCCTTAACATGTATCTTTTTTTTTAAGATCTGATTGTTGCTCTCCTGCCTCTCTTTTCTCTTTATCTTTGTTCCTCTCTTTGGTTTTCCAAATTCCGTCCAATGTGGTTAGATCTAGAACGACAAGGAGAAACGATCGCAACGATGGTCAGGACTGGCTCAATAAATTTTGGGGCCTTAAGCAAACTTTTTATTGGAGATATGAGAGAGAGAAAATAACGACTCACACTATGAATTTTTTCCTTTTTGAATATATATTTTTTGTTAGTGCATTTATTATTTTTTTAATCTTTTTATGTTTATTATTATCGTTATTGTCTTTTGAAGTATTATATTATTAAATTGTAGTTAAGTTGAAATTTAAAAAAAAATGATATGGCACTTTTTTTAAGAAAACATTTAAATCTCTTTTTTCAAGAGAGATTTTTAAGTTTTTACTTGATTTCTCCTATCAAAAAACAATATTTGATTTTTTTGAAGGATATCTGTTTTACTTTTTATTTTTTTATATAAAAGAAAAATATATGATTGGCTTGGTTACCTAAAAAATCTCATTGTGGTTTAATACTCCTAAAAATTGCCACTCTATTAACATGTAGACAACGACATTTTTTCTTGAGAAAGATGTTGGTCTTCAAAGGCAATGATATTGAAAAATATTTTTTTTAATTTTTAATTTTTAAAATAGAACTAATTCAAATACAGCTTATTTTTGAAGAAAAAAATTGGGCCCTCCTAAGTTTGGGGGCCCTAAGCCATTGCTTAACCTCTAGCACTGACGACACAATGGCGAGGATCATCAAAGCTTTGCAATGAAGAAGAGCTCACGATCCGAGGAGGAGGAGGACAAAGATTTTTGTGACGATGGCATCTTTGACCGTGTCTGGGACATGAAGCTTGCAATGGCTCTTCATCAGCATCTGGGACATGAAGCTCAGGACGGCATTTGCGCGTGAAGTCTGATTTTTTCGCGACAGTGTCTACACGCGGAGTTCAATCTATTCGCGACGGCATATAATCATTCATTTATAAGATGTACAATTTGTCCGCCAGAGAAGACGTTCCGTGGTGGAATGGTAGAGTAGCTGCCAGAGAGATATAAAAGAGAGAGAGGTAAAAGAGAGAGAGGTAAAAGAGAGAGAAAAGAAGAGACGAGCAAAAAGAAAAAGAATTTGAGAGATTTTTTATTTGTGATTTTTGGTTGGTCAAGCTATGGACATTTATTTGCTGGTGCGGGCGCCGAAGTTGTTCCAACAAATCTGTATGAATATGTGTCATGTTAATGCCATTCACTACACTTTTGAAACGATTAAAAAAGTTATGTTATAATGTGCTAACCTATACTTTTTTCTAGTAGTGCTAATAGTATCTTAATCATTTTACTTGCCTCCTTAGAAAAAAGACTAGAAAGTCAACGGGGAAATGAAGCGCAATACCGGACCTCTTTATAAATGGAAAATAAAAGTAAAAAATATGCACAAGGACGCGGACGAGAGGAAAATGCGCTCAGAGAATCGCATCTTTATTTAATAATAAAACCTTTCTTTTCGTTTACTTTCTAATACAAACTAAGAACAGAAAGAACGAAACCCCCGCGCGCGCGCTGCATAAAGCCAAGGGAACTGACTTGGCAAACAACTCTTTCATCAGAAATGTGAGCTGGCGCTGATCGTTGCAAAAAATAAAATTAAATGAAATAAAAAGTTGCTAGCATCAGAGAAAAAATAAAAATAAAAAAAGGAGATAGCACTCATATTAATCATTCAATTATAAGGGTTAATCTAGACATGTCCATGAATATCATATATATTAAATTTCAGTTTGATCCCTTTTAAAACTTCTCAAAACTAATCTGGATCTGTATTGTACTGCAAGAAAGTCAATCATTTTGTTAGCTAATTATTAACATATATATTATATATATATTAATAACAAAAAGCAACAACTGATTATGTGGTGGGAAATTCATTATTAAGATAATGAGTGATATCTTAATTTCTAAAACAATTCTATTTAACTTAATTACCAACAAAACAAAAGGGTATTAAATGTAAGGGAAAACCAGACGGGATACGCTAAAAGGAGATTGTGGAATGTACTACCTTTTTCAATCCGAACGTCCTCCTAAAGGCCACAATGATGGCTATTTTATCCCCACTTAAATGTATATGGTCTTCACTTTATTTATTTCGTCTATACTTTAGCACAAGTGCAATGGAAGTACTTACTTTGCCGCACCAAAATAGATGGAGAATAGTTCTTAGACATTTTAAATGTTAAGGATCAATGTATGATTTAGGGTAATATTCGTGCATTATTGTGGAATCAAATCCAATTATAAGGAATATATAATTATCTAGGGAATAAATAATTATTTGAATTGGAGTTTAGCATAATAAGGTTGTTTAAGGCATACTTTATTAATACTTTAGTAACTCTCATGCTAGGTAGTTTGTTATTCCCTCTTTAATAATTAAAAATTTTAATAAGATATTACTTATTTATCCCAAATGGGGGTGATATTTAATAGATATTCTGAATTAAATGTTTTGCTGGACAAGACATTCTTTAATTAGAAAACATACGTAGCAGTGATTTTTTTCCCCAAGTCACTAGCTCAAAATTTGTCACAAAAAATTATGTGGATTATTTCTCTGGGAAATTTTATATCTCAAGTCGTCTTGTGCATATATATATATATATATGAGTAGTTAAAAATTATAAAAGTTGTAAGCACTGATGATGATACATGGTATTGCTAATTTGCTACTAATCTTATGTCTCATTTGTGTAAAGTGTACATATCACATTATACAAACTCGTGAACGTTCTAATTAGTTTGATAACTTTATCCCCTTTTTTTTAATTTATTAGTTTTATAACTTATCTTGTCGTGAACCGATTAAACCTAAAATGTGATTGACGTCGAAGTCGGTGTTCAGTGTTTGACACTCAAACAAGAAAATTGACTTCAAACTAAAACAACAACAACAACAACAATATAAGTTTATTATTTTCTACACAATTATTGAGAGTTTAACTCTACATATATAAAGTGCGTTTGACAACATAATTAAAACTAAAAATTAAAACCAATTTACTGAGTATATAAGAGCTTTATTTATAACTTACTTTTGCTTTATATTGTAGTAATTAAAACTATATAGTCAAAACAATATTGCCAAAACACTCTCTAAATGTTAATAGTTGTATATATTATACTATAAACCCTTCTCCAATGCGATGTTATGCGTGTTGATATATGCATATATTAATCCTCTATATGCGGACACGCAACCCCATTATGGCTTTCGGAGCGCTATATATATCCCACCACTCAAAGCCTAAACTACAACACTGACTCCTCACTCTAGTCACAAGAACCAACTCTATATGTTCATTATGGCTAGGCAAAAAGCTATGATTTGTTTATGCCTATTCGTCATTATTTTTGCCTTTGCAATTACTAATTCTGAAGCTCGTCCTTTAGGTATATTTCCAAATAATACTAGCCCCCCAAAATTGATGAGAACTGCTCAACAAGCTTCGCAGGCAAGCATTGAAAGACAACCTGCAAGGGTTTTGGAGTCTAAGAGAGTCGGTCGTTCGGGTCCTGATCCCCACCATCACTGACCATGATAATAGGGGGATGGAGGACTCGGGGAAGGCTGAAAATGCTATGCGGCTCCATGTAGAGCTAACTCCGCAAGACATAAAGAGGCTGGTCTCCCGTAGAGGCCCGCCTCTATCTGGGACCCCTCTTTACACTCCTCCGGAGCCAACTCTACTGGAACCAAAGAAAAGCTCATAAAAATAAGATTCAATCTCATCTATGATCTTTGGCTTCAAGGCAAAGAGATTTTTCCTATTTATTTAGCTTCTTGTTAATTGTTTTCTACATCAAGTAAACGACTTCGGTCTTGAACCGACGTCATCTTGGGTCTTTTCTTTTTTTGAATAAAAAAGGACCAAAGACAACGTCAGTTTTCGATCAATATTAGACGCACAAACATCTTTTTTAGTCATTTGAATACTGTATGTTGCAGGATTGAATCCGTGCTTTTCATGTTGAATAATTAAAGCCCCATACTATTCTATCCATCCCATTTATCTGGATTTGAACCTAAAAGTTTATCTTCACAACAGTACTGTAATTTTTTTTTTTAACTCTAGCTTTTGTGTGTATAATTTAGATGCAACAGTAAGTTGCATTTGAGATATAGCTTTTTGTTGGTATGTATTTTATTCAGTTCCAGTCCATTAATGCGCCGATCATGACATGATCATAAAGTTCAAATTAAAAACGTTAAAAAGTGCTCATCATATCGAAGTGAATAAGATAATATTATTGGCACAAAATTGACTTGGAAAGTTGATCCTAAAAATATCCCCATTAATGATAAATGTGACCAATTATAATATAGGAGATAAATGATGGATTGCCCGTGGACTCACCGCGCAGAAAATTGAAAAGAGAGAAAATATATTTACATATATATGGGTTCATAAGACTTTAATATTTTTCTTGTATTAAGGATAACATACCTTATTAAAAGAATGCAATTGTCTGACACTGATTATATTAAATTGTGATAAAAAAATGGTAGCCATCCTATTGCATCGAAAAATTCCATCCACTCCCATGAAAGCGTGCCATTTAATGCATTCAATTTATAAATTATCAGTACTGTGATGTATTTATTTCTCAATATTCTTTCAATTTTTTTAGATTATAGTCTGCGGATTTTTCTTTCTTTCTTTATTTTCTTTTTTCCTTTTTTTCCAGTTTTGGATCATAACATATAAATTGATGAACTTTAAATTTAACGGATGCAATACTAGTGCGCCGGTTTAAAATTTCAAAACCAAAATTACAGTAAGGGTACTTCATGCTACTCCTAAAAAATCGTAAGATTAAATTACCATGAAATTTTATAGCAGATAGGCAATTTAATATATATATATATATATTTATATTTAGGGTTATTCTATTCACACATCCCTCTTTGCTCTCCACACCCTCCTACTAAATACACACTCTACATAATTTTATTGAATTAAATGAACGCTTTTACACACTCTAAATATTCTAAAATTACCCCAAATTACATTCATAAGATTATCAATTTTAATCACTTAATTTTTCTTTTCACACTTACAATTTTATTTTACTTCGTTACGTCAAAATTATTTTTCTATTTCTCTCTATTTTATTGGTTGAAACTTTAGGCAAGAAGCCTTGTCTCATACAAAAAGAAAATTTACAATTACATTTTTTTACAAAAATAATGAAAATTTATTTATATATAATTTGACAAGCAGAAGTCATTTTTAATAAAATACAAAAGTAAAAAAAAAAAAAAAAAACCTCAAAGAGTAAATAATTAATTAAAACGTCCACTGCATTAATTTAGGTATGATACAAAGAAAAGACAATGGAAAGAGAACATAAAATGATAAAAAAAAATAAGAGCGTTTGAAAAAAAAAATAGAGAATAAGATTTCAATCCAACTTCATAAACAAATGAAATGATTATCCTTTAAAAAATGAAAATGATTCGACCAAAATGATTTCAATCTGCATCCAACTTCTATGGAGCAGATTGCCTTTGCACCGAGACAGCTTATAACGTACATTATCCTTGTTGCCTTTGAGGTGCTTCATACTGTATGGGGGAAAATGGTGGGAGAGTTGAATAGATGGATCTTAAGTTAGATATGAGTAAAGCTTATGAAGGAGTCGAGTAGACTCTTCTTCGAACTATGATAGCGCTTTGGTGTTTGGGAAAAGATGAATCAATCCGCATCTGAATTGAGTGATAACATCTCATCTCTCATTCGTTGTCAATGGCAAGGTAGCGGGGAATGTGAGACTGGAGCGGAGTCTTTGTCAAGGATGCCCGATATCTCCGTACCTCTTCTTGTAATGTATGGAGGGCTTTACACCCTCTACAAAGGGGGCGGAAGTGAGAAGGGAGATTCAAGAGGTGCGAGTAGCAAGACAAGCACTAAGGGTCAATCACCTTTTTAACTGCGAATGATTCATTCATATTTAGAGGAGCAGGTAAGGCAAGCACCAAGGGTCAAGCAGCTTTTTATTTGCGAAGGATTTGTTCATACACAGGCAAGCAGGTGAATCTAAAGCTCGGGCGGTCACTCACAGTTTGAAGTCTTATTCTTTAGCTTCAGGCCAAGAGGTAAACTTCTCTATGTCCATGATTAGCTTCAATCCAAATGTGAGTAAGGAGGTAAAACATAAAGTTTTAGGAGTGTTGGGTCTCTTAGATGGTTGAATTTGTCATGATAAATATTTAGAAATCTGAACTTTTATTAGGAATAATAAGATGAATTTATTTAATCTTGTAAAGGAGAAGGTTTCTGAGAAGGTTTAAACTTGGTAAGGGAAACTTTTCTCCATAAGGGGACCAGAGACAATTATTAAAGCCATGGCTTAAGCAAAGTCTACTTACGCCATGATAGTTTTTTGACTTCCCACGATGTTAAATCAAGAGCTGCACTCTCTTCTCACAAGATTTTGGTGGGACAGTGATAAGGAGAATAAGAAAATCCATTGGATGAGGTGGGAGTTGTTGTATAACCCCAATAATGAGGGAGGTATGGGCTTTTGAGATTTCAACTCTTTTAAGTAAGCCCTCCTACCAAAATAGGGATGGTAGATTATTAACTCTCCAAAGTCTCTGGTTGGGCGAATTTTCAAAGCAAAGTATTTTTCTTGCACGTCTTTCATTGAGGCCAAGATGGAGAATAATTTATCTTATACATGGAGAAGCATTATATGTGTAAAGAATTACTAAAGAGGCAATGGTGCGAATGTTGGAGTTTTTCGGATCCATGGTTGTCAAGACTGAGTACGTTTCGACCTATCATGTCTCCTAATTTATGGATGGTGTGCAGGAGATTTAATTTCAGAGGAGAAATAAAATAGAGAGTTGGTTCAAATAGTTTTGTGGCTGGTTGATGGTGAAGTGGTTCTTAGTATTCCTTTAGGTCGACAAAATTATGAAGACAATATTGTAAGGCATTTTGACAATAAAAGGAACTACATGGTAAAGTTGGGTTAGAGTGGTCAAGGAAGCTAAACAGAATCATTTTTCTTTGATTGGGTGTAGAGATCAAGGATGGTAGCAGCTGTTTTGGAGTCTTCAACTACCGTGCAAGATCAAGATATTTATTTGGCGAGCTTTCCATGGCATATTGCCCATTTTTCAAAACCTGGTCAAATGTGTTGTTCTATGTGAGCAAGAGTGTAAGATGTACAAAATGGAGAATGAGACCGTTTGGGATGCAATATGGGGTTGTCCTGTGGCAAAGGATTTTAAGGATACATATGCATTATGGCCGCTCTTGAGGTTCCAATGAAAGATGTATGTTGATGTATTCTTTGAGGTGAGTTTGTTCAAGAAAAAGAAGGATGTGAAAGCTTTTTGTGTCGTTGCATGAGCATTTGGTGGAACCTTAACCTGTTGGTTCATAAAAAAATCCTCTATGAAATACAAGCAAGTGTTGGTGATTATCACATCTGTTATAGAGCTCTTATAATTGACACGATCTATTGTGATGGAAAAGCAGGACTTGGCAAGCACCCACCCACCCACCCACCCCCCCAAAACAAATACATATGCTTAAACTAAATGTTGATGCTGGTTTGAAAGGGATGCAGGCTTCATTGGTATTGGTACAATGATCTAGAACTCGGAGGGTGTGGTCCTTGGTTGCTTATCTCAACGACTAAACAATTGGTATGGTGCCTATATTGTAGAGTGCGTAGCTCTCAGGGCTGGGTTGGAGTTTGCGAGAGAGTATGGGCTTCAAGTTCATTTAGTTGAGTCTAATGCTCTCAATGTTAAAATAGATGCCCTTAAAGCATGTGATATTTTTATCAACGACATATTTGTAAATAAATAAAGTGAATTTTTCATTATATTTATGTGCATGTATTCTGAATACAATATGAATATCATTAAAATTTCATAATTATCTATATGACCTTAAATATTGTATATAAGTGTTATATATAAGAGAATAATATTTGAGGATGATAATTAAAATGTTTAATAATAAACAATTAATTATTCAATTAAAGTATGAAATCTTTAATCGAGTGTTACTAATACAGGTCATTTCCAATGAAAATGGAATATTTTTATCTAAACTATTAATGTAATGAGTTATTAAATGAGTGTATTATCCATAATAAGAATATGTAGTATCAAACATGATATGATATGAATGACTAAATAATTTTCATTAAAATATAGCAAGTTCTAATCACATCGACTGAAGGTCATCTTAATCCTGAGTTATTAATAGACTCATATTTTTTGAATTGTGTCTTTTAATTTACTTGGTTTGGAATCAAGAATGTAATCTTATCTCTTATATTTTAGAGGCATAGTGAAGTAGGTAGCCCGCAATGCTAATATTAGAATATGGAAACCATTCCTTTTTCAACAAGAAGTAGATAAATAAGTCTTTTGATTAATATATGCATTCAAATTTGTGATTAAGTTCATGAATTTATTATTCAGTGGAGAATCATTAGCACTCAAAGATAAAGATATAACTATAGAGATTAACAGATTTTGCCTAACTTTAATTATGAATTATCTATAAAGGATTAATTTATATACCATGACTATGTCAAATGGACAACTCTAAAATATGAGTAATTATATCAATAATTTCAATAGTGTAATTCTAAGTTTTTAATAGAGTAATATTAAAATTGATAAAAGAATAATATAATTGAAGCGTTTAATTAATATATTGATTTAATGGGAGCTTCAAATTATATGTTCATTAGTTCCCTTCGTGATCCTTACAAACATTATTTGGACCAGTGAAATTATTGGTTTAATTAATTAATTTAAAATTATGAAATTCTAAATTAAATAAATCAAAATAAATTAATTATGAATTAATTTATAATTATTAAAAAGTACGATTATGTAAAAATAAATAAATTATAATTAATTTTGAAACACACACAATGGGTCCTATTTACTGTGTGTGACACATACAAGCACGAAAAAAAAAGGTTTCATGTGTAGTCCAATACTTGTTCACTAAGTTTCCTATTTCTAGAAGTTTCTAATTTTGATAAATTTAATTTATTCAAAATTGAAAATTTGAATTATGGAAACAAATCATATCAGGGAACATGTGGTATTTTCTCTCTCCTAACTGGTGATCTCCTAACTAGTGATTGGAACCACACATAGATATTGTATCTGTATGTGGCGTCTACTACAGATAAAGGAATGAGAAAATTATCTCTTTTAGTCTAATTAAATTTGTGATATTTAAAATTAAAATAAAGAAAGCTTCCATGATTAATTGGGTTTTTTATTTTCTATAAATAGAAGCCTCCTCTATTCATTTTACACACATTAAGAGTCTCGATTAGACTGCAAAACTCTACTAAAGAACCCATAAGATAGGCGTGTAAGGAGAAAAGAAATGTTTTTGATTCATAGTCTTGTTTTGCTCATGCGTTGAGATTAGTGGAAGACAAAAGTGAGCGAGTGATCTCCTAGAAACCCTAATTCCCTTCTACGCCTACACTGTCGTCCGTTCAGTGCCAAGGCCTAGGCGAGAAAGACAGTAGTTTTATGTGGAGAGTTTTTTCCATTAGAAGATGTTCAACTTTCTTGCTTCAACACAAGATAAGCACAAATTATATATATATATATATATATATATATATATTATAACATTAATTTAGAATGCACTATGGCATTTATTCACAAAAGTTTTATGAAAATTTTTATTATATACTTTTTGCACCTTTACCATGTTTCTTTATATTTTCTCTAAAAAAACGTTCCAGAAAACCAATATTCAATGTAGTATAAAGAGTAAAGCAAGCTTGTGAAACTTCTTCGCACCGTGATAGTTTGATCATTCTAGATCTCCGCTAAAGTTCTTTGTAACGTTGTAAAGTTTGTTTAACTCTTTGCGCAGTTTCATAATGTTCTTCACCAACAATCCGAGGTTGGAGCATAGTTGACGTTGAATCTAAAGGATCTACTGCTGGATAGATGCCTTTGGCGGCCAATCCTCTTGATAGTACGGTAGTAGCATCTAAATGTGCAAATGTCGTGGCCGGAGCTGGATCGGTCAAATCGTCCGCAGGTACCACGTGAGAGTGACGTAGTTGCCCATCCACTAGCTCACGCTCGAATGTCTAATTATTGTTCTCTTAGGGGCATAAAGGCCGCTCCAATTTTTGTTGCCTCCTCTATTATGGTTGATATGGTCCTTTAATAAAATTCATTTCTCCGTAAAAAAATATTTCTAATTTTAGAAAAACACATAAAAACTCAAATCAAATGCCTTTTTGGATATAAAAAGAATTTCGAAACATTGTCACATAAAGTTTATATAAATAACATAAAATAAAATATAGTAAAATATCGCTTTCAATGACGTTATAAGGTTATTTTTTTACAAATTTAAAAAATATATATATCAGAAAAAATACAGGGCAACTATGGGAAAACTTTAGAAAATTTATAAAAATCAGTATTCAATGTGTTTCTATTATTTCTTCATTTTTTATTTGAATATTATAAAAGGAAAACTGGATTTTTATGACCAAATATTTTTTTTTCAGTTGATTTATGCTCCACTGTTTTGCACAAGAAAGGAAAGAGTGATGCCCTAGCACGCACTAAAAAAACTATGAAGAATCCTACAAATGGTTCTTAAAGTTTACCTAAGTTTTACTTTAGTCATTAGTGTTTAAAAAGTCTCACTTTGTACCTAATTTAGCTTGTTCTAGTTTTGGTCCCTAACTAATATAGACCTTAAATATTGAACAAAAAACTTTTAAAATGTCCCAATTTATTACTTTATTTCACTTCCAATCACTCCATTAGTTAAAAGCTATTAGATACCAGACTTTGAAAAATCTATGGTTAGAAACTAAAAATAATAATTTCGATATATGAAATCAGAACAAAAGGAAATTTTATCATATTGTCAATTAGTCGAGTTTTAATTAAAAAAGAAAAAAGAAAAAAAAAAACAGAAGAAAATAAGTTAAATATTAATTGCTGATTTTGACTAGGTTTAATGGTTTAAAAATAAAATGAACATAATCCTACCTAAGAATCTGCTGCGTATACCAATTCTGTCCATCACTCTGACAACGCCTTATTTCTTGGCTTCGTGCTAATGTCCGAGTCGATAGAACTGAATGAATTAAGCATTGAGAATCCCAAGAACCATTTTAACTGGGGCCGAAAAATTACATTCTTACGATGAAATAATTTGGAATCTTATGAAAACAAAAGATTCATTGGGAGAAGTAGAGTATTATAGAAACTCAAAACTATTGCTACACACTTGCTGTAAAAATTTACCAGCCAGAGATCCAGGATACATTTGTTGTCTCTTTGATGGGTAACAACATTTTGTCTATTTGAATCTGTAAAAGTATAAGGTATGACTGGGGGAAAAAGAATCAACGACAAAAATAAGTCTCAGTAGAATATAACAATTTCGAGGTGAAAAGTTATATGGATAATATTTGGCAAAAAAGTAAAACACTTGACATAATTTGAACCAGGAAAAAATAATCTGCAAAACAAAGGCGAAGGGTTTAAGCAGCACCCTTCTGCTTCAAGGTGATCTTGTCCCCAAGACTCAGAGCAATACCTTGGGTTTTACTTCTTATCCTAATATATCCACTCAGCTTACCATCTGCTTGTTTCTCGACGCTTAAATTCACCAATGCGTCCTCCCCAAAAACGCTCTTAGCGTACAAGTTAGCCGCAAGGAATCCACACTCTCCTTCCAGTGCAGATCTGACCCCAGTTGGCGAGGGATGAAGGCAGACAAGATGCGACAAAAAGTCCATGATTCATCAAAAGAATATTGTAACAAAAGTACTACAATGATTGCATGTTTCACCTCAAACTAGCACAGTAAGTCTGGCTTTACAAGAAAACAGAGAAAAGGCTACTTAACAATATTTTAAATCAAGGAGCGTCAATGTCAACAGATTCAAGCAAACAGTAACCTGATAGTCATACGAAAAACGGAGCCAGAGAAGACATGGTATCCTATTATTTTAGCTTTCACTGTCAAAGTAAGATGCATATCACAAAAGATAAATCTCTAAAATGGCACTATAAAAGTTGGGAGAAATATATTATTGCAACGCTCATAGTGAAAAAATGTAAGCTAAATTACTCACACTTTATCAGATGCACATGCACTATGCACACAAACAGCATTGCATGGGTGTCATGGATGCTAGGAATTAAGAGGCATGCTGAGCAACGATGTATGTATGTTCAACGAGCATATTCCATGTTTCTTCAAAAGTACTTGTATAGCAGAGCAAATAGATAAGGATTAATAGCAGGGTACGAGAACTTACGGAGGAGTCAAACACTTCATGTTTGTTGACTTTATAATGTGGTCCAGAAATTCCTTCTCATCCTGAACAACGGTATTTACAGCAACCTGGATGAAAGAGAACAATTACGTAACTAGAGACAGATGCATACCAGGGAAAGCATGAGATACGGACTACATTCAGAGCAGCAGGGAACGAATGACAAAAGAATATAAAATCATTCATTCCAGAGTACCTACTATATGTGAAAGATAGGTCCAACAACTAAACATTTATGTTAGAAGCATGCGCACCTGTTAACAAGGACACACGCTTCACCAAGAAATATGCCCAAGTTTACCAACGGAAATCAATAAATAATTGCAAAAGAGATTTGAGCGTACCCCAGGTACACCAAAAGCTTTAGATCAAAAAAAATAATAATAAAGTGATTCATAGTGCACAAACCACATTGTGCCTGCCTAAGAAACTCTATTTTTAGCAACGCCATTAATTTGCCGCATATGAATGGTATACCTGACCAACTCATTTGACCGACCAGTCATCATCAATGATCATAATTTATCAACACCAAGAAAAGGTAAATTAATAATGACACTAAAAAAGCCAAAAATGAATATACTTTGTAGTATATCAAGATTAAGATAGATAAAGCCACGAATATAAATCACAACCGAGTCGTATCACAATCACTAATACCACTCTTGTCAAGTATGAAAAACATAAAAAAATAAAATTAAAATTAAAAAGTAACGTTTATTTTATCTTCTTCTTTCAGGAGGCAAAAAAGAGAATGAAAGGTTCATGTTTTAAAGGTTCATGTCTGTCACATGTTATAGAAACAGACTGTCACACAATCATCCACATCTAAGAGAAAAACACATGCTTAGGAGTCAGCATAAACTATTTCACTAGAGAAACTCTTATGATCGGTATAATGATGGTAAAAGCAAATAACTTAAACATGAAGACAGAAATAAAAAGATAGTGGCAACAAGTTAAGCAAGCAAAAAATTGATGTACCTTATTCTCCCACTCAAATTCAGCCCACATTGCTCTAAATGCCACATCAGTGCAAGATGCAGGAGAGATGTAATCCATTATATCAATATGGATATCATTGAGAACAATTACCATTCTGTCATGCACATTTGAAGAAGTCTCATATACAATATTACCAAATATGACCCCTGTTTCAGTTGAGGAAACCTTAATATTTGCCTTTATTTGTTTGCTTGATTCAGGAGCTAGAGTATAGTTCTGTGGACGCTCCACAAGTTTGAGATCACCCATGGTGGCCAACTCCAAGCACAAATTCTGGAGAGTCTCCTTGGTGCGATTAATGACAGTGACATCAAGTACAATATCATAATGATGAACTGTAACATACGCTTCGGCATAAACGGGGTCACTGAATCCTGTGAGCTGAAGGATGCGATTTAGTTTATTTGCATCATCTCTGTCCTTCGTGAACTCTCCCGTAGCACGTTTGAGATCATCTTGGACCTCATCCTCCAACTCAAGTTGGCTCATACCCTGAAAACATGCATTTATAACAAAATCATACAAGAGTGAGATTAGCAGCAGAAAGGAAGGATTTACAGAAACAGGGAGAAGGGCTAAGAAGTCTATAAGAGAACCATAGAAACATAGGAAAACTATCTATTCACACATACAGAAACATATTGTCTATGTCTAGAAATGTATGCAGATAAATGTATTTACATGTCAGATGTGTACAAAATAGATGCATGAATGCGTGTGTGCATGCGCACATAAGCGCTATTGGCAGTAGCTAAAAACCAAGACTATCATAAAGTGATAACTCATGAGCAAATGAATGAATAAAAAGAAGATATAGAAAACTATAATTACACCATATTCAAAGACATAAGTGCGCGAGAAAAGTAAATCAGGACCAAAATAATACAAATTCATGACTGAATATCAACATTACTTCAGTTATTGGGGAATGATGAAATCATCAAAATGTTCTATTTAATTTTGCTACATGTATTACCTTCCTGCTCTTCAAATGGTAGAAATCAATGAGGTCATCTGGTTGTGCATTAGAGATCTGGGCCTTTGCTTTTATTTCCTCTGTTTCCCGGCGCTGCTTGTCTGCAAGCATTTTCACAAAGCTCTCTCTGCAAGACTGCAACCATATCTTTCTCACATCATCACCTGTATTGCATAGCAATCTGATACAAAGTACAATCCTATCACGAGAATCATTATCCATCGCTTGAGGAAGAACCCAAGATTGGCCCAGCTGTAGCATAGAGACCATGATCAACAAAGCCTGCGCTGTTGCTTTGTTAACTTCAGTTTTAGATGGCTGGACCTCTTCCAATCTCAAGACAAGCTTCGTCAATGTGCAAGCCACAACATCCCCAAGGAAGAAGTCACCTGAAAGAATAAGAGATCTCAAGTTTCCTACAGAAGCCAAGGATCCTTGTGCGAGTGTGGGCAGGGACATTGCAGTTTCTAGTACAGCACTCTGGGTGGCGTAGGTCCCATCTGCAAGAACCACTGGCCTCCTAGAAGATATAGTGGTGGAGCTCACAGGCTGAGAGGTCTTCTGTTGAGTATTTTGGCCTTCCCCTTCCTCAGAAGCTGCCGTGAAAAACGGGAGGTCCCCAAGACACTGTTTAATGGTTGCAATTCCACTCTCAACTTCGGAAAGCGAAAGGCAATACTCACCAATGATCCACAGAGCACAAGCACACACCCTCGATGCACAAATCTGGTAAAAAGTATCAAGCAGCCTCGTTATGATAGAAACGCGCAACTTTGGATTGGTTTCAATTATCTCCCGCACAAAAACCGCCACATCAATGGCAGAAGCTGCATTGATGTCACCCAAGAAATCCATCAAAAGATGAACGACCGTGCTGGCAACCTCGGGGAACTTAACAGCACAGGTGTGTATGGCCTGCACCAACATCTGCCTATACTCTCCATTCTTCTCATGCTCGCCGCTCTGAGTCTTGACAACCTCCTTCTTCAACAGAAGAACAACTTCATCAACATTCCTATGGGTTATCAAATCGAGAACAATATCAAGGGTCTTCCTCCTAATGTCAATATTAGGAGTGGAAAGAGCCCTGAGGACATCCATGACAAGCTCAACCATGATCTCCTTATGGGAGGCCTTGAGCTCATTGAGTCGATCCAGCACAATGAGCTTGACATTATTATCGCTCTGGGAGAGCAGAAGCTGACAGTAAGTGGAGGCAGCAGCCCTCACGGCGGTCGGGGCAGAAGAGAGGGATACGAGGGTGGTTGCACATTCGTAAATAACGGCAGTGGAAGGGGCATTCAACAAAGAGATAATAATCTTAATATACTTTCCCTTCTCAGACTTATTAACCCTACAGACCTTCCTAATCAATTCCAAGACAACCATCTGAAGCTGCTCGCCCCAGTCGTTGATTCTATCAATATTGGTAAAGAGATAATTGAGAGCCCTGTCCTGGGCGCAATTAAAGAGCATGAGAAAGGCATTGCGCTTACTTGAAGGGTCCTGCTCGGTAGAGAGGAACTTGTCAACGATCTCCGGCGCGTCGACGAGCAGTTGATCGCCCTGGGGAAGGCGAAAGACAGACATGACGGCGAGGACGGCATTTCGGCGGACGAAAGGGTGGCGATGCTGCAAATTGGAGATAATGGAAGGGATGAGCGGCTCGACGATCTCGGCCTCGTTAAGGCGGCAGAGGAATCGGAGAGTGACGCCACGGATGTACTCATTTGGGTGCTGGAGATTGTTGCGGAGGTTCTGGCAGATAAGGATCATCTCCGGGAGGACTTTGCCTCGGGAATCGGTCTTGTCAATGATCTCAAGATAGAGAAGGAGAAGCTTCTGGATCGTGTGGTCCTCGGAAGGGAGGACGTAGCGGATGATGGTGATGAAAAGCTGAGGAATCGTCTCGCCATTGAGGAGGAGCATTATCGCCTTCTTCAACGCCTCGATCTTCGCTTCAACGTCGTTTCCTTCCAAGGCCTCTTTGATCTCGTTCGCCAGAGCCGGCGTCCCCTTGTCGAAGTACGCCAGTAGACTGCAAGATTTCTCCATTTTCTCTCTCTATCAATTTCTCTTTCTCTCTCTTAATCTCAGATCTGAGAAATCTGAATCCGATCTCTGCCAATTCTCAGATCTCCACAAATTTCCCCCCCAACCTCCACAATCTGATGATAATTCCAGCAGAATTCCAATTTTTTTCTTTTTTCTATCAGCCAAGTCCTCGACTAAGAGTGCCAATGAGAATTCTCCAATGGCGAATCCGAAGAAGAAGCTGGAAATGGAGATCTCGTCCGAGCGTAAGCCGCTGTAGGATTACAATGACGGGCTTGTGTCGGGTTTTTTAAAAAAAATGATCTCTTTTTTGAAGAGAGAGCTTGTAATAAACATCACTGACTGGAGTAAATTTTTTTTAAAAATAAACAGTGTTTTGAAAATATTTACATTAAATAATAATGTATGGCCTAATGATAAATTTTTTTTATTTATAATGTAAATTTTTTTATTTACATAAAAAATAAATTTAATATGTAAATAACTTATTTACCTTTTTATTTACAGTATAAAAAATTCTTATTTACATAATAATAAATTATTTATGTCTATTTACTATAAATATTTTTAAAACTATATGTTTACTTCAAAAAATTTCAAAATTTGATATTTTCCCAATCTCTCTTTTTTAAGGAAATGAAAATTTTTCATTTTTCTTTAGTTAATAAAAAAATTTCTTTTTAAACTAGTAAAAAGTTTATTTTAAATGACAATAATTTGATTGTTTACTTTTTTACGTCATTAAAATGAACTACCTTAAAAAACTAAGGGTCTATTTGGTAAATGAATTCGAATTAGTGATTTGATTTGAGTTATGTGATTCGAATTAGAATTTGAGTTAGTGATTTGTATTATTATCCGAATTGATATTTGGATATGCATTTAAGTTTTAATCCTAGTATGAAATAAAATTGAAATTTGTGTTTAGAAAGGTTTTGTGTTTAGAAAGGTGGTGAAAAAAGTTTTTTTATTTATTATAAATCTAATAAAATCTTAACATTCATAATCTTAAAAAAGATGCAATATAGATCTTAATTTATTACTCTCTTTACTATGAACACAATGAAAAAAGTATCATCTCGTTTGGATATCAAATAAAAAAGTTATGATTTTTTTTTTCTTCAAATACAAGGAGGGAATTTTAGCTTTCACTGTAACAAAGATATCCGAATATCAAAAATTTAGGGGGAGTCAGAACTTTGAAAACTTAGATTCTTGATACTCAAAGGATTCAGATTTTGAGAGAAATATACACGTATCTAAAAGATTCTTGATACTCGAATCCAAATTTGAATCCATTGAGTCCAAAAAATACTCCAACCAAACACACTCTGAGGGTCCATTTGGTAAATGGATTTAAATTAGTGATTTGATTTGAGTTATGTGATTTGAATTAGGATTTGAGTTAGTGATTTAAATTGTTATCTGAATTGATGTTTGGATGTATATTTAAGTTTTAATCTAAGTATAGAATACAATTGGAATTTATGTTTGGAGAAATAGTGAAAATAGTTTTTCATTTATTGACAAATCTAATAAAGTCTTAATGTTAATGATTTTAAAAAATCTACAATATAGATCTTAATCTATTCCTCTCTTCACTAGGAACACAATGAAAAAAGAATCATTTATTTGAATATCAAATGAAGAAATTATGATTCTTTTCCTCCAATATAGGAGAGAGAATTTTAACTTTTACTGTAATAAAGATATCCGAGTATCAAAAACTTTAGGAGGGTCAAAACCTTGAAAACTTGAATTCTTGATACTCAAAGGAAGGATTCAGATTTTGAGAAAACAAACACATATCTAAAAGATTCTTGGTATTTGAATTCAAATTTAAGTTTTTAAGTCTAAAGAATACTTTAACCAAACGCACTCTACTAACACCAAAATCCAAGTTTAGGATTTCATATCTTACATGGTGTTTGGCAGTGGTGGTTTATACCGCTTTCTCAGTTATAAACAGTGCAAAGCTCTCACATGCTACAGTAAAAAAAAAATCGCTACAGTGTAAAACTTTCACTTGCTACAATAAAAATAGTTCTAACCACCCTGCCGAACACCTTATTAATGTGCGATTCTCTTTGATGCGTTTCTTTGAGTCCTATGAGGGTTCTGCATCTCGTTGTCTAATACTAGTGCTCTAATTGTTTTTTCACGTTGAGTTTCCTTTCTTTAGACCTGGACAATATGGTGAACAAATGGAAATCCTTCTCGATTATGGAGGAAGAGGATGAAGTTTAGGGATTAATGAAGAAGTAGTTGGACGTGCAAGGATTATTGTTAGATTCGAGGAAGTTGTTGACAAGGAAGCCATATAACAAAGGGGCTTTCTGAAACGCAATATCAAGACTATGGAATGTTGAAAAGGTGGATGATGTGGGGTTGGAATTCACGAAACTTGCAGATGATGTATTTATGTTTAACTTTCCTATGTCAGAGGTGAGATCAAGGATCATGGAAATAAAGCCATGGACTTTCGACAGATCTCTTATAATGCTAAAGGAATGAGAGTATTGTAGAGACCTGAATATCAGAGATTTTGTATACACTCAGATATGGGTGTATGTTTACAATTTTTCGATGGGATGGAAGGTATGAAGAAATTGGTGAGCTCATTGGCAATGCTCTTGGAGCCTATGTTAGGGTGTGAAGGATAAGAACGGCAGATGCTTGGGAAATTTATGAGAATTTGGACTATTCTCGATGTAATGAAACCGCTACGACGGAGAATTAAAGTTTGAATTAGGAATAATAGGTGAATGGTTTGGGGTGATTTACGGTACAAACATATGTCAAATTTCTGCTTTGTTTATGGACGGATTGGCCATAGGGCTAGGGAATGTAAAGATTGAACGGTCGCAAATTGCATTGAAACAAGAGTCTTTCCCTAGGATTCCTGGTTGAGAGCCCAGACAAGAGAACAGAATCATGGTGGTGCACATCTTTCTAGCAATCGTCAGAGTTTTCAAGGTTTAGATTATAGAAGAAGAGGTGGTAGAGAAGCCTCTTGGAGAACGAAGGACAATAGGAGAAGGCAAGACTTGACTATCAGAGATTCTTGTTGGTAGTTTCTCCCTCGATTCAAGAGGCAAAATATTTAGTGGAAAATCATCAATCCTAAATTTTACCAAGACTATGAAGATTTCAAATAATTTTTTGGGAGTGAATGCCAAGTCAATTATAGGTGAAACAAAAAATGGGCCCAATGAGTCTAATGTTACTAATTTTGTGGATGGCAGAACAGCAGAGGTTGAGATTCAGTCTTTTTGTCGAGCCCAATGATTCGAGTTCAGATCTACTATCCTATTTACATGCCCATTTCGTTGTTCTTTAATAATTTTTTCAACATATCATTTAAACTTTATAACCTAAATACATAATATATAGATAAGACCTAAATATTAAAGATAATTAAGCAATTCACTTAGGTGCTAAAATTTAATTAAGAACAGTCAAGTGAACAAAAAATAAAACAGTAAATCTTGATTCCAATAAGTCTCTTATGTTGGAATGCTTGAGGGCAGGGGATGTTAGAATTAAATATGAAAACACAACGGAAGGAAATGATCATTGACAAACCCAAATTTTATGAAAACTTTGTTTATCGAGAATAGCTATATAATTTTAATTAATAACAAAAAGTTTTGAGGATTTTTATCAACCCTTTGAAGACTTATCAGGGTATCCTAGCTTTCCTCTTTGACACCACAATCTTCCAAGCCAAACCTCCACACCAATAGAAAGATTAGTGGGTGTCAAACTACAAGAATAAATTAACCTCACATTTTTTTAGATCTGCTATATACTCATCACATGAGATAGCATACTTTTTTTTTTTTTCAGGGAAGAAACTCTTAGTTTTTCTCTCTAAGTATTCAGCAAAAAGTTACATGAAAGATTGATAGGAGATAAATGTGATCTCTATCATTTTATATCTGGACAGTTAGTTATTTTTCAATTAATTTTAATTTATTTTTAAATTTAAAATAACCACTATATCAAATATAAAAAAAATATATATATACTTTATATATGAAAAAAAAATATATATATATATAAAAAAGTTTACGTTTACTTTTTTTTTTTTTAATGAACCGAATCAGATCCAATCCAAGTGTATATAAGATAACGTTTATATTATATATATAATATATTTAACGTTTATATAAAATGTTTATATATATATATATATATATATATATATACGTTTAAAAAACATAAACGAATTTCGTTTATGTAATATATATATATATACACACGCATATATTAATATATAATAAAATTATATGTATATATATATTAAAATTTAAAAATAAATCATATTTATTTAAGAAAAGATTTTAAATTAATTAATCATTTAATTTTGTGTCCATATTAGAAAAGACAAAATGTGGCCCACCTCACATATGTCACATAAAATTAAACTTAATTTAAATAATCTTATTATTCAAATATTATCAATTAATTAATTTAAAAACATGATTAATTAATCTCATTAATTAAAAAATTAATTAATTAATTTAAGTAATGCTTAATTAAATGTTAGAACATTTATCACATTATATTATGTGTCACAAAGAATATTTTTTTTGTATCATATTAATATCTCAAGTGTGAAATAATTAATTCAGAATTCAATAATTCTAAATTAAATATGTATAATTCATTTTTTGCATTAAATCTATTATAGTGTTATAAAGGTGGCATTGGGTACCTATGGACCTATAACCCAAGCTCCAATAAATTTGACAATTAATCAAACTCTTTAATTAATGTGCTAAATTTATTAGTTTCAGTGTTACTATACTAAAATACTGCAACTAAAGTTTTGAGATTATAGTGAAATTACTCAAAAAAAATTAATGAGTAGTCCATTGATATAAGCATTACACATAAGTCTATAAATAGTTTATAATAAGAGTTAGGCTCAATTTTCATTTACCTCTCTCATTACATCTTTATTCTTAAATTTCAATAATTTTTTAATGAACAGATAATTCATAATCTTATTATGAACGAGGGCTTTGCTATTCAAATCTCGAATCATCACTCAAGAGAACTATTTTTCTAACTTCTATAAAAAAAGAATAAATTACATATCTGTATAATATTATTCTAAGCTATTTATTACATTATGTTTCTAAAATGCTAAGTTATGAGATTAAATTTGACAATTAATCAAACTCTTTAATTAATGTGCTAAATTTATTAGTTTCAGTGTTACTCTACTAAAATACTGCAACTAAACTTTTGAGATTATAGTGAAATTACTCAAAAAAAATTAATGAGTAGTCCATTGATATAAGCATTACACATAAGTCTATAAATAGTTTATAATAAGAGTTAGGTTCAATTTTTATTTACCTCTCTCATTACATCTTTATTCTTAAATTTCAATAATTTTTTAATGAACAGATAATTTATAATCTTATTATGAACGAGGGCTTTGCTATTCAAATCTTGAATCATCACTCAAGAGAACTATTTTTCTAACTTCTATAAAAAAGGAATAAATTACATATCTGTATAATATTATTCTAAGCTATTTATTACATTATGTTTCTAAAATGCTAAGTTATGATCTGTATTAAGACAAATCTTAGCATGCAAGTAAAAAAACATAATATCATAAATAGAAGTCTAATAAATACTCAAGATTGAGACTGTTAAATATATAATCATCACAGTGATAAATTTGAATACTCTATTTGTAACGGATGATTATTAGAGATTCATAATTTATCTGGTTCAGCCCTATATAATCTCATTACATAAAGTACCTCCAATCTAATGTCTCTACATTAATAGCTCGGATAAGACTATATCATTCTAAATGAGATTAAACCGTACTTGTAATATTTAATTAAAGATCCTAAACTTTAATTAATTGTTACGAATTATTTAGATCATTATCTATAAATTTTCTTCCTAAACATAAACACTTATATGCTAAATTTATAGTTACATAAATAATCATAGAATTTTTTTAATATTTATAAATATATTCATAATACATATTAAAAACTGAAATAATTATAAGGATTATTTTATTTATTTATTAATAATATATACAACGTGACAAGTTACCAAACCGTAAACCTCCAACGTTCAAGAGAGCTCGAAAATTATTACGGAGAGAATGCCTCGATTTGATTTTTGTGCTCGAGGTGAAACCGGGTGGTCAGTGAGCTAGGTCATTTGCTCGAAAAATAGGCTTTATCTATTCAAACTTCTTTGTTGACGTTGATGGTAGAAAGGGGGTATTATGCTATTGTGGAAGTCGGAGGTGCAGATTAAACTTCTTAACTACTCACAATGCCATATAGATGGGGAAGTAGTTGAAATCTTGGGACGTGTTGGCGTTTCTTGGGGGTTTATGGTCAACCTAATAGGGGAGATAGAAAGCATACTTGGGAACTTATTTGCATATTAAAACCCTTGTCTAACTTGCCTCGGATATGTGCGGGAATTTCAACAAAATTCTCTGTTTTTCAGATAAAAGAGACGTAATGATAGAACATTGGCTGCTATGGTTCATTTCCAATGGGTGCTGGATGATTATGTACTTTATAAATTGGGGTTTAATGGCTCTATTTTTACATAATATAACAGAAGGTAGGTTGCTGACAACGCACAAGGATGGCTGGATCGAATTTTAGCTTCAAAGAAGTGGTGGGAGGTTTATCCCAAGGCTAAGATGTCTCCCCTTGACTACGAGGAGGTCGATCATGGAGCTGTGCTCTTGGATTTGATGCCAAAAAAATGTGTTCACCATGCTTCCAAGAAAGGTGGAATTCAATTTCGGTTTGAACCATGGTAGATGAAGGATGACGAGTGTGTAGAAGTGTTCTCTAGCTCGTCGCAATTCCACTATTTTGATGGAATTGTTGACTTGGTGGCTAGTGGTCTTGGTAGACGTGCCTCTGATGTTAAGCATTAGAGTTCTCAGAAATATGGGAATTTACCTCAGAAATTGGAGGCTATACAGGAGAATCTGGAAGATCTTCATAAAGATATTATGTCTGGTGAGGATTAGAGTAAAATTCGGGTGTTCGAAAAACAACGGGATGAGCTACTAATGGCGGAGGAATGTTATTGGCACCAACGTGCTAGAATGGATTGGCTCGCAGCAGGGGACAAGAACACAAAGTTTTTTCACACCAAGGCTTCTGAAAGGCATGATACTAAAGAGATTCTTAGGTTGGAAGATGGGTCGGGCACCTGGAAAAACAGCGAAGAGGAAATAGCTGGTGTTATTGGGCGATATTTCGTGGATATGCTTACCTCTAACCAGCCTCCTTGGGAGGAGATGGAACGTATATTGGAATTTGTGGATGGGTTTCGTTTAGTGTTTTTTCAGAAGAATTGGAACCTGGTTGGTTCGGCAGTTGTCTCAATATGTTTGAAGATCAAGGCATCAAGAAAGGTCTCTGACTCTAGGCCTATTATCCTTTGTAATGTGATCTATAAGATGGCCGCGAAGGCAAATGCAAATAGGCTTAAGAGAGTGTTGGATCATGTGATCTCCCCATCTCAAAGTGCTGTTGTGCCAGGTAGATTGATTATAGACAATATGATTGTGGCCTTTGAGATGATGCATTCATTGAAGAGGAGGAATGACAGAAAAGTCGGATGGCTTGCACTGAAGTTGGACATGAGTAAGGCTTATGACCAGGTAGAGTGGCAGAGTGGATTTTCTTGGAAGCCATGATGAGGAAATTGGGTTTTGATGGTCATTGGATTTCTTTGATCATGAGGTGTATTTCCATAGCCAGGATTTCTTTGGCAAGGTGGTGGGTGAGGTGAAAGCACAAAGAGGACTTTGGCAAGGCTATCCGTTGTTGCCTTATTTATTTCCATTATGCACGGAAGATCTCTCTGCAGCGATCACAGGGATGGAACGCAGAGGTGAAATTTCAGGTTTCTCGTGTGCAAGACAAGCTCCACTTATTTTTTGCGGATGATAGCCTGGTGTTTTGTAAAGCAAATGAAGAAGTGTAGAAAGATAAAGGTGGTATTAGGGTGGTATGAGAAGGCGTCTGGGCAGGCCATTATTTTCCAGAAGTCAGCCATCACCTTTAGCCCAAACGTGGGGAATGAACTGAAGCAAACTGTCCAAGGTATATTGGGTCTTAACACAATTCTGTCACATGAAAAATATTTGGGCTTGCCTGTTTTGGTTGGGTGGAATTCATATGGTTAAAGAAAGGGTGAGCAAGAAACTTCTGTCATAGACAGGAAAAATGTTCTCACAGAGGGGACGAGAAGTTCTAGAGAAAGCAGGGGCATTGGCATTTCCCTACTTATACGACGAGTCTTTTTAGATTACCACATACTCTTTGTGCTGAATTATAGAGCTAAGTGTACGATTTTGGCAGGGTAGATATGACTCGACAAGGAAAGTTTACTGATGCGCTTGGGAGAAGCTATGCAAGTCTAAGTCGAATGGTGGCCCTAGCTTTTAGGATTTGGAGGTTTTTAATCAATTCATGTTAGCAAAGCAAGTTTGGTGCCTTATTCAAAATCCAAGCTCTTTGGCAGGACAGGCCTTAAAAGGTCGGTATTTCCCCTCTAACATTTGGGATGCTGGCTTAGGATCCAAACCATCGTACCTGTGGAGAAGTCTTATATGGGGGAGAGAGATTGTGCAGATGGGGGCTCGCTACAGAGTAGGAGATGGTGCTTCTATTCGAGTGTTTGAAGACTCGTGCTTGCCTGGCCCAACTTCTTTCAAGCCGGTTACTTTGGCATTAACAAACAATAGAAACTGGAGAGTTTTAGATCTTCTTGCTTATCCTTTTAGCTTTTCATCAGGCTGGAATAAGGCTCTACTTCAGTCCTCATTTTGGAACATATTTAGAGAATTCCAATTGGTGTCTTTAGAGGACTGGACCACAGACTAGCCGACTCTTCGGGGGGGAGTCCTGATCGTAGATGGTGGAGGTTTTATATGGCACTTAAATATCCCACATAAGGTTAAGCTCTGTATTTGGAGAGCCTTTCATAATATCCTTCCAACCAATTAGAACATGTTTAAATGGGGCATTGGAGGGATTGGTGGTTGTAGAAGTTGTTGGGAAGGTATGGAGTCTGTTTTCCATGCTTCTATTAGTTGTGAAGTGGCTGGGAATGTCTGGTGTGAGAGTGCGTTTGGAATCAAATATCTTGATTCAGAGGAGATAAGTTTGATTTCTTTTTACTCCATATGTACACGATTCTCAAGATAGGTGATTTTGAGCTTTGTTATATGGTATTTTGGCCGATTTGGAAAAACCATAACCTTTTTATTCATGACAGAAAGTTTCGAGGGGCCAAGATAGTGTTAAAAAGATGTTGCAATTTGGTTTATGGAGTACCAATCTTATCAAAGTATAAACACAGAAAGTAGACTCTTGTGTGCTTCCACTTGTAGGCGATATAGACCTCCTGATGGTGCTCAATTCAAAATGAATGTGAACGCCTTTGTTTTGTTTAATCTTAATAGCTTGTTTGGCAAAGTTGTTTCTAACCAATTTTTCAGTTAAGAACAGTGTAAAGCTCTTACATGCTACAATAAAATTTAAAAAGTTGCTACAGTTCTTACATGTTACAGTGTTTACAGTTCTAACCAATAATTCTAATCACCATGTGACACACCTAATTAAATTGGTAGGCCTGATTAGAGATTCCTTTGGTGATGTTTTGGGAGCTTTCTCGTGGAAGATTTCTCGTCAGGTTAGTGTGATTGCTACGGAAGGCATTGGTTTGAGAAAAGGACTCCTCTTTGCTTGAGATAGTGGCCTATGGGCGAAGAATATAGAGACTGACTCCTCCCTTGTTGCTGACGGTGCTCAATACTCTAATGGGATGTTTGGTATAGTCGTGAGAACTATGGGTTAGAACTGTAAATATGTAACATATGAGAGCTTTGTACTGTAGTAATTTTTTTTTTCTTTTATTGTATCATATGAGAGCGTTACATTGTTCTTAACTAAAAAGTTAGTTAAAACCTACTTTACTAAACAGGCTAAAAAGTTGCTCGAAGACGGAACCAGTTATCGACAACATCATTTTATTAATGAATGAGTCTGGTGGTGGCACATGTGCTTTGTGCCATGTGAGTGTAACAAAGTAGCCCACACACTAGCACAATTTGCTCTTTCTTTAGATGAGGATTGTTATTGTTTAGAAGAAATCCCTGATTTTGCTGTTGACATTGTTAATGCCGACATAGCAGTTATTTGAGTAATGTAATCCCTTTCTTTTAAGAACAAATGAACTAGTTTAAACGAGCATGTGTACCCAAGTTTTTGAAATTTTTATCCAACAATTGTTAATATTTGTTTGGGTACATGATTGAGATTGAAAAGTTCAAATTGAAAACATTGTAGCAATTTGAATTTTATGGAAGAATATACTATAGCAAAGCACATTTTGGTTCAAACCCGTGTTTTTTTTATTTTTTATTTTTATTAATTGGTTATTTAAGATATGGTTATTTCAGTTGAGCAATCAGGTAGATAAAAAAAGTCATTTATAAAAATAACATTTGATACAAAAAAAAAAAAAAACATATTTTAGAGAATTTTGAGAGAAAAATTTAGATAGAGACACCTTTGAGGGCAATGATTTTAATAGAGACAAATTAGATAAAAAGAAATACTTCAACAACATATATTAAAAATATAAAATTTTAAAAAAATGTTAAAAAGAAAGGTAAAATAAGAAAAATATTTAGGAAAGAAAAGCAAACAAAAAATGCTAAAAAGATGGGGAAAATTAAAAAGATAAATATTTAGAAATGCAAAAAATAAACTTTAAAAGCAAAAAAAAAAAAAAATCTTTCAACCAAAACGTCACCGTTTTAGTTGAAAAAGGAGACTAACATTCTCCCTTCTATATGTATTTGTAGATTAGTTCAAAAGCAAGTGCATGCATATCTAAGTTGTTAAATTTTTTATTCAAAAAGTTTGAGATTTTTTACATAATTCAAACTAAAGATTTGAATTAAAAACTATAACAATTTATAAGTTTTATGAAAAAAAAAATATTGGGGCAGAAATGTTTTGAAGAAAAACGTTTTGGTTAAAACCGGTATTTTCAAACATGCTATTTGTTCTTTATCATTTGATTACTTGAGAGAAAGTTCTTTTAGTTGAGCAATTAGGTAAATAAAAGGAGTTATTTATGAAAACAACATGTGATATAAGAAAAATGTTTTAGAGAATTATGAGAGAAAACTTTAAGCAGGGACATGTTTAAATTTGACTTTGATAGGGAAAAATTAGATGTCAAAGGGACAAATTTGATATAAGAAAAAATGTTTAACAACATGTGATATAAGAAGTGCTTTTCACACTTCTATACATAGATAGATCATGTGTATTAGAAGAAAAGAACTTAGTCAAAATCAAAACAAATTAACCCCTTTGACTTTAGATTGGGTAGTTCTAATCTCACTTATTTTCTAAATTCTTTTTTTAATAAGAATTATATATAATTGTACTGTTTTTCTACATTATAACACCTATAATTTAGAGAATCAAAACTTTGAGGCAAGGGCTAGTACATTTGAGAGAATTAGTGTTAGAGACATAACCGATTAAGGAATAATTAAGAAATTCAATTAGCATCTTTTCTTTCTCTTTCTTCCCTCTCTATTAGAATTTCATCTTTTTCTCCTTGGGCATAGGGGTGCCACCTGTCTTTGAAAGGTCGAAGGGCCAAAGTCTAGCGCCATTTTTAGATTTTTTTTTTTGGACTCCTAGCCCCCTAAGGATATAGCCTAAGGTCTCTATGAAGTTTTCTCTAGAGGTGGGGTGGTTTGCTAAGGCTTTAGGGGGACGTTTATGGCTTGGTGGAAGAGGTCAACTTGTGTTGGACTGCATTTTACGGTGCTATTGCAGGCGACATTTGTCACGCCCTGGGACTCAGGAGGTGACGTAGTGGGTTAATTAGTTTAATTAATTCAAATTTATAAGTTAAAAGTTAATTATTTTAAGGAATTAGTTAATTAATAAAAATTTGATAGATTTAAAACTTTTTAAACAAATATTTATAATAATAAAACCAGTAAGATAAAACAAAATGAAATAAAATAGTAAAGAGAGAGGGGAAATGCACATTGGGTCCCCCAGGCCCATAACTTGTACATATACATGGTATCGACAATAATTAAATTACAACCAAAGTTCAATATAGAAAAAGAAATTAAAATAATACATGCCTTGATTAATTAATGCAAATAACCTACTCGGGGTCTTCTACTGCTCGCTAGTCTGGTCAGTGGACTCTCTATCGATCCTAAGCTGGATCCCACCTAAAGGAACAAGGCTTGAAAACAAATAAAAAGTGAGTGAAAGGCTCAATAAAACTAGGTTACAAAAACATTTTATTTTGAATATAAAATTCATCATTCAAGAAAATATTTAGAAAATAGAATTAAATAAATAAATGGATAAATAAATTCAATAAAATCAATGTTACCAAAACAAGTTTATTGTTCGACTAGAAAGGATATTATTATCTTTTCTTGGGCAAACCATAAGTATCACCACCGTAATAGCCCAGCTGGGTTTCGGGACCTACCCCCAAGGTTACCCTCTACACGACCTGATCTCTGAGCATGGCATCATGCCTATCTATGCATTTTTATAGTTATTAAAATCTTATTTTACCAAGTATATTTAATTACATTCATTATGCGGTTCATTATGAAAATCACCTCATTCTACTGTTTATGAAAACAGCCGATAAAAATCTTGTTCAATCATTCATTGAAAACATTTTGATAGAAATTGTTTTGTGGCCAAAACCATTTAAAAACTTGGCTATCAAGGAAAGGGGTAGAAGTCCTACCTTAATATCCAACGCCACAACTCAGCACCGTAGTTTCGCTCTGCTATACATTAGCTCCATGGAACCACAAACAACCTTAAATACAAACTAAGTTCATCAATATCTAACTTAGGATATTCTACACTACTAACCTATCTCATGGTATCCTAGTGTGCCATTTATATTCGTAAAATCATATTATAAGGCTAAAATCTCAATCTTGGTTTAAAATAGGAAAAATGGGTGAAAAGGACAAATTTTTACAAAGTCTGGTCAGTCTGCCAGTTTCCCTGGTCCGGCTTGCCAGACTGCATAGTTCAGCCTACCGGCCATTTGGGTCTAGCTTGCTGAACCTGCTATGAGTTTGACCTGCCGAACTCATGAATCTAGCTTGCCGAACTCAAAGTTCGGCCTACCAAATTGGAAAAATTTTGGAAATTTTTAAACTCGGGTCTCCGCCTCCCCGAGCCCAAATCCTCATTTCCAACCTGTTTTCTCAGTTCTCAAGCATAGAAAACATTCATTGATGATAGAAAAATATAGTAGAATAATTTTAAACTAATTTAAACAAGATTTACATGGAAAATTTCAATTAAATCTGAAATAGAAAAATAGAGAAAAAATAGAAAAACTTGATTTAAATATGTTTTTCATCAGACTAAACATAGATTCTAGATGTTTCGGGTCTTACTAACTTAGATACAAGGTTTTCTAAGCTCATATAACTTAGATTCTAACATTTTAAATAAATTGAAAATTTAAAGAAAAAGTTTGAAATTTTGGAAAAAGTTAAACTAACCTTGAATCCAAGCTTTAAAACAAGTTTACAGTAGCTTAATCGTGTTCCTTGACCTCTAATCCAACCAAGAATCAAAGCTTGAGTTCAAAATTTTGAATCAAAAGAGAGGGATAAGGGTAAAAGAGATGCAGTGAGAAAGAGAGAGAGACGAGAGAGTGTTTGAGAGTGAGGGAGAGAGCGAACATGAAAGAGTGAGGAAGTGAGGGAGAGTGGAAGAGATAAATAAAGAGAAGGAGAGTAGAACCAAAGAGGAAAACCATGTGCCATCTACGGTTTTTTACAAAAAGGACGTAGTTGGCATTTGACAAATTTTTTGTTTCAAAATTCAAAATAACAAATAAAACTAATTAAGAGTGATTAAAAATGATTAAAAATAATTAGAGATAACATTAATTTAGAAATATCACAAAATAGTCAAATTAAGTTTTAAAATACATCATGGCTTACTAATTCATCATTTTTATATACTAATTGCACTTAATTAATTTTTGGGCATTACAACACTAGGGCCCGACAGTAAGATCTGGTGGAGCAAAGCCTCTTTGCTTCATTGGCTAGAGCATTTGGCCAAATTTGCGCCAACATTTCTTCAACCTTGGCGAGAGATGGAGCCACGGTGGTGTTGCTTTTTATGGTCGACAAAGGTGGACAGCAACGGATCCGTCTGTGCTCTTCGCTAGTTTGTCAACAAATTCATAGAATTCTTACCCTTCCTCGATGATGGCCCGCTCGTCAGCAGGGACCTCGTTGTTGTATCTTGGGTCTTACCATTTTGTTTTATGTTTTGTATTTGTCAAATAAAATCGATTATATTTTCGTTGCTTAGAAGTAGTTTGTTTCGTGTTCTACTAGTTTGTCATCGTAATAAAAGAGGTAGCCTTTTCACCTTTCATCGTAAACTTTTTGGCTAGTCAATGACGTGTTGTCCGTGATGGTGAAGTGATAGGCCTCAGTGCTATTAGTCTCTATAAAAGTTATCCGC
This sequence comes from Artocarpus heterophyllus, assembly GCA_025403435.1. Lineage (NCBI taxonomy): Eukaryota > Viridiplantae > Streptophyta > Magnoliopsida > Rosales > Moraceae > Artocarpus > Artocarpus heterophyllus. The sequence goes on along the minus strand of CM046330.1, from coordinate 31,777,699 downwards.
CTTCGATAGTGGTATATTTGAAAGAGATATGTGTATGCTTGATTACTTATGTACATCTTTGGTTTCCTCATATTAGAACTAGATACATGTGTTATCCCTTAAATGTTTCCATTTGAACTTACCAGTGGTTTTGGTTTATTGTCAGAGTTGTTGGGGCTCTTTTATCGTGGGCCTTCACATGTGGAGGGTATGGAATTCATGGCCTTTCTTGATTGGCTCAGTACTGTCTAATAGAAGCTAAAGTGGCAGCACGATAAGTGATCAAAGTTGATCAAGTCTGCAGTGGTTGTTTCAATGTTAATGGCTGACATAAGGTGTTTACGCTTACCTTGTGGTGGCCCCAACAAGGTTACGGATAAACCCTGATAGCTCCAAGGACAGTTTACTTAGAAGGGAGACCGTTGTGATTTTGGATCTGTTAAAGATGAAAGCTTTGCCAAAAAAGGGCCTTCGAGCGTGCACCTGGTGTGGGAGAGGAACTTGAACAGTTATGGAGGAAATTTCCTATGTACTTGGTCATGCAAGTATGCCCATTAGGTCAAGACGTGGTGTTCTAATAGAATAATAGAGTGCAGTGGTCCTACGAGTGAGAAAACTCCTTAGGAGAATGACTTCCGACAAGTGGGGTAGTTTAAGGCTTAGAGAGAGAAATGTGGCAGTCTTTCATTGGTGGCTTTGATTCTCCTTATGCAAAAGGATTATTGGGTCATGAAAAGGCTTTGTCTTGGTGAAGTCTTGCAGTTTTTCTGGGTTCAAATGAGATAAATCATGGGATTTAAGTGTTCTTGAAACTTACCAAAAAGTATGGAGCTTAAGTTTTCCAACGAGCAAGGAAAGATCGGGTTTGGTGGTTAAATGGCTTTCCCTTGATGGCTTGAGGTCAGAGGTGAAGCTTGTAGAGGCTTTTAGGTGGTTTAGCAATGGTTTATGGCAGTGGTGTGGTGGTTTAGCTTAATGGGAGCAATGGCTATGGAGGTTTTGAGGTGATAGTGATGATAGAGAAAATGGTGGTTATGGAGGTTTGTTCTTAGTTGTCTGAGTAGAATAGGTTTCATTTATCCTTCTTAGGGTGCTAAAGGGGGCATTTATAGAGGAAAATTGAGATCTAGTTTGGTTGGGGTCCTTCTACTTCAGGCTTTTAGTTGGTAACTATGTTTGCTTGTGTTTGATAAATGATTTTTTATTGTAGATCAAAATGCGTTAAAACGCTTTATCTTTGAAACTTGATAAGAACACATTAACTGACAAGAATTACAATGATTAGAAACGGAACCTAAATATCGTCCTATCCTTTGAGAAACTGAAATTTATGCTAACAATACCATGTCCTTTTATGCCTATTGGGGAATCCACTAATGAACATATCCAAGCGTATGACCATTGAAAGGATGCTGAAGATTAGGCCCACTGCTATATCATAACTAGAATGAATAACGTGCTACAAGCTTAACGTGAAGATCATGGGACTGCTTGGCAAATCATGGATAATCTTGAGGACATGTTTGTAGGCCAAGCCTTGACGAAGTGGCAACGAGCTCTTTGGAAGCTTCTTAACTGCAAGCAAAGACTGGGGGCGCCTGTGAAGAAGCATATGATGTTGGTCATAGGTTACCTCTCTGAGGCTCAAACCCATGGAGTCAATATTGATGTTGAGTCACAGATGACTATGATCTTTGAGGCTCTTTCTAAAGAATTCATTCCATTTAGAGCTTCATATAACTTGAGCAATAGAGAGGATGTGACCTTAGCTAAGTTGATCAAGCAATTATAAGAGTTTAAAAATCTGATCATGGAAGTTCCAGCTGGTGACAAGGCAAACTTGACGATTATATCTGGTTCTAATTCCAACTCTGGGAAAGGAAAAAAGCAAAAGGCTAAGAACGAGAAGTCTTCTATTCCTACTAAAGGTAAGGATAAGAAGAAAAAGAAGAGGACCCTGAAGAAACCAAAGTGTTTCTTCTGCAGGAGGTTATGCACATAAAGAAGAATAACAAAGACTTCCAATCTAGAGGAGGTAAATGCGAACTTTTGGTTATTGAGACTTGTTTTATTAAGGAATCAAATGACACTTGGGTCTTTGATTTTGGAGCAACTAATCATGTTTATGTTTCTCTATAGGGGTTCAAGAAAACGAGAAGTTTGCTACATGAGCACTTCATGCTTCAGATGGGCTATGGATCCTTAGTGTTGCCTGAAGTAACAGGAGACATTCATCTTTACTTTGATAGTTATTAGACTTTAGTTTTGAAGGATTGTTTTTATGTTTCTAAACATAAAAGGAATTTAATTTTAGTCGCTTATTTATTTAAAGACTTTTATTTAGTTTTTTTAAATAATAAAGTTGTGATTTGTAAAAATAAATATTTTATCTGTAGTGGATGGATGCAAAACAACCTATATTTTATCAAACCTAAGATGGACATTCAACTTAATATTGAGATTAATGATAACTCTAACAGACTTAAAACTTCTTACTCTAATAAGGCTTATATTTGGCACTTGTGATTAGGTCACATTAACCTGAATAAGATTCAAAGGATGGTAAAGGATGGACCTTTAAGTTATTTAGAGGTGGAATCTATACCATAATGTGAATCTTGCTTGGAGGGCAAAATAACCAAAAGACCATTTAAGTCTAAGGGCAATCGAGCTGAAGGGGTTCTAGAACTTAGGCATAGTGATGTTTGTTGTCCCATGAACATCAAGGCACGAGGAGGGTGTAAGTATTTTGTCACTTTTATTGATTATTACTTGAATATAGGTATGTCTACCTAATCATCATAAGACTGAAACTTTGACAAGTTCAGGTAGTTTCGAGAAGCAATTAGGTAAACCATTAAAGACACTTCAATCCATCGAGGTGGAGAATACCTCTCCAATGAGTTCTTAAGACACTTATTAGAGAATGGAATTTTATTCCATTTGACTACGCCAAGTACTCCGTAGTAGAATGGCATGGCTGAGAGAAAAATAGGACTTTGTTAGACTTGGTTAGGTCCATGATTAGTTATTCGACATTACCTTTATCTTTTTAGGGATATGCACTACAAACCGCATGTTATCTTTTAAACGATGTGCCTTTAAATCGCTTCCTAAAGCTCTTCATGAGTTGTGGATGGGCAGGAAGACATCCTTAAACCATATTCGTATATGGGGACGTCCTGCTCATGCCTTGTACAAGGAAGTGAATAAGGTGGAACCATGTTTGGAAGTGTGCATGTTTGTGGGATATCCAAAAGGGATAAAATAGTTATTTTTATAACCCAATAGAAAATAAAGTCGTGGTTTCAATAAATGCTTTCCTTGAGAAAAGTTTCATGAATAACTTTAAGCCTCGTAATAGAGTCGTACTTGAGAAGGTAGCAAGTGATTTGATTACTCCAAAGGTTCCAGTTGAAATCAATTCGATCAATGTAGAAAAATTGACCGAGCAACAACCTAGAGAGCTTCGGCATAATGGGAGGATCGGGCATTAACCTAAGAGGCATATGTTCAATGGTGAAGCTTACTTGGATGGACCAGTTAAACATGACAGGGATGCTTACTCTTACACAAAGGCTATTGAGAATGTTGATTCAAAGCACTGGACAGAATCTATGAACACTAAAATGAAGTCTATGAAGGCTAATCAAGTCTAGGAGCTTATGGACCTTCTTAAAGGGGTAAAACTCATAGGATATAAATAGGTCTACAAGAGAAAGAGAGACGGGAAAGTCAAAACCTTTAAGGCTAGACTGGTGGCAAAAGGATACATACAAAAGGAAGGAATCAATTACGAGGAAACTTTTTTACTTATAGCCATGCTTAAGTCCATCTGTATTTTCTTATCTATTACTATCGCTCTTTATTACGATATTTGGCAAATGGATTTCAAGACAGCTTTACTAAATGGCTATATTGATGAGACCATATATGTTACAGCCAAACAGGTTCGAAGCTAAGGGTCAAAAGAATAAGGTCTCTAAGTTGCTAAAGTCTATTTATGGACTTAATCAAGCGTCTTGTTCTTGAAACATAAGATTTGATCAAGTGATCAAGACTTATGGGTTCGAACAAAATGTGGACAAACCATATGTTTACAAACACATTAAGGATGGGAAGGTGGTTTTTCTCCTGCTCTATATAGATAACATTCTCCTTGTTGGCAATGACATTGGGGTATTGTCATCGGATAAATTATGGTTGACTAGGTCGTTTGACATGAAGAACTTGGGTGAAGCTAATTATGCTATGGGTATCTAAATCTTTTGAGATGAGAAGAGTAAAATGATAGCTTTATCCCAAGCTATCTATTTAGATAAAATTCTCGATAAGTATACAATGTAGAATTCTAAGAAAGATGAGCAACCATCTAAGTCTGAAATTACTCTTTCTAAGAAAGACTCTCCAAAATCTGATTACAAAAAAAAAAAAGAATACATGAAGAAGGTGCCTTATGCTTTGGTAGCATGTAGTCTTATGTACGCTATACTTTACACATGACTAGAAATATGTAATGCAGTCGGGATTGTGATTCGATTTTAGTCGGATCCTAGACCAAACCATTGGGTCATGGTTAAGCATATTTTCAAGTACCTGAGAAGGACTAGAGGTTATATACTAATATATTCTAATGAGGATCTAACACCTCTTGGATACACTGACTAGAATTTTTAATCCTGCCTAGATTCAAGAAGATCGACTTCGGGTTTTGTATTTACTCTAGGAGGAGGCACCATTGCTTTGAGAAGTGTCAAGTAAAATTGCATTTTAGATTCAACAATGGAGGCCGAGTATGTGGCAGCTAGTGAAGCTTCGAAAGAAGCTGTGTAGCTTTGCAAGTTCTTTAGAGATCTTGAAGTAGTTTGTGGTATAGATAAGCCAATGTCGTTGTATTCTAATAACACTATAGCGATAGCTAATGCTAAGGAACTAAGATTTTACAAGAAGATAAATATATATATCGAGAATATCATTGTGCTAAAGGACATTATGGTAAGTGGAAATATGGGAATATGTAAGATCGTATCTAAGAAAATATCAGGGTTATCAAGATGCGTAACAATAGAGGCCGAGTATGTGGCAGCTAGTGAAGCTTCGAAAGAAGCTGTGTAGCTTTGCAAGTTCTTTAGAGATCTTGAAGTAGTTTTTGGTATGGATAAGCCAATGTCGCTGTATTCTAATAACACTGTAGCGATAGCTAATGCTAAAGAACTAAGATTTTACAATAAGATAAATATAAATATCGAGAATATCATTGTGCTAAAGGACATTATGGTAAGTGGAAATATGGGAATATGTAAGATCGTATCTAAGAAAATATTGGGGTTATCAGGATGCGTAACATATAACATTTACTCACTTTAGGCAAGTGGAAGATTGTTAGGCTAAGTGCCCTAATGATTAAATGTTGTAATAAGTTTTTAGAGACAATGTAATACGTTTTTGGAAACATTTAATTAATAAAGAGTTTATTATTTATTTTCGCATATCAAATATTGTCCTCTTTCTGTTCATTTATGTTGAATATATGATAAGTAAACTAAAGTTTGAGACTATCAGCCTAAACCTTTAAGATCGTGTATATGATATGCAGAAGAAATGAATCTTAAAGGTGATAGTCTAAATGATAAGGTCCACAATCGAGGGAATAAAGTTGGGCACTTTATTCATATTAAGATTGTTATGTTGTCTACATCCTTAACGGGAGATGACTTGTCTTGGTCATTAGAGTAGGGCTCTGTGAGTAAAAACATTGGTATATTATCATAAGTAACGATATATTAGATTGGGACAAAAACTTGAACTGATTTGATTGATAATTCTATTTTTTAAATCAATTCACTTTAGATGATCATATGTATTATGCCTTAATCCTAAAATGAATTAATGGGCTTGTATTCTTGACTTGTGTCTTTTGATGTACTAAAGAGTGACATTTTGAATTAGATGATGGTACGTATACCGGTACATTGGAGACACGACTCTTGATTGACGTAGACTCATTATTCATAGATTTAGAATCCGTAGCTCTTTTGTAGAGTTGATAATATTCTCTTACAGGCACTATCTTGTAATTGGAAAACTAGAGTGCTCAACATTTGGATACATAGGCGTAACCGATTGGTATACTATTTATGAATAGTAAGTATTCTAATAATGAGATAATGGAACATAAAATAAAATAATCAGGAAGGGAAAACGGAATTTATCCTTAAGTGGATTATGAATATCCTATGGGATGTAATACATTATGATATGTCAGTGATTTGTTTATTGGAGCGTCATCATTTTATATGGTTTAAGAGTGCAGCTCTAAGCTTTTGTACAGTAGTGTTACGGTTGATAATTATAAAAATATATATATCTGGAATATGTTATTTATAATTATAAGAGCTTGATCTATATATGTCATTCTGGTTCCCTTTGTTAGCTCATCGTCCTTGGAATTGGTCATCATTGATTTCGGTAAAAACCAACGATGGGGTTTTGTAGATATTTTGAGTACAGTGGAAGAGGCAATGTCGAAGAGCATGCACCAGCGATCGACAGTGCATGGACAATGGTGGGAAGCGCATGGGCGAGTAGGAGCGCAGAGAAACAGTTTGTTTATATATTTTTTGTCATTTTTTTCATTGAATTTTTTTTGACGAAGTCAACACCAACACCAAGAAACTTGTGTATCTAATGATAAGTGACGGTACCAATAAATATAAATTTATCATTAGATTCATATATTTACCAGTCGGCGACAACATCAATGTCGTTTAAGTAAATCCATGTATTTATCGATGTGAGTCAAATCCATGTATTTATCGATATGAGTCTGTGATGGCACCAACGCCATTCCAAAAATTCCATATATTTAATATGAGTATTTGCCGATTAATATGTGTAATTATTTGTTGGTGATGTCAACAAGATTAGCATCGATATGTGTACTTATTTATAAATACGTGTATCTATCTGTCGATGATGTTGCAGTCAATGATGGTTGCTAGGGGTGAATAAAAATCCAAAAAATCCAACAATATGGAAGAATATAATTTAACCCATCCAATAAAATTCAAGATAATTCAAATCCGATGAATCCAAATAAGAATTTTCATTAACCCAACCAATCTGATTTTTCATTAAGTGAGTTTTGGTTGAGTTTTCTATAATCCGAAATAATCCGAACCTATCCATTGTAAAATATATATATATATATATATAAATAATATTTATTATATATAGTCTTGCACTTATAGAAAAACATTTATTTCTAGTAACATAGTTATAAATAAAGACTTCTCCTCTTTGATTCTACACTTTTACTTTTTTACTTTCTACTTTCTAATTTTTACTTTCTAATACACACTACACAATTCCTTAAAAAAAATAAAAAAAAAATTTCACAACTTTCCGCTCTAGTATACATAATTACATATCCTGTTTGCATTTCATTCACAACCCTACCTTTTTATTTCTTCACTTAAAAGTCTAAAAAAAAACCCTTGCTCTCTCTCACTTGTTTCGTTTGACCGCCAACAATCTCCACGTCCACGCCTCTATTTCATCTGGTCTTTTTCTCACCAGCATCGTCTCTCCTCGTCACCTCCACTTAGCGTATTCGTACGAGTCTACGGCAACACAAATTATTATGTTTTATGCTAGGTGATGGATTTTGCATTACAGATATAGAGTGTTTGAATGGAGATGCTTGGAGTTGAAGATTGACAATTGTGCAATATGTTGGTTGTGATTGATGTTTATTGAATAAAAAGATATTTGTTTTCTTAGTTTTTATTAGGTTTTATTTGTTAGATACCGTATAACTTATGTATTTGAGCTTTGTTAGACATTCAATATATGATGAATTTTAGTTTTTTTTTCTTTATAGATTTTTTATTTTAGTAAATTGTTAGTTTGAAATTTTTTCTTCTTCTTATCAACAGACCTAATCTATCTGAACTTTAATTAGATGGGTTGCTTTTAAAGTTTGAGCTTATTGAGTGGATTAGATTTAAAATCAACTCACTCAAACTTTAATTGAGTGACTTAAAAAATCCTTAAAATCCATCCAACCCACCTCATGTTCACAGCTAATGCTGGCTATAGAAAATAAGCCAAAACCCAATGATTTAATTCTCACACAGCTCTATTTTTTCTCCTTTAAAGGGCGATGTACACGCTAATGGATTAAACGTGCACAAAGAAATCCTCCTTAATCTCTGGTCAAACTCATATTTTAGTTGTCTTTTGTTTTCATGTATAGTGAATATTTTGTTTTACCAATCTTGCTAGCTTAACTTTTTGTTTGCTCAACAAAAACCTAGGAATTTATTAATAATCACTTAGGATATTTGTTGCCACATGAGGGGCAGTATAGGGCTAGCAATTCATACTCGCGCGACGACACGATCAATAAACGTGCCTGAAATGCAAACACAAACATGAACTACCTATAACTTGGCACGATTAAAAAAAACTTACTATACAATTTTTTTACCATATAAATTTTTTTAAAATTTCGTTTAAAAAATACAGTTTTTTTTAATATTTAATTTTTTGTTTTAAATTTTGACTGATGAAATTTAAAAAATAAAGCCAAAATAAACTAGAAGACCTTAAATATTGGTGTGAAAAATGTAATAATATTTAATTATTGAATATTTTGAATTGTATTTTGCCCACAATCTTTAAATTTTTGAAAGCCAAGATTGAAGAAAAATTATTTTAAAGCCATACACGGCTCATTGGCAATGTATGATGAAGGAAAAAAAAAAACTGATAGTCTTTATATAGAAAGTATTTAAGAGAGACATTCTAATTTCCTTTCAATGTGGGACTTTTGAAAGCTAATGAATGTTTCAAAAGCATAAAATCATAATAAATAAATTAAAAGCTATCATTTAACATGAAATGATCATTCAAGGTGGATGTGGCAAGTGCAATAATATAACTCAGGTCCAAGGTTTGAATCCAACTTCATTGATCTGGTAATGGCCCTGCTAGTTGCATCGTGTTATTGGTGTGAACCCATTTATGACCCAATTAATATACGTGCGGTCCAAACCGGTTTATCTCGTATTGTTGTTGTATCGTGTCATCGTGCCGTATCTAAATTGCCAACTCTAGGGCAATATCCCCACTGTTAAAGAAACCAATAGAGTTGGACAAAGATGCCCAATGATCAGCAACATGTGCCGCTTGATTGCCTACTCTTTTGACCCAGGATAAAACAACAAAATCAACCGACTGAAATTTGTTCAAAACAGAATAAAAAGGTGGGACGAACCATCCGGCTATCTGGTGGTCCGACAAATTGTAAAGACTCAATGACGACCTTCGCCTCAAATTCCACCATTACATTAGTCCACCCTTGTAGAGAAGCAAACTCCAAAGCAAATTCGATCGCGAGAAATTCAGCTTCAAGAGCACTAACAGCCTTCGTAATTTGTGTGGCTATGCACTTGGTCCTTCCAATAAAGTCACGACTTGCACAACTGATTGCCACCTTTCCGTCTTTGAAGGCGACGTCGACATTCAACTACACACCATTGCCTTCTGGAGGGCTGTATTTGTGGAACAATTTGGACTCCGAGCTCGTGTCAACCTCCCAAGGATGTCCAAGCGTGCTTTGCTAAATGTGTAGTTATGATGTTTTGTTTTTTATTAGTAAAAATAAGATTAAAAAAAGTAAAAGTCATAAATATATTTATAAGGTATTTAGATGACCGATTCGAATTGTCAATTTAAACTGAAGACACAATATAGAGTATATAAAAAGAGAAATATCTCAAAGAGACAACATAATACCAAATCTTTATTCAATCGGTTAATCCAGCCCATAAAGCAATTGAAATTTTCATTTTACTTTCATTTAACTAACATAACGACGTCATATGATCTATTCTATTTAGATTTTATACACCAAGATAAGTCATAAGTAGTTTTGGAACCTTTTAGATGTTAGAGATCAAAATGAGATTTACAATCTGTTTGGTAGGAGAGATGGAGAGTGTTGATACTTGTTCTTTGGCATGGTGTAAGCTCAACCCATGTTGCATAGAATGGCCCAAAGTAAGGCATGTGGACCCAAGCCACGAGACGGCATCCTCCAAGTAGGCCGGGGTTTGGTAGGCTAATGAACATGAATGAGCCCATTTTATTTTGTCCAATTAAACTTTCAACTCACTTAAGAAGTTTTAAGTTTAATTGGAATTAAAATAAAATAGTTATCGAGGAAATTAGAGCAAAAGAGAGCCAAAAAGACCCACCTAGAGGCCTAAGCCCAACACTAGAAAAAGCCATTTTTTGGCCCATCTAACGTGTCAGCCCACCTGTTGCGCTAGGTCACCCATCGCTCCAACTCACCCTCAATATCGGCCTTAGTAGCTCACCCATGTAACGTCTACTATAGAGACATGTGACTCCTACAACTGGAGACAAATTTCCCTCAATCAAGGGCAAGTTAAAGGGGAACCCAACCCTAAGGTCTGAGCCTTGTCTGAAATGGTTAGGCAAAGATCCTACTACATAGATACTCTTGTGGCAGGCCATCCAGAATGGAACTCCTAGGTCAACTAGCCATTAATGCTTCTGTCATGTTTAGTCCCCTGCTCAAAGACCATATTTGAACCTGAAGGGAAAATCTCCTACTATAGGAAGTTGCCACGAACGACTACTCCTGCGGAACTAGACCTGGAACTACCCCTAATCAAATACTCAAAATGGAAGAGTCCTAACCTGACTAGATCTTCACTTTCCTCTATAAATACCCTTTCAAATACCCTTGAAAGGAGGTTACTAAACCCCATTCTACTCAGACCAAAAAGAGAAAACTTATATAGTCGCTATAATCACCATCTTCTTCATCACTATCTCGACCCAAAAACCTCCCTAACATCCAAAGTCACCACCTCTCCTAAGCTCAAATTACCACGCCATCACCATAAACCATCATCAAACCACCTCAAACACCCACGAGCCTCATCCCCGACCGTAACATCGTTTAGGAAAAGCATCACTATGACCCAAGTCACCATCCCTACTCACAAGAAAACTCAAAAGTTCTAATTTTTTGGCAAGCTTCAAGAACACCCAAGACACTCACCCAGTCTCATTGGAAACCAAAAGTATCACCAAATCTCCTAAGATCAACCCTTTCCACGTCCCAAATAATCCCCATACATGAATAAGATCGAAGCCACCATTGATAGACTGCCATTCTTTCTCTCTTTAAGCCTTAAACTACCAACCTATCAGAGTCACTCTCCCATGGGGCTGTCAAACCCTATTATTTCATCCAGGGTGCCATATTTCCACCAAATAGGCATACCTCTACCATCAAGTACATGGGAAATCCCTTCATAACTATTCATGTTCTTTTCCCGTACCATGTGCTCCCTCAGAGGCGTCTTTAGTAAAGTTATCATCTCCAACGGGTCCAGAATTGCAACGAGTCTCACCCTTGGATGTGACGTCCTCGAGGCTACCTGGGTTTAGTCCCAAGCCAAGGGCACCACAAGGTGAGCCTAAAGCAGCCCTCTTCAACCACGTGCAACGCCGAAGCAGCTGCCACAGACTTGACTAGATTTCATCACCCATCGTGCTACCACTTCAGCTCTTGTTTGTAGCACCTGAGCCAATAGAAAGAAGCCACGAAACTGCACCCTCCAAGTGTTAAGGCCCGCTATGAAAGAAACCCAACATAGAGTAGAAAGGTTGGAGAAAGTTGTAGTAATCAATCATGTTATTTGGTAGGATAGAAGGATAGTTAGGAGGATTAATATTTATTTAAGAAATTGCTAAATAGTACATTTATATATGTATTGTTAATAATTTATTTAGATGGTAAAGTAGTCTTTTAAAAACTTAATATGAAGGGATTGCTTGGATCCTTTTACTAATAGAAGGGTCCAATTTGAGAGGATAGGAGGGAGACCACATCCCTCTAAGTCTCCTTTCTCTCTAGCCAAACAAAAGATTTGACATCTCCTTCTATCTCTCTTCCTCCACCCCTCTCCCTCCTACCAAACCTAGTGTTAATGTAAAGTTGGGATCATTTTTTAGAATTAGTCCTAATTATACTCTTTAAATTGGAATTGAGTCTTTAATAGGGCAGTCTTAAAAATGCCAACTCAGTTAAAATATTTTAGTGATACTTTAATAACCCTCATCCTTTTTATTCATTTTCTCTTTATTTATTAAAACCTAAAATATAAATAAGATATTACAAATTTATTCCAAGTGGGACATGCTATACATTCTAACTTAAAAGTTCTATTGGACATGACATACGTTATTTAAGAGAGAAACAGTAAAATCGCAAGCAAAATAGCAAATTTATGTTGAGAGTCATTAAATAATATTATATGTTTTCAAAATATATAATAAATAGCATATCATGCAAAATTAAGATATATCTTATGAGTAACTAAAAACAAAAAACCTCAAAAGACATTTACCTTTTTTTCCTCTTTATCTCTTACCTTCCTCCTTTGCTGGCACCAGTAGTGGCTAGGAAATACTATATATACATGTCAATACAGTACTGACGACATCATCAGTGATCGGGGACAGAAAATATTATATTAACATGTAAATACTATATTTTCATGTAAATATATAATTTTGCCGATAACCTCGCCGAATCCGGGAAATATTGTATTTCCATGTAAATACAAAAATTTACCAGTGGCTTCACCAAACATCACTACCACTGGCGAAAAAGCCAGCAGTCGTGAAATATAGTATTTACCTATAAATACTTTATTTCTATGTAAGTAAGAAATTTACCAGCGACTTTGTTAGACCATCGACGATTAGAAAATACAATATTTACATATAAATACTGTATTTACATGTAAATACAAAAATTTTTCAATGACTTTGTCGGACCACCGGCTACCTGGATATACAAAATTTACTTGTATTATGCAAATACAAAAATTTACCTGCAACTTTATTGAACCGTTGGTGGTCGGTAAATAGAGTATTTACTTGTAAATACTATGTTTTTATGTAAATAAAAAATTTCCCAGTGATTAGGAAATACAATATTTACCCATAAATACTGTATTTATATGTAAATACAAATATTTGCCAATGACTTTCCCGAACCACCGGCAGCCAGGTTATACAGTATTTACCTATAGTTATTGTATTTATATATAAATACAAAAATTTATAAGTGACTTTGTCAAATTACTAGCGGCTAAAAAATGCAGTATTTACTTGTAAATACAAATTTTTTCCAGTTACTTTATTGAACCATCGGCTACCGAAAGATATAGTATGTACCTATAAATATTGTATTAACATGTAAATACAAAAATTTACCCATGGATTTGCTAGATATCACTAGGATTGGTGACGTTGTTGGCAGCCAGGTAATACCATATTAACATAGAAATATAGTATTTTCATGCAAAAAAAAAAATCACTAGCGACCTTGTCCAACCACAGGGGACGTCTCCATTGGCCAAAAAATACTAGATTTTGAGGTAAACACAAGGATTTATCAAAAACAACCACAATAAAAAAGAAAAACCACAACAGAAAGAAAAAAATATTGTTGTCGCCATAGTCCAGCAGCACTCTAGACACAGACAGCCATATGTCGCCCACACGAATGCCCTCCGACGATACTGCTTGCCTTTTTGACACCAGATGGAGTCGATCTCTGTAATGCCGATAGGCATGCACTCACCTGACGATTGTCACCATCAGATTTTGCAACCTAGTCGCGCCACTAAAATCGCCTCCCTTCCCCATTCATCGCGTGTCATCTATCACAACCGTCTTCAATCGGCTCAAAAACCTGTAGGAATGGAGATCATCACCTAACTCATCATTGTCAATGATGAAACCATCACGAATTTTCATAGTTACAATCGCGATCTTGTCAGAGTTCACTCTTTGCTCATCGATGCTCCTCGTCCAGTGTTCATCATCCTCTCTCTTCTCGATGCTTAGTTCAGAGGGCACAGCCATGTCAGCTCTATTGACCAACATAGAGAAAGAAAGGGGAAGTGAGAGAAACATGGGGGAGAGAGAAAGAAGACAAAAAAAATAAAGATCTGATTCTTTAGGGGTATTTTTGGATTTTTGTTTACTTTAAAACACTAAATTATATGAATGTGCTATTTATTTCACATTCTCAAAACATCTAATATAATTTACTAACAAACTAATAAAATTTGCTATTTAGTGCAATTTGTCTTTATTTAATTAGCATCAAAACGTAGGCTTACATGGCGTGCAATGGTGATTTATATTTAATCAAAGTCAGCATTAATCTTCTTTGAGTCCCTATGACTTAAAATTTGACATACAAGATTGTGTGGTTTATTACTTCGTAATAATCTATATCTCTAAGTTGTTTTGTCATTTGTGGATATATATTAGTTAAAAACTAAGGGTTATAAGCACTAATATTCTAATTAGCTACTAATCTTATGTCTTGTTTGTTACTTTATATAAACTTTTAATCTCTTTGTTAGCTTTATAACTTTATCCACCCCAATTTAAATATTAGTTCTATAACCTATTTTGTGATGATCTACATGCCGATAGACGACAAGGTTAGCCTGGTTGAAAATGACGAACTTGATTATCATCAACAGTTGGTGCAGTGATAAGGACGTCTTTTTCTTTTTTTCCTCCTTAGGAGTTCTACCAATTAATATGTCGTGCGATATTAGATGTGTGGTGTTGTGAGTGAAAATTGGACTCATCTCTCAAGTAGAATTAAGTAAAATCTTTTCTGTTTTATTGGTGGGTCTTGATATTTCAAATTGACAAAGAGGATGGAAAGAAGGATGAACACCTATGACCCTCTTGTTCAAAAAATATATATATAAAGAGGAAGAAGAAGAAGGCTTGATTATTAATTAGAATAATCATATTTAACCTTATGAGGTTACAACCCTGTCATTAACAAAACAGTGGGCTCACTTTAAAAAGTATACTACATCTTAGATTGTGACTCATAGTTTTGTGAATAGTGAGGTTTTAACATGATAGAGTTGAAAAGTATTTTTCTATCAATTATTACTGTACAATCTGACTAGGATCCTACGCTAGGAGTAGATTGGCGGTAAAGTTGGCGTTCATATGTTGCACGCTGAAACTAGAAAAATATTGACCTCAAAAAAAAATTAAAAAAAAAAAAGTTTAATGGAAAAGACATGGTTGAGACTTTAACTAAAGGTGCGTGTAGAAAAAAGGTGCTTATAGACTTTAACTCATGGTTGAGACAAAGTATATATCTAAATTAATGCATGCATATATAACACTAAAATACTATATTCACCTTCTCCAATGCAATTGTGTAAATTGCCTTATGGTTGAGCCGGCTTCAATGAAAATTAAATACATATAATGCTATTCCCATCTCCAATATTAAACTAATTCTTTATGTGCACACTTGACCCCATTAATCCCTTGGAACTCTATATATATCCAACCACTCAAAGCTCAAACCTCTACACTTACTCGATATTATTAATATGATAATGGCTAATGTGAAAGCTGTCTGTTTATGCCTGTTGCTCATAATCTTTTCTTTTTCAACAAATTATTCTGAAGCTCGTACTTGTTTAGGTAGATTTCCAAACAGTATTAGCCGCCGAAGATTGGCGAGAAGTGCTCAACAAGCGTTGCAGGAAAGCATTGAAAGGCAGGCTGGAAGAGGAAGTGGAAGGGTTTTCGAGTCTAAGAGAGTCAGTCCCGGTGGCCCCGATCCCAATCATCATTGATTATCATCTTCATTTCCTCGTAATAGCCATTAGCTTCTTGTTAATAGTTTGATCCATATATATATATATATATATGTACACACACAAGTACATGACTTTGGTCTTAGATTGACGTTGTCTTTAGTGCGACAATGCTTTATGATCCAAGTTCTACACCATGTCGTTGGATCCAGGGGCCATTGGTTTCTCTTTGCTTGGTTGATAATGCTTTTTAACTAGATTTTGGACCATAAATGGACCTTCACAACAGTATTGTACTTCGTAAAACTCTAGGTTTTGTCTGTATGATTTATATTGCTGACAATAAGTTGCATTTGAGATGTAGCTTTTGGTTTGTTTAGTTAGTCAATATATATGGACTTGTTTTTAATTGTTACATTTCCAACGGTTATATTTTTAATAAGGACATATTTTAATAATAGTTAATGATATAGCATGATAAAAATTCAATCTTATTAATTATCATAATTTTTTTTACTCAACCATTCATTTTGTTGCAACCGTTAGATTTCTATCAAACGACTGATAATAACAGTGCATATTAAAAACATAACCATTAAAACTACACCTATATATATGTTTTAGTTTCTAGCTCATTAACGTGCCAATCATGACACAACGACAAAGTTTGAATTAAAAAATTAAAAAGAGTCCATCATATAAAATTGAATGAGATAATATTGTTGGCACAATATATATATATATATATATATATATATTTTAACGAAAGTATGTTGATACAAATAACTATGTAATATAGGTAAACTTAATCCTGACCACAAACCGATTCCCTGATATATTTAAATGAAATGCACAAGAAAATATCAAATATATACCAAGTTCCAATAATGAAAAACTAAAAAAGTGCATCAACAATTGAGCATATAAATGACTTTTTCAATGAAACCTCTATGATCAATAAAAAATTCCGATTGACCGAGACCAAAAAACCCAAGACACAAGGTCACTAACAACATTGCAAAGAGTGAACTCTTGTAAATTAGATGCGCAAACACAACCAAAAAATGGAAGATTATCTCCGTTATTAGAGCAGTAAAATTATGTTGGTGATCCATTAATTATAAATATAACCAATTACAATATGGAGAATATGACGGAGTTCATATTGGAATCATCCAGCAGAAAATTGAAATGAGAGAAAAAATATGGGTTCATAATATTTATAATACTTTCTCCTATTAACCACAATATACTTTAGTAAAAGAGTGCAAATGTCTGGCACTGAAACTATATATTTAATTGTAACAAAAAGATGGTGGCCATCATGTTGTAGCGAGAAATTTCATCCTCTCCCCATAAAAAGTGTGCTTTTAAATATATTTAATCCATGAATTGTCGGTATTGTGAAATGATTTTATTTCTGGATTTTTTTTAACAGCTGTTTATTTATTTATTTTTTATTTTGGCCGTTCTAGATCATAATATAAAAATTGATGAATCTTTAAAATTTAATAGATGTAATCGTTTTTACACGCATGCGAACTTAAAAAGTTTCAACCACGTTAAGCAAAATATTATCATTGTTACTCTTGAAAATTAATAAAACTAAATTAAATGACCTCATGTGATTGTTCTTATAACATTTTGATTAAGCTATCATGTGATTTGCATAAGGTCAAAAGTTCATCGTCATTTTAAGGATTAAGAACCAAAATGGTCGGAAAGTTAAATTCAAAAAACTAATCTACCAAGAAAAGCTTTAAAGCGCAAATGGCCACAATTGTGTTAGTTAATGTTCTAATAACACCAAAAATCCTTACCAGAAATGTATTTTTCATTGTAACTTAGTTGATATTGACCACAGCAAACTCTATTAACCATAGTTTGTAGTTGTAAACACAACCATCGGAGACAAGACAAGTCTTTGTCATTTGAAGCAAAGTCTTTGTAATTTGTTAAAAGAAATTTTGTTTAATTGAGGGAAATCCAAATAATATGTAAGATCCGATGTTTCTCACGCCAACTCCAAATTCATAACCTATACATTTTTTTCCTTAAAACCGAAATAGCCCCGAGAGATATAACTAGAAAAGAATTTGATATAATGGAAGTTAAAATCACCAAGTGCTATGGTGACAAATTGAATTTTCATCACCTTTTCATGTCTTCTTCTTCTTTTCTTAATGTTTCCCTCGCTGGGAGAGATTAGACGGAGTATTGCCTATGAGGTTAGAATTAAATGGTACAGTAATAGTAATTGTAAGTATTGTCTAGGGATAAATTCACATTTTTACTTTTCAATGTTGAGCTAAAAATTTAAATGTCTCACTTCAAAAAAAAAAAATGAATATCTCACTCTAATTAAGAGAGAGAAGAAGAAAAAAAAAGAACCTTTTTCTTTTTTGCCTTGAAAAAGTGGAATTAATGATCTCTTCATGCTTCTGGACTTGCGCAAATCACTCTCGTATGCGATGGGGACTTGAAGCTCTATCCTGTTTCTTGATCTAAATAAGACCTCATTTTCACGATGGTGCCACCACCAAAAAGAATGAATGAATTAATTCAAGATAGTATATATATTTGCATTTGTCTAACATTTCGTTGATGGAAGTGAAGTGCAAGCACGCTTTCGGCACAGGTTGATTAAAAATGTTAAAAAATGCTAGCATTTTGGTAATTGAACGTGATAATGCCTAAACATTCTTCATCTCATCATTGTTATATTGAGGTGACAAAAGGAACATATATATATATATATATATACTTTGACTTTCGCAAAGTATTTAATTTTTTTTTTTTAATCCAAGTTATCTATGAGTACTGGTGTGCATGTGCTATATCCCCTTTACTTTGGCAAAGTGTGACTATTATTTCCTAATCAATAATATCTTATAGGATATTGTTTTGACATCGGTCCAAACGGAAAGGTGGATCTGACTAACTCTAGATATATCATTGAAGAATTAACTAATGCAACATAATTATCCTTATAGTATTAAAGTCCATTATCTAAGCTGTCTGGGAGTCTGCTTTCTTTGGCAGAAGATAATTTTTAGAGAATTCCATTTGGTTATAACCCCTTTAATTAAAAAATTGTAGGCCTTAATCTAATATGTAATATGTAGTGTATCTTTTAGACTGGCTCTTATTGTTTTGTTAGTAGGTGTTGGTTTTAAAAAACAATTTTCACAAAAATAGCAAAAATGTGGTTGTACTATAGATAATGTACAACAAAAATTTTCCTAAAAATTTGGTAGAACTACTACTACAAATAGGAGATTAGACGACGTCTATTTTATGATGTTTTATTAAAAACCTTCGTCTTATGCATTAAAAAAACACAAGATAGAAATTTATGTGCTTTGAAAATTTCTTCGTGAATAATGGACAATGGTTTTCTAAAAACGGTCATCTAATGTGCTAGATTAGATGATGGTTTTCACAAACTGTCGTCTAATATCAAGGGTTTTTCTACTCATTCTTTTGCCAAAAAATTTGAAAGTTTCTCATCACTTAAATTTTGAACACTCTCTTCTATTCCCCTTTTTCAAATCTACAAACTCTGAGGTTTTTCTCTTTAGGTTCTCTCTATCTCCCTCTTCCTACTATTTCTTCCTTACCTTCTACCTCTTTCTTTAAAGTCCTTCTGTCATTCCACTCCAGTTTTATCTTTTCTACTCCTCACTTCCTCATCTCCGATGTCGTGACTCACCGCCAACCATTATTATCACCGGCGTTGCTGTCGTCTCTATCTTGAGCATCAAAATTTAAATATATTTAGAGTCTTTTGAAATTTCCTTCATTTGAATTTTTTTTTTGAAATTTTGAGTTTTCCTTTGTGATTGGTTAAGTATTTTGTTGTTGTTGTTATTGTTGTTATTTTTTTATGGATAAATTTTGCTTATGATTCTTGACATATTTTAGTTATATGAATATTTATTATGTATGTCATTGAAAATCGTTATGTATTGTTTTATATATTGGATACGAACCAAGTTTATCAAAGAAGAGTACATAAATTTAGGAATAATAATTGAAGTCATTCTTTGAGAAGAAATTGTTTTGGCTAAAAATGTATTTTTTTAAAAAAAAATTTCAAGGCTTTTAACAACGGTTTTTGTAGAAACTGTATTCTAATGTGCACTTTCGATGACGGTTTTTACTAAAACTGCAGTCTAATGTGCCCTCCTGATATTTCACATTTATATTAGACGATGGTTCATTGTCTAATGTATACCACATATTACGACTATAGATTAGACAACGGTTTGACTAATAGTCGTCTAACCTTCCGTCTGTATTAGTGAACATTTAGATTATATAAATTTAATGCTTAAATAAATCTACAAAACCTTGCTTACCGGAATGGGTGAAGATGAACTAGAAACAAATGAATTGCAGAGGACACTCCTTATTAACAAGACCACCGTCTTTCTCGACTAGTCCTCGGCACTGGATAGATGAATAGGCAGACGTTGGAGGAATATGGTTTCTAAAAGATTGCTCAACTAATTTAAGTCACCGTTAATCTCAACACGTGAGCAAAAGGGATCTCGAGATGAAGAATTATTCTTCACACTCTTTCTCTCTGTTACATGCCTGTGAGGAGGGAAATTGGTAGAGTATTCTCAGACGGAAATTGGTAGAGTATTCTCAGACTCTCCAAGACTCACAAGTGGCCCCCAAATGAATAAAAGAAGTCTCTATTTGCGATGCCCCACCTTTTTGGGTAATTACTTAACTTTCTTAAACATCATTACTTAAACATTAATCTTACTTACTTAGTAAGAAAAATGCTGAATAATTTTTTTTTCTTTTAACATCCTTTAAAACATTCTTAAAAACTATTGCAACTTTTGTCACAATTTAAGTTGAGACATTGTTCAACACTTGACTTTAAAACTATTTGAAAATGCTTCTTAAAACATAATAAGAAACATTTACTAAATCAGAGCTTAAAACTTATGTTTATAATTATTTAAAACATTTTGTAAAATATATCTTAAAACTTTGAAAATATTTCTTAAAACTTTGACTTTCTTGAACTTTGGAAAACACTATATTAAATACTGGAAACCTTTTCTTTGAGTAGGAAAAGCATACTATAGTGGTATCCATACCCAAATCATCGCATCTGTCCTCTGCGATACCAAGCTCTTCAAACAGGTCCTAATGGTCACCTATAGGATTACCTACAGCATGAAGAAACTTTTAATGAGCTTTCTCTTAGTAAGTTCAAACATAATCTCATGAATTATAAAAACATGCTTTATAACCTTTTCTCATAAAAACATTTCTCTTAAAATGTTTTCCATAAATGTTTTTTATAAAACATTCCTTAAACGTTTGTCCTTAAAAGGTCCTTCATAAACCTTTTCTTGTAACATAAATTTTTTTTCATAAACATTTAACGTAAAACATTTCTCAGAATGTTTTGTATAACAATAAATATTTTGCAACAAGGAATACAAGAAAAATCTAAATGTATGATTCCATTTATGTACAATTATGAACTTTCAATTATGAGCATCCTATAAATATTCATTTCTTACTTTAACTCTTTATCTTTGTTTCTTAACTTTTCTTATCTTATAAACTTTAGTGTTCGTACCAACATCATTAATCATGGGATCATAAACATGATGCTTTCCTTGTGGAAGACTTGAGACCATCGAACACTGAGGTCCTCACTTTAACTTTACATGTGTACCTCACATCAAGAAGGTCACAACTTTAACTTTACTTGTGTACCTCACGTCAAGGAGGCTGGTATGACACTTTCTTTGTATCTTTACTTTACCTTCTTATTAACTTTAATGAGCATATCAAATGCTATAACGTCATATGCAAACACATTTGCAAATCATAACTTATACTCTAAAACTTATTGCATAACAAATGCAACATAAAACTAATAGCTTAACCTGTAAAACTTTATGTATTAACAAAATGCAAACTTACTTTAAATATAATTATTGCAAATACATTGCAAACTTATACTTAATTTTTAAAACTTTATGCATAATAAGTGAAAACATAATTTAAAAACAACTTATGTAACATTTGAAACATATAAAATGCATTTGAAAATCATTTACTTTATACTGTAGGTAAGGTTTGAACTTACCCAGACTTAGCTCTAACGTTCCCGTTTCCTTCCTTTTCCTTTAATTAGTCGGCTTCTGTATCTTGATCATACGACACCCAAATTATTAGCTAACTTTTCTTATTCAATCTACTCGATTGATAAGTTAACTTAAACCTTAAACATTCATTCCTTTTTACATAACTTGTATACTATCAGTTTACTTTCCTTTTACTTTGTATCCCATTGGTTTTCCTTTCTTTTACTTAACTTTGTAACCCACCAGACTCACCTTTCCCTTTACTTAACTCTGTAATCCACTGGGTTATCACTCTTGTTACACAACTCTGTAACCCATTGGGTTACCTTTTTCGTTACTTAACTTTGTAACCCACCAGGTTACCTTTTCTTTATTTGAACATCTCTTATTAAATTTTTCATCTCATGTGACGGTTTCATTGCTATACATTTTACGGAACATTTTCTATTTAAGAATGTTATGCTAACTCAGAGTGTTTAGCTCTGTTTTAGCCAGTTTCTCAAAAATGACGATTTTACTCTTATTGGGTTTTTCGTAGAGTTCGTAACTTGTTAAACTTTTTGCTTAACTTTACCATTGCATTTCTTACATATTATGGAGAAATTTTTGCTAAGGGGGCATTTTCCAACATCGGCCGTTTCAGGTCCGTTTTGGCCATTTTTTCATAAAATGACCATTTTGCCCTTCACGAGTCTTTAAAAACTTTGGAACCCGTTTAAAACATAATTTTCATTTCTTTATGTCTCATAATATTACAGAAGACCAAAACAATATTTTTCCTTTCAATTAAATATGTTTTGTCAACACTTTATAGTTTTGACCCATAACTTGAAAATCTTTGCGTTTTTGCCCTTAACGTTCATTTCTTTCATTCTTTCCCTGACTAAACTTTAAATCCTTTAAAACTAGGCATCGAAGATTACTCACTACCTATAGTAGTGCAAGAACCCAATGTTCCCTGGTGAAAACCCAGTTTTACATAATTTTACGGTTTTGGCCTGAAACATAAAGATCTTTACATTTTTGCCCTTGGAACTAAAAACAACCGTTTATACCAAAACGTTTAGTTTTTCACAGGGAATAAAACTTATCAAAGCACCATGGTCTAATTCAACACATTTCATAACATTTTCATTTCTTGAAATTTTGTACTCAAAATTTCTTAAATTCATAACTCCTCAATTGAGAAGAATTTTGACAAATTGTCGATGCTATCTTAATAATTTCTATGAGTTCTACAACTTTCATATTTTAACTTTTATAAAACTTTGCAATTTAGTCCCTTTATAATTTTACAAAACTTTGTTCACAAAAGTTGTTTCTCTCACTGTGTTGGAAAATTCTAGACCTTATTTGGAACATAAATTGGCCTTTAAGGCCCTCTAAATCATCATTTCTTGAAAACTAGCTATACTTTGCAATTTAACAGATAACTTTTTCATTCTTTTGTAGAAAACCCTACTTTTTTTTTCCTTTCCATCATCATCATCATCAATCTAAAACATAAACCAATCATGCCATAATGTCTATCTCACATGCCATAGACCAAAACATTTCATCAAACACTTAACATACATAATAAAACATAAACTTTTGCTTAATTAAAAAGACTAGGATTTTAGAATTCTTACCAAGAATTCCTTCAAGCTTTTAGTCCTCCACTTATGAGATTAAACTTGCTTAGATTCCTTTTTCATAAACCATGACAAAACCCAATCAAAACCTATCCAAAGTTCAAGAGAAACATTAAATTCCCTAAGAAAAAGTTTGAACTTTTACCTCCACACTTGCTTATCCTTAATCTTCAACACTTAAACTTGCTTCAACATATGACTTGGAGCTTGGAATTCATCAAACTTTTGAGAGAGAATTGTCTAGGGGGGGACATTTTTCTTGGAAGGAATATGGAGCATTTTTTGTTGCTAAATCAAGTGAATTAAACTTGATTTTTTTTTTGCAAATTTGATGACTCACCACCATGAGTCATAAATTGCCATTACTTATACTAAAGGTTGGCTTAGCTTGGCAATATGTAATTGGGCCACCCAAGGGAGTGTGGTGGCAAGTTTTCATTCATTTTGGTGTCATGGTGGTTCCCACATAAACTTTTTACACAGTCCAAGTTTATACTAACAATATTTATCCTATATTGACGGTATTCTTTTTTATACAATTCATGAGGTCTGACAACCTCCCATGCTTATTTATATCCACCACATAATAAAATTCCTATACTACTTAACTTTATACAATCTAAATTTGTACTGATAGTATTTTTCTTATACTGTCCGGTATTCTTTTCTATACTGTTACGGGCTTATACAACTTTCCTTACTCATCCATATCCTCCAAATAGAATTTTTCCTATACTGCTTTTACTTTGAACAATCTAATTTCTATACTGCTTAATCTTAAACAGATTCCTAGGCTGCATTACTTTTGTAGTGTAATTGCCATACTATATAACTTTATCGGTGTACTTCCTTACACTGTATTATTCTAATATTGTATAATTTTTCATGTTATTATATAGTATTTTTTCTTAAATTGTATTTTTGTCTTAACATTTGTTGCAATATATTTTGCAACAATTGAGCTTTCAAGCTTATTTTCATATCCTTTCTTTCTCGTATAAGACTATTACATGATTTTTATCCTTAAAAATCTCGTTTTTGCTTTTATGGACTTTATCATAAAAATTATATTAATCAGTAATTCTCGTGGCACATATATTGCTAAACATAATCTTAAAGTTATTGCATATTTAATGCATTAGAAATTCTCTGGTGTCACACTATTTATAGAGAATTAGAGGGCTAATTAATTTTGAAATGTCTTCTTATTTTAATTTAATATCAAATATCTAATTAAAATAAAATAACACAAGTTTTATATTCCTTATACTATGATAGGTGCCACACATGGAGAGAATCTCTGTGCATATAGCACCATTCTCTATACAATGTAGGTGAGAATACTGCTTGTTATTTAATCTCATTTGTTTCCAAATTTAACTTTCTATATTTGAATTAAATCATATTTATTTTAATTTGGAAATACTAAAAATAAAAACTTGGTAACCAAGCTTTGATGTGCACAAGTGACTCTCTCGTATTAGCATTGGTGCCATACATAGTGGGACCGTCCCACTATGTGTTTTCCAAAATTAATTATTTATTATATTATTAAATAATCTAATTATTTAACAAAAATGAATTAATTATTTTGAATGATATTTAATTTAGAATTCCATTATTGCAAATTAATTATTTAAACCAATAATTTCACTTGTCCAAATAGTGTTTACAAGGATGGCAAGACGCCAATAGACTCATAATTTCAAGCACCAATAAAACTGATATATTAATTAAACTCTTTAATTAATATATTACTCTCTCATTAATTCCAATGTAACTTTACTAAATTTTTGGAATTGCACTCTTAAAAATTATAAATATTTGATTACTCATTTCTTAAAGTCGTTTATTTGATCAAGTCATTTCATATAAGTTAATTCTCTATAAATAATTTATAATCAGAGATAGGTAAAATAACCCCTCTAATTACTTCTTTATCCTTGAGTACCAATGATTCTCTAATGAATAATAAATTCATGAACTTAATCACGAATTGAGCATTCATAATATTCAAAACCTGAATCAATACTCAAGAGAATTATTTATCTACTTCTCATTAAAGAAGGAATGGATTCCATCTTGTAATACTAACATTCCCAGCTACTTACTTCATTATGCCTCCAAAATGCAAAGGACGGGATTAGATTTTTGAATCTATACAACGTAAATCAAAAGATATAATTCCATAAATAAGAGTCTATTAATAACTCAGGATTAAGATCATCTTATATATAATCAGTGGTCGATATGAATAGAACTTAATATATTTAATTAAACTTATTTGATGTTCATATTGCATCATATCCTGGTCCTATATAATGGATTTTCATTATACATAGTGTACTCATTTAATGACTCACTAAATTAACAGTTCATATAAGACCATTTCATTCTTAATGGAAATAATGTGCACTGGTAATGCTGAATCAAAGACTTCATACTTATATTGAATAATTAATTAAATATTACTAAGTATTTTAATTATCATTCTTAAATATTACCCTGTTGTATATAACACTTATATATAATATTTAATATTACATAAATAATTATAAGATTTTAATTATATTTATAAAGTTTTCAAAATCTGCACACAAATTTGAAGAAAGATTCACTTTATTTATTTATAAATATGTCATTTACAAAACATGATATGCTTTGAGGGCATTTATCTTAACAGTTGTTGAGATTAAGTGCCCATGTGTATCAAGGTCAGCATTGGTGCGCTGTGTTTGCTTAATTTGGAATACAAGTACGTATTTCAAAAAGAAAAATTTCTTTGTATGTGTATGCTAATCAAGATATTTATTGTATCTTGTTGCTTTGATAATCAAATATTAATACTATTTAGACTATAAATTTATAATTTATTTTTGTCATAAAAAATAAAACTAAAGCTTAAATGCTTTTTTTTTTAAATAACTACGTTTCCACTACATAGTAGGTACTTTTAATCTCTGCATTGCAAGTATTGTAACAATTTAGTATTTGAACTTATAACTTTAAAAGATATTGGTTGAACTTTAGTTTTCTGACTAGTTTTGGTGCATAATATCATAATTGACAAACAATTTCTAAAATTTAAAGTAGATATTCGTATCATTATTGTATAATAGTCGAGTAATTTACAAAAAATAGATTCAGTAAGTATGAAATAATTTCGAGAAAAAGAAAATAGTATTGAAGAACTAGAAAATGGGATAAAGCAAAGCTAGAAATGTGTCACGTGGATTAGATGGAAAAGGAAGTTCACTCCAAATGTCTGATTACAAAGGAAAATAGCAGCAATAGCGAAACTAAAAACTAAGTTCTCCCTCAAGAGCTATATGACTCTAAATTGACAAGCATCTTGTCAATATATGTTGCCTAAGACAATGTCAAAAGTCTTTTCTTGCGATCCTGAATGAGCTGGATCCTAAGAACATAGCTTGTCTCTCACAATCTTTGATTTAAAATTGGCTGGCTAACCATTAATTTACTTATTGATTCAGTTGTCATTCCTAATGAGCAAAATTTCACCAATGTAAAGTACTAAGAAGACCACTTTTTTTTTTCTCTTGTGCACTTGTAGACACATGGTTCATCTTGATTTTGTTAAAAATCATAAGACTTAATAGCATCATCAAACCTAATATTCCATGATGTAAAAGCCTGCTTGAGTTCATAAATGGACCTTTGTAGTCTACAGAACTTCTGCTATTGGCCTTCAGCTATAAAATCCTGTAGTTACACCATATAAATGCTTTCCTCAAGATAGCCATTCAGAGACATTGTCTTGACAGCCATCTACCAAATCTTATAATCGAAATGTGTAAGAATAGGTAATAGTATCCGAATGGACTTAAGCATAGCAACCGGGAAGAAATTCTCTTCATAGTCTATTCCCTCCCTTTGGGTATAACCCTTGTGTTAGACATGTGTGCCCTAAGGAGTAAAAATGTAATACGTTTTTGGAGACATTTTTATCAATAAAGAATTCATTCATTTATATATATACTAAATCTTGTCCTCTTTACGTTCATATTTGTTGAATGTATGATAAGTAAATAGTAGTCTGAGACTGTCAGTCTAAACCTTAAGAATTGGGCATACGATAGACTGATTATGTGGTAGACACGATTCTTAAGGTGACGGTCTAAAACATATGATCCGCAATCGGGGGAATAAAGTTGGGCGCTTTATTCATGTAAAGATTGTTATGTTGTCTATATCCCTTCTGGGAGATGGTTTGTCTTGACCATCGGAGTTGGAGCTCCGTGAATAGAAACATTGGCACGTTGTCATAGGTGACGATGTGTTGGATCAGGACATAAAGTGAATTGATTTGGATTAATAATTCTGTCTTGGCAAATCGATTCACTTTAGACAGTCATTTGTATTGTATCTTAATCCTGAGATGAATAGTGGGCTAGTTGTCTCGACTTGTGTCTTTTGATGTACCAATGGGTGACTCCCACATCTCTATAGTGGTATGTATGCCGGTACATTGGAGGCATGACTCTTGATAGCGTAGACTTGTTATTCATAAATATGGAATCCATAGCTCCTCTTTAGGAGTAATGATATCCTCTTATATGCGTTGTCCTATAATTGAAAACTGGATCGCTCAACCCATTTGGATACATAGGTGTAACCGAATGGTATACTATCTTTGGATGGTAAGTTTTCTAATGGTGAGACAATGGAACGTAAGATAAAAATAATCGGGAAGGTAAGATAGAACTTGTCTTTAAGCTGATTATGGATTATCATATGGGGAAACGATACACTATGATATGTCATGGAGACTTAGCTACACGAGCTTCATAATTCTATAAAGTTTGAGAGTGCAGCTCCAAGCTTTTAGTGGAGTAGCGTTGGAGTTGATAATTGTGAAATGTATATCTGGGATATTGGGTTTCATAATTATCATGAGCTTGAACTTTATAGGTCCATTTTGGTCCCCTTTGCTAGCTCACAAAGTCCTGTAACGACACGACGTGCTTTTCTAATAATTGGTGACTTATGTCGGATTTATCAGATTGGTTTAAATTTTGTAAGAATCAAAGAATTCATGTCTGTTTATCGGTTGAATTAATTTTGTAAGAAATTAGTTCAAGATAAACTTGTTGAATTATTGCGATCAGATAATTCTTATCTGTTTATCAGTTGTTTTAATTTTGGACAAATTAGAATAAGATAAACTTGTAGAATTATTGTGAATTGATTTATTTTCTTAGAGATTATCTCGATAAAGTTTGTTTTGATCAGATAACTTCTCTATTGGGTTATTTGAATCAAAACTGAGACTTTATCCTTTAGAATCTCGGGTGGAAAATAAAAGATTCGTGGAGATTTTTTTTTGGGAGATCGGCCTGCCGGATGACGTGTTCGGCTTGCCGAACTGGCCTGTTTGGCCTACCGATCAGAATGTTCAGCCTGCCGATCAGCGGGAGATAAGATTACGCATTTTCACGTGGATCTTATCAGATATTGATCCGAACTTGATTCTGTTTCGAGTTTTTGAGACCTAATCTGATATGGACTGACCCTAGGACCAATAGGTATAAAAAGGGAGTGAGTCTCATGATTTACTCAGATCAATTTGAGAGATTAAGAGTGATACTCTTCTAGTGAGCATCTGAAAACTCCCTGAGAGCTTTTGTTCACAAATCACGAACACTAGCTTTGGGTTCTCTCTATTGGTTAGAAGGAGAGTCACCGATGGAAGAGCTGTACGTGTGAGCCCACACTCACTCTGGTTGTGGATAGAGAATGGCAAAGAAGACCAGTTGGTTGAGGCTCTTCTGGAACGTTACTTCTCTATACAGGTTGCGGAGGATCTTCACACAAAGGTTAGTAAGATCTGTCTAATTTATACATATAACATGTCAAACTTGTGTTTTGGAAATTACTCTGATGAAATTTTTTTTAAAATTCTGCTGCGCACTTTGTTTCCAACAATTGGTATCAGAGCCGAGATTTTTACATAAATTTGCAAGTTTGTGATCATGTTATATGCATAAATTTTGTGATCTTAATCTCTCCTATGCTTAAATTGAATTTTATAGAGAGATGGCACTCTAGGTTTCTATATAATATATATGTTGTCATGGATTATGTGGTGAATGCTTATTAATTAATTATGGTTGATTAAATCGTTGTTTAATTATTTATTAATTAATTAATACCGGTTATAGTTCCTTAGAGGTTAGAATGTGTATCTAGGTTTTTCATGTAATTAGATGGTGGACTATCTTCTCCGTCTAGGAATTGTTATTTAAATTTTAATTTGTAAAAATTTTGTAATTAAATAATTATTCAGAGAAGACGGAACGAGAAGTCAGATCTTAAAGATTGATGATGGTGCCTCCAGGTATTTCCTGAGTCTCTAATTTTATGTTTTTGAATTGTTGAAAATAAAATTGATAAATGGCATTGAAATTGTATTTTCTGGAATAAGGGTTTTCTGCTCGGTCGGCATGCTGAACCTCACAGTTCGGCAGGCCGAAGGTCACAGATCGGTAGGCCGGACGTGTGGTCCGACAGGCCGATAGTGGGGCAGAAATTTTGGTGCTCTGTCGGCAGGCCAAACTTTCAGTTCGACAGGCCGAACCTGCATGGATCGGCAGGCCGATGAAGCAAGACCGGCAGGCCGATCTGGGTGCCGACCGAGAGCTGTCAAGTGTCTAGAAAAGGTGCAATTTTTCCGGTACTGTTTTAATTTTATTTTTGGGACGATTCTGAGAAACATTAAATTTGGATATGACCAAAAATATGAAGTATTCGATTCATACGGGATTGAAGACTTGAAGATGGATATTACATGAAGAAGGATACCGCTTGAGGATTCAAGGATGAAGAATCAAAAAATGTCTCAATTATTCTCTTGTAATCTTAGTTTTCTATTCTCTAGGGTGGAACCATAATATTACGGTTATTATTATTTTCCTTGTAGCTTTGCTTGATTGCTTTGCTTGTCTGCATTATAATATGATTTACCATGTATATTGATAACATGTCATATAGATTAGGGAGTGCCACTCATATTAAAATTGTTCATGCATAATTTTAAAATAAAACCTTGACTTCAAAAGATTGAGTGGGAGAAGGTTTTCGAAGAGAGGACCTAAGGCCTCTATCGTTGGTCCATAGGAAGAACATGGTAGTCTCGACCCCTAGGAAGGGATTTCTATCATGTACCAGATTGGATCTCTGAAAGGATAAGGTATTTTAGTATGATTTATAGTTGCACACCCCTAGGTGGTGATTATAAATTATGGATAAAATATTGAAACGGTGGTTATACACTCATGTTAATTTTATTATTAACCTCCCCTAGGAGCTCTGTTAATAAAATTAATGGCCAAAGAAACGATTATTAGTATATGCTGGATCATACGGGTCTTGGATGGCATATATTAATCAGGAGGGGATCTGTGTTCCTGATTGAATTTAACATGACTCCTCTAGGAGCATGTTGAATTCTGAGTTGGGAATTATCGTTGTAAGGTTGTGATATTTTCAAGGTTTTGACACATAAACACATTTGTATATTTTTACATGATTGTGTTATCTTTCTAAATTATTATATATGTTTGCTTATGTTTGGTATATGATTCTTTATTGTAGATTGAAAATGTCTAAAAACGCTTTATCATCGATACTTGACAAAAACCAATTAACCGGTGAGAACTATAACGATTGGAAACGGAACCTGGACATCGTCCTTTCCTTTGAGAAACTGAAATATGTTCTGATAACTCCTTGTCCTCCCGAGCCTACGGGAGACTCAAGTAATGAGCAATTCCAAGCGTACGACCGTTGGAAAGATGCTAATGATCAGGCCCGCTGTTATGTTATGGCTAGCATGAACAACGTGCTGCAGGCTCAACATCAGGATTATGAGACTGCAAAGTAGATCTTGGATAATCTTGAGGACATATTTGGAGGCCAGGCCATAACAAAGCGGCAAGGGGCGTTTTGGAAACTCTTAAACTGTAGACAGAGACCAGGGACATCTGTAAAGGAGCACATGATGTTGGTCATGGGTTACCTCGCTGAGGCTCAAACCAATGGAGCCGACATCGATGCTGAAACTCAGATGACTATGGTCTTTGAGACTCTGTCTAAGGAATTTATTCCGTTTGGAGCTACTTTTAATTTAAGCAATAGACGGGATATGACCTTGACAGAACTGATGAAACAGTTACAGGAGTTTAAACTGCTGATCAGGGAGTTTTCTGCTGGTGGAGAGGCCAACGTGGTAGCTGCTTCTGGTTCCAATCCTAACTCTGGGAATGGAAAGAAGCAACGGTCCAAGAGTGGGAAGTCTTCTATTCCTGCTGCTACCAAGAGCAAGAAAAAGAAGAAGAAGAACCCAAAGAAGCTTAAGTGCTTCTTCTGTGGTAAATTCGGGCATATAAAGAAGCATTGCAAGGACTTCCTTTTCAAGGGAGGTAGGTGTGATCTTCTATATTTAGAAAATTGTTTGGTTGAGGAATCCAGTGACATCTGGGTCATAGATTCTGGTGCAACTAATCATGTTTGTGTTTCTCTGTAAGGATTCAAAGAAACGAGAAGTCTACTTCGTGAAGACTTAACGCTTCGGATGGGCGATGGATCCTTGGTCTCAGCGGAAGCAGTGGGAGAAGTCCATCTTTATTTTGATAATTATAGGAATTTAATTTTGCGAGATTGTTTTTATGTTCCTAAATTTAAAAGGAATTTAATTTCTGTATCTTCTTTATTTAAAGACTCCTACGTGGTATCTATTAATGAAAAAGTGGTGATTCGTAAAAATAAATCTTTTATCTGTTCTGAATAGATGCAAAATAATCTATATTTTATCAAACTAAGATGGACTTATTGCTTAATGCTG
The DNA here is from genome assembly GCA_025403435.1 of Artocarpus heterophyllus. Taxonomy (NCBI): domain Eukaryota; kingdom Viridiplantae; phylum Streptophyta; class Magnoliopsida; order Rosales; family Moraceae; genus Artocarpus; species Artocarpus heterophyllus. The sequence continues at coordinate 31,745,391 of CM046330.1, read as the reverse complement.
AGATAAATGATAATGACTCAAAAAGACTTAAAACTTCTCACTCTAATAAGACTTATCTTTGGCATTTGCGCCTTGGCCATATTAACCTAAATAGGATGCAAAGGTTGGTAAGGGATGGACCTTTAAGTCACTTAAAGGTGGAATCTATACCTCAATGTGAATCTTGTTTGGAGGGTAAAATGACCAAAAGACCATACGGGTCTAAAGGCAATAGGGCTGAAGGGGTTCTAGAACTTGTGCATAGTGATGTTTGCGGACCAATGAACATCCGGGCACGAGGAGGGTATGAGTACTTCGTCACTTTTATTGACGATTACTCAAGATATGGGTATGTGTATCTAATGCACCACAAAAGTGAAACTTATGATAAGTTCAAAGAGTTTCGGGCTGAAGTGGAAAAGCAATTGGGTAGACCCATAAGGCACTTCGATCTGATCGAGGTGGGGAATACCTTTTTGATGAGTTCTTGGGACACTTGTTAGAGAATGGGATTTTATCCCATTTGACTGCGCCGGGCACTCCGCAGTAGAATGGCGTAGCGAAGAGAAGGAATAGGACTTTTATTTGACATGATTAGGTCCATGATGAGTTATTCATCACTGCATTTATCCTTTTGGGGATATGCACTACAAACCGCATGTTATCTTTTGAACAATGTGCCTTCAAAATCGGTCCCTAAAACTCCTCACGAGTTGTGGACAAGACAGAAGACATCCTTAAACCATATTCGCATATGGGGATGTCCAGCTTATGTCTTGTTTAAGGATCCGAATAAGTTGGAAGCACGTTCGGAAATTTGCGTGTTTGTAGGATATCCAAAAGGGACTAAAGGGGGTTATTTTTATAACCCAAAGGAAAATAAAGTTGTGGTTTCAACTAATGCAACTTGCCTTGAGGAGAGTTACATGGATGACTTTAAACCTTGAAGCAAAGTGGTGCTTGAGGAGTTAAGGGGTGATCTGTTCACTCCAAAGGTTCTGAACGAAACCATTCCGATCGGTGTAGAAAAACCAAACAAACCTGAACAACAACCTCAGGGGCTTCGGCGTAGTGGGAGGATCGGGTGTCAACCTGAGAGGTATATGTTCAATGGGGAGGTCTTTTTGGCTGAACTAGATGAACATGACAGGGATCCTTATACTTACGCAGAAGCTATGGAGGATGTTGATTCAAGACTCTGGACAGAGGCCATGAACATAGAGATGAAGTCTATGGAGACTAATCGGGTCTAGGAGCTTGTGGATCTTCCCGAAGGGGTAAAACCCATAGGGTGTAAGTGGATCTACAAGAGGAAAAGAGGAATGGATGGAAAGGTCGAAACCTTTAAGGCTAGACTGGTAGCTAAGGGTTATACGCAAAAGGAAGGAATCGATTATGAGGAAACCTTTTCGCCTGTAGCCATGCTTAAGTCCATCCGGATTCTCTTATCCATAGCTGCCGCTCTCGATTACGAGATTTGGCAGATGGATGTCAAGACGGCTTTTCTAAATGGCTATCTTAATGAGTCCATTTATATGAAATAACCAGACGGGTTCAAGGTAGCGGGTCAAGAGGGTAAGGTTTGTAAGCTGCTAAAGTCTATTTATGGACTTAAGTAGGCTTCTCGTTCTTGGAACATAAGATTTGATCAAGTGATTAAAACTTATGGGTTCTCACAAAACGTGGATGAACCAAGTGTTTACAAACACATAAAGGATGGGAAGGTGGTTTTTCTACTGCTCTATGTAGATGACATTCTTCTAATTGGCAATGACATTGGGGCGTTGTCATCGGTCAAATTATGGTTGACCAAGCAGTTTGACATAAAGGACTTAGATGAGGCTATTTTTGTTCTCGGTATCCAGATCTTTCGGGATAGGAAGAACAAAATGATAGCTTTGTCTCAGGCCGGCTACATAGACAAAATTCTCAGGAGGTTTGCAATGCAGGATTCCAAGAAAGGTGGGCAACCATCTAGGTCTGGAATTACTCTTTCTAAGAAAGACTCTCCCAAGTCTTATGAAGAAAGAGAATACATGAAGAAGGTGCCTTATGCTTCAGCAGTGGGTAGTCTCATGTATGCCATGCTTTGCACAGGACCGGATATTAGCTATGCGATCGGGATTGTAAGTCGATTTCAGGTGGATCTAGGACCGAACCATTGGGTTGCGGTAAAGCATATTTTCAAGTACCTGAGAAGGACTCGAGGGTATATGCTTGTGTATTCGGGTGAGGACTTGACTCCTCTAGGATACACTGATTCGGATTTTTAATCCTGTCTGGATTCTAGGAAATCGACTTCAGGGTTTGTGTTTACTCTGGGCGGCGGTGCCATCAGTTGGAGAAGTGCGAAGTAAAATTGCACTTCAGATTCAACGATGGAGGCCAAATATGTGGCGGCTAGTGATGCTTCGAAAGAAGCAGTGTGGCTCCGCAAGTTCCTTGGGGATCTTGAGGTAGTTCCTGGTATGGATAAGGCGGTATCACTGTACTGTGATAACAGTGCGGCGGCAGCTAATGCTAAGGAACCAAGATTTCACAAGAAGAGTAAGCATATTGATCGGAAGTATCATGTGATAAAGGACTTCGTTGACGGCGGGCATGTCACGGTGTGCAAGATCACGTCAGAGGACAATTTAGCTGATCCATTTACGAAGACACTTCCTGGGAGAGTCTTCGAGAGGCATGTGGAAGCTATAGGGATGCGAAATTTGCAGTATTTACTCACTTAGTGCAAGTGGGAGATTGTTAGACATGTATGCCCTAAGGAGTAAAAATGTAATACGTTTTTGGAGACATTTTTATCAATAAAGAATTTATTCATTTATATATATACCAAATCTTGTCCTCTTTACGTTCATATTTGTTGAATGTATGATAAGTAAACAGTAGTCTGAGACTATCAGTCTAAACCTTAAGAATTGGGCATATGATGGACTGATTATGCGGTAGACACGATTCTTAAGGTGACGGTCTAAAACATATGATCTGTAATCGAGGGAATAAAGTTGGGCGCTTTATTCATGTAAAGATTGTTATGTTGTCTATATCCCTTCTGGGAGATGGTTTGTCTTGACCATCGGAGTTGGACTCCGTGAATAGAAACATTAGTACGTTGTCATAGGTGACGATGTGTTGGATCGGGACATAAAGTGAATTGATTTGGATTAATAATTTTGTCTTGGCAAATCGATTCACTTTAGACAGTCATTTGTATTGTATCTTAATCCTGAGATGAATAGTGGGCCCGTTGTCTCGACTTGTGTCTTTTGATGTACCAATGGGTGACTCCCACATCTCTATAGTGGTATGCATGCCGGTACGTTGGAGGCATGACTCTTGATAGCGTAGACTTGTTATTCATAGATATGGAATCCATAGCTCCTCTTTAGGAGTAATGATATCCTCTTATATGCGTTGTCCTGTAATTGAAAAACTGGAGCTCTCAACCATTTGGATACATAGGTGTAACCGAATGGTATACTATCTTTGGATGGTAAGTTTTCTAATGGTGAGACAATGAAACGTAAGATAAAAATAATCTTGAAGGTAAGACAGAACTTGTCCTTAAGCCGATTATGGATTATCATATGGGGATACGATACACTATGATATGTCATGGAGACTTAGCTACACGAGCTTCGCAATTCTATAAAGTTCGAGAGTGCAGCTCCAAGCTTTTAGTGGAGTAGCGTTGGAGTTGATAATTATGAAATGCATATATGGGATATTGGGTTTCATAATTATCATGAGCTTGAACTTTATAGGCCCATTTTGGTCCCCTTTGCTAGCTCACAAAGTCTTGTAACGACACGACGTGCTTTTCCAATAATTGGTGACTTATGTCGGATTTATCAGATTGGTTTAAAATTTGTAAGAATCAAATAATTCATGTCTGTTTATCGGTTGAATTAATTTTGTAAGAAATTAGTTCAAGATAAACTTGTTGAATTATTGCGATCAAATAATTCTCGTCTGTTTATCGGTTGTTTTAATTTTGGAAAAATTAGAACAAGATAAACTTGTAGAATTATTGTGAATTGATTTATTTTCTTAGAGATTATCTTGGTAAAGTTTGTTTTGATCAGATAACTTCTCTATTGGGTTATTTGAATCAAAATTGAGACTTTATCCTTTAGAATCTCGGGTGGAAAATAAAAGATTCGCGGAGATTTTTTTTCGGCAAATTGGCTTGCCGAATGACGTGTTCGGCCTGTCGAACTGGCCTGTTTGGCCTGCCGATCAGAATGTTCGGCCTGTCGATCAGCGGGAGAAAAGATTACGCGTTTTCACACGGATCTTATCAGATATTGGTCCGAACTTGATTCTGTTTCGAGTTTTTGAGACCTAATCTGATATGGACTGACCCCAAGACCAATAGGTATACAAAAGGAGTGAGTCTCATGATTTACTCAGATCAATTTGAGAGATTAAGAGTGATACTCTTCTAGTGAGCATCTGAAAACTCCCTGAGAGCTTTTGTTCACAATTCACGAACACTAGCTTTGGGTTCTCTCTATTGGTTGGAAGGAGAGTCACCGATGGAAGAGTTGTATGTGTGAGCCCACATTCACTCCGGTTGTGGATAGAGAATAGCAAAGAAGACCAGTTGGTTGAGGCTCTTCTGGAACGTTACTTCTCTACACAGGTTGCGGAGGATCTTCACACAAAGGTTAGTAAGATCTGTCTAATTTATACATATAACATGTCAAACTTGTGTTTTGGAAATTACTCTGATGAAATTTTTTTAAAATTCCGCTGCGCACTTTATTTCGAACACCTTGGCTATCAGTCTTGTCTTGAAAGTGTCCACTTTCCCATTTATTTCTCTCTTTCTCATGTAGATCCATTTGCACCTAATGGGTTTTACCCCTTCAGGAGGATCAAGAAGTTCCTAGTTTGAGTTAGAATATATGGATTCCATCTATAGTTTCATGGCTTTCAGCCCCTTCTCTTTGTCAGTATCTTCCATTACATACTTGTAAGTCAATAAATCCTCCTCATCATCACTCACAACGACTAGTTATGCTTCTCCTTGATAATGAGCGAGTAATCTAATTTCCCTCCCACTACAATGAAGCACCAGAGGTGTCTGACTAGAAGTTGTGGCCTTTTCAATTTTTCGTTTGACAACTCTTGTCAGCTCATTGACAACTCTTGTCGGCTGTGTGCCAATTTGATTGGTAAATAACTCTTTCAGAACCACTTTGCTCTTTGTTAGAACATCGGCTACCGGGATATATAGTATTTACTTATATTCACATGTAAATATTGTATTTACATACAAATAGAAAAATTTACCAGCGACTTTGCTGAACCGTTGATGGCTAGTAAATAAGCTTTTACTTGTAAATACTATATTTCTATGTAAATAAAAAATTACCAGTGACTAATAAATACAATATTTACCTATAAATATTATATTTACAAGTAAATACAAATATTTACCAATGACTTTGCCAAACCACCGACTGCCATGAAATACAATATTTACATGTGAATATTATATTTACATTTAAATACAAAAATTTAAATACAGTATTTACCTGTAAATACTATATTTTTATGTGAATTCAAAATTTTTTTGGTTACTTTATTGAACCATCAGCGACCAAAAAATATAGTATTTATGTATAAATATTATATTAATATGTAAATATAAAATTTATCTATGGATTTGCTAGAAATCACTGGGATCGATGACATCGTTGGTAGCTAGGAAATACTATATTAACATAGAAATATAGTATTTTCGTGTAAATAAAAATTCACCAAAGAACTCGTCGAATCACCAAGGACATTGCCACTAGTTAAAAATTACTGAATTTTTACATAAATACAAGGATTTATAAAATTAAAAAAAAAAAAAAAAAAACCACCAAAAAAAAAGGAACAACCACAACAGAAAGAAAAAAAAAATGTTGTTGTCGCCGTACTCTAGCAACACTCTAGACACAAACGGACATGCATCGCCCACACGAATGCCCTCCGACGATATCACTTGCCTTCTTGACACCAGATCGAGCCGATCTCTACAATGCCGGTAGGCATGCACTCACTTGACGTTTGTCGCCATCAAATTTTGCAACACAGTTGCGCCACTATTGCCATCTTCCTTCCCCATCCATCATGTGTCATCTATCATAACCATCTTTAATCGACTCAGAAACCAGTAGGTATCAAAACCTAAGGAGATCATCACCTAACTCCATCCTTGTCAATGACAAAACCATCACAAATTTTCATGGTCACGATCATGATCTTGTCAGGGCTCACTCTTTGGTCATTGATGCTCCCCGTCCAGCGTTCATCATCATCTCTCTTCTCGATGCTCCGACCTTAGTAGCAATGATATAGGCGTCGGCGATGACAGCTGAGTTCAAAGGACATTGCCATGTCAGTTGTATTCACCAACACAGAGAAAGAAAGGGGAAGTGGGAGAAACATGGGGGAGAGAGAAAGAAGTCAAAAAATAAAGATATGATTCTTTAGGGGTGTTTTTGGGTTTTTGTTTACTTTAAAACACTAAATTATATGAATCTCCTATTTATTTCACATTTTTAAAACATCTAATATAATTTACTAACAAACTAATAAAGTGTACTATTTGATGCAATTTTCCTTTATTTAATTAGCATTAAAACGTAGGCTTACATGGCGTGCAATGGTGATTTATATTTAACCAAAGTCAGATAAAATTTGTCATACAAGATTGTGTGGATTATTACTTTGTAATAATCTATATCTCTAAGTTGTTTTGTCATTTATGGATATGTAAAGGTTATAAGCACCAATATTCTAATTTGCTACTAATCTTATGTCTCATTTGTTACTTTATATCACCTTTTAATCTCTTTGTTAGCTTTATAACTTTATCCACACCAATTTAAATATTAGTTCTATAACCTATTTTATGATGATCTACATGTCGATAAACGACAAGGTTAGTCTGGCTGAAAATAATGAACTTGATTATCACCAACGATTGACGCAGCAGCGATAAGGACGTCTTTTTTTTTTTTTTTTTTCCTCCTTAGAAGTCCTGCCAATTAATATGTTGTGCGATATTGGACATGTGGTGTTGTAAGTGAAAATTGGGCTCATATTTCAAGTAGAATTACGTAAAGTCTTTCCTGTTATATTAGTGGGTCTTGATATTTCAAACTGACAAACAGGATGGAAAGAAGGATGACACCTATGATTCCCTTATTCATTATATATATATATAAAGAGGAAGACGAAGAAGACTTAATTGTTAATTAAAACAATCATGTTTAATCTTATGGATTGCAACCCTGTTACTAATAAAACAGTGTGTCTACTTTAAAAAGTACACTCCATCTTAGATTAGGACTCACAGTTTTATAAGTAGTGGGTTTTAATTTCGTACAGTTGAAAATGATTTTTTTATTAATTATTAGTGTACAATCTGACTAGGATCCTACGCTGGGAATAGATTGACGGTAAAGTCGGCGTTCATATGAGTGCTGGACGCTGAAACTAGAAAAATATTGAGCTAAAGAAAATTTTATTAAAAAAAAGTTTAATGGAAAACACATGGTTGAGACTTTGACTCAAGGTGTGTATAGAAAAAAGGTTGTTGAGACAAAGTGTTTATCTAAATTAATGCTTGTATATATAACACTAAAAATACTATATTCACCTCCTCCAATGCAATTGTGTAAATTGCCTTATGGTTGAGCGGCTTAAGCCGGCATCAATGAAAATTAAATACATATAATGCTATTTTCCATCTCCAATATTAAACTAATTCTTTATGTGCACACTTGACCCCATTAATCCCTTGGAACTCTATATATATCCAAGCCACCCAAGCTCAAACCTCTACACTTACTCGATATTATTAATATGATAATGGCTAATGTGAAAGCTGTCTGTTTATGCCTGTTGCTCATAATCTTTTCTTTTTCAACAAATTATTCTGAAGCTCGTACTTGTTTAGGTAGATTTCCAAACAGTATTAGCCGCCGAAGATTGGCGAGAAGTGCTCAACAAGCGTTGCAGGAAAGCATTGAAAGGCAGGCTGGAATAGGAAGTGGAAGGGTTTTCGAGTCTAAGAGAGTCAGTCCCGGTGGCCCCGATCCCAATCATCATTGATTATCATCTTCATTTCCTCGTAATAGCCATTAGCTTCTTGTTAATAGTTTGATCCATATATATATTGTTAATAGTTTTCCATATATATATATATGTACACACACAAGTACATGACTTTGGTCTTAGACTGTCGTTGTCTTTAGTGCGACAATGCTTTATGATCCAAGTTCTACACCATGTCGTTGGATCCAGGGGCCATTGGTTTCTCTTTGCTTGGTTGATAATGCTTTTTAACTAGATTTTGGACCATAAATGGACCTTCACAACAGTATTGTACTTCGTAAAACTCTAGGTTTTGTCTGCATGATTTATATTGCTGACAATAAGTTGCATTTGAGATGTAGCTTTTGGTTTGTTTAGTTAGTCAATATATATGGACTTGTTTTTAATTGTTACATTTCCAACGGTTATATTTTTAATAAGGACATATTTTAATAACAGTTAATGATATAGCATGATAAAAATTCAATCTCATTAATTATTATAAATTTTTTTACTCAACCATTCATTTTGTTACAACCGTTAGATTTCCATCAAACGACTAATAATAACAGTGTATATTAGAAATATAACCATTAAAACTACACCTATATATATGTTTTAGTTTCTAGCTCATTAACGTGCCAATCATGACACAACGACAAAGTTTGAATTAAAAAATTAAAAAGAGTCCATCATATAAAATTGAATGAGATAATATTGTTGGCACAATATATATATATATATATATATATATATTAACGTAAGTATGTTGATACAAATAACTATGTAATATAGGTAAACTTAATCCTGACCACAAACCGATTCCCTGATATATTTAAATGAAAAACTTATATATATTTAAATGCACAAGAAAATATCAAATATGTACCAAGTTCCAATAATGAAAAACTAAAAAAGTGCATCAACAATTGAGCATATAAATGACTTTTTCAACGAAACCTCTATGATCAATAAAAAATTCCGATTGAACGAGACCAAAAAACCCAAGACACAAGGTCACTAACAACATTGCAAAGAGTGAACTCTTGTAAATTAGATGCGCAAACACAACCAAAAAATGGAAGATTATCTCCGTTATTAGAGCAGTAAAATTATGTTGGTGATCCATTAATTATAAATATAACCAATTACAATATGGAGAATATGACGGAGTTCATATTGGAATCATCCAGCAGAAAATTGAAATGAAAGAAAAAATATGGGTTCAAAATATTTATAATACTTTCTCCTATTAACCACAATATACTGTAGTAAAAGAGTGCAAATGTCTGACACTGAAACTATATATTTAATTGTAACAAAAATATGGTGGCCATCATGTTGTAGCGAGAAATTTCATCCTCTCCCCATAAAAGTGTGCTTTTAAATATATTTAATCCATGAATTGTCGGTATTGTGAAATGATTTTATTTCTGGATTTTTTTAGCAGCTGTTTATTTATTTATTTTTTATTTTGGCCGTTCTAGATCATAATATAAAAATTGATGAATCTTTAAAATTTAATAGACGTAATCGTTTTTACACGCATGCTAACTTAAAAAGTTTCAACCACGTCAAGCAAAATATTATCATTGTTACTCTTGAAAATTAATAAAACTAAATTAAATGACCTCATGTGATTGTTCTTATAACATTTTAATTAAGCTATCATGTGATTTGCATAAGCTCAAAAGTTCATCGTCATTTTTAAGGATTAAGAACCAAAATGGTCGGAAAGTTAAATTCAAAAAACTAATCTACCAAGAAAAGCTTTAAAGAACAAATGGCCACAATTGTGATAGTTAATGTTCTAATAACACCAAAAATCCTTACCAGAAATGTATTTTTCATTGTAACTTAGTTGATATTGACCACAGCAAACTCTATTAACCATAGCTTGTAGTTGTAAACACAACCATCGGAGACAAGACAAGTCTTTGTCATTTGAAGCAAAGTCTTTGTAATTTGTTAAAAGAAATTTTGTTTAATTGAGGGAAATCCAAATAATATGTAAGATCCGATGTTTCTCACGCCAACTCCAAATTCATAACCTATACATTTTTTTTCCTTAAAACCGAAATAGCCCCGAGAGATATAACTAGAAAAGAATTTGATAAAATGGAAGTTAAAATCACCAAGTGCTATGGTGACAAATAGAATTTTCATCACCTTTTCATATCTTCTTCTTCTTTTCTTAATGTTTCCCTCGCGGGGAGGGATTAGACGAAGTGTCCATGCCGTTAGAATTAAATGGAACAATAATTGTAAGTATTGTCTAAGCAGTAAATTCACATTTCTACTTTCAATGTTGAGCTAAAAATTCGAATGTCTCACCTTAACAAAAATGAATATCTCACTCTGATTAAGAGAGAGAAGAAGAAGAAGAAGAAAGGAACCATTTTCTTTTTTGCCTTTAAAAAAAGGGATTCTCTTCATGCTTCCGGACTTGCGCAAATCACTCTCGCATGCGATGGGGACTTGAAGCTCTATCCTGTTAGTTGATCTAAATAAGACCTCATTTTCACGATGGCGCCACCACCAAAAAGAATGAATGAATTAATTCAAGATAGTATATATATTTGCATTTGTCTAACATTTCGTTGATGGAAGTGAAGTGCGAGCACGCTTTCGGCACAGGTTGATTAAAAATGTTAAGAAGTGCTAGCATTTTGGTAATTGAACTTGATAATGCCTAAACATTCTTCATCTCATCATTGCTATATTGAGATGATAAAAGGAATATATATATATATATATATATATATATATATATATATATACTATATACTTTGACTTTCGCAAAGTATTTAATTTTTTTTTTTTTAATCCAAGTTATCTATGAGTACTGGTGTGCATGTGCTATATCCACTTTACTTTGGCAAAGTGTGACTATTATTTCCTAATCAATAATATCTTATAGGATATTGTTTTGACGTCGGCTCCAAATGGAAAGGTGGGGTTTCTCAGTTCTCTACGAGCTAGTCTGACTAGCTCTAGATTTATCATTGGAGAATTAACTAATGCAACATAGTTATCCTTATAGTATTAAAGTCCATTATCTAAGCTGTCCGGGAGTCTGCTTTCTTTGGCAGAAGATAATTTTAAGAAAATTCCATCCAGTTATAACCGGCTATTCAAAAAACTATGCCCCTAGTACAATATATAATATATAATGTACCTTTTAGACTGGTTCTTATTGTTTTGTTAGTAATAGTTAGTTTTGGAAAATAATTTTCACAAAAATAGCAAAAACATGGTTGTAGTGCAGATTATATATAACAAAAATTTTCTTAAAACTTTTGTAGAACTATTACTACAAATAGAATATTAGACGACGTCTATTTTACTTCATTTTATTAAAACTGTCGTCTTATTTATTAAAAAAAATACATGACAGAAATTTCTGTGTTTTGAAAATTTCTTCGTGAATATTAGACAATGATTTACTGAAAATTTTGAAAGTTTCTCATCACTTTTTAAAATTTTGAGCACTCTCTTCCATTCCTCTTATTAAATTTACAAACTCTAAAGTTTTTCTATTAAATCCCTATTTTCTCTCTAACCTATCTCTATCTCCCTCGTCCTATTGTTTCTTCCTCACTTTCTAACTCTTCCTTTAAATGCCTTCTACTATTCCACTCTCTCTTTCATCTTTTGTCCTCCTTACTCCCTTATCTCGGATGCCATGACTCACCGCCGCCACCGCTGTCTCCATCTTGAGCATCAAAATTTTAATACATTTAGAATCTTTTAAAATTTCCTTCATTTGAATTTTTTTTTTTTCAAATTTTGAGTTTTCCTTTATGTTTGGTTAACTATTTTGTTGATGGTGATGATGATGTTGTTGTTGTTATTGTTGTTATATTTTGTAGATAAACTTTGCCTATGATTCTTGACATGTTTTGGTCATATGAATATTTATAATGTATGTCATTAAAAATCGTTACGTATTTTTTATATGTTGGATACGAATCAAGTTTATCAAAGAAGAGTACATAAATTTGTGAATAATAATTGAAGTTATTCTTTGAGAAGAAATTGTTTCGGTAAAAATATGTATTTTTAAAATTTTTCAAGTCTTTTAACAACGGTTTTTACAGAAACCGTCATTTAAAGTGGCACATTAGACGACAGTTTTAAGTGAAACCGCCATCTAATGTGCACTTTAGACTATGGTTTTTACTAAAACTATCATCTAATGTAGCCTCCTGGTAGTTCACATTTATATTAGACGATAGCTTTAAACCGTTGTCTAATGTATACTACCTATTACGATTGTGGATTAGATGATGGTTTGACTAGCAGTCATATAACCTACCATCTGAATTAGTGAATGTTTAGATTATATAAATTTAATGCATAAATAAATATATAAAACGTTGCTTACTGGAATAGGTGAAGATGAACTGGAAACAAATGAATCGCAAAAAACATTCTTTATTAGACTAAACCACTGGCTTCCTAGCTTACTCCTCTGCAGCAGATGGACGAACATTAGGTGTTAGTGGAATATGGTTTCTAAAGGATCACTTAACTAATTTAAGTCACCGTTAATCTCATCATGTGAGTAAAGCGGGTCTTGAGATGAAGAAATATTCTTCACACTCTTTCTCTCTCTTACACGACAATGAGGAAGGAATATGGTATAGTATTTTCAGTCTTTCAAAGACTCATAAGAAGCCCTCAAATGAATAAAGGAGGTCTCTATTCATAGACACTTAGAAAGCTAATTTATTTAGAAAGTTTTCTTATTTTAATTTAATATCAAATATTTAATTAAAATAAAACGACATAAGTTTCACATTCCTTACACTGTGATAGGCACCTACACACAGAGAGAATTTTTGTACATGTGGCGCCATTCTTCATACAATGCAGGTGAGAATACTACATGTTACCTAATCTTATTTGTTTCAAATTTAACTTTTAATATTTGAATTAAATTATATTTATTCAAAATTAGAAATACTAAAAATAAAAACTAGGTAAACAAACTTTGATATGCACAAGGGACTTTCCCTTATTATCATTGGTGCCACACACAGTGGGACCGTCCCACTGTGTATCTTCCAAAATTAATTATTTATTATATTATTAAATAATCTAATTATTTAATAAATATAAATTAATTCATAACTAATTATTTTGAATGATATTTAAGTTAGAATTTGGTAATTTCAAATTAATTATTTAAACCAATAATTCTACTTGTCCAAACAATGTTTACAAAGATAGCAGGGGACTAATGGATTCATAATTTTAAACTCTAATAAAACTAATATATTAATTAAACTCTTTCTTATTATTATATTACTCTTTCATTAATTCCAATGTAACTCCACTAATACTTGGAATTACACTCTTGAAAATTACAAATATTTAATTACTCATTTCTTAGAGTTGTCTATTTGATACAGTCATTTCATATAAGTTGATACTTCATAAATAATTTATAATTAGAGATAGATAAAATCCGTTAATTCCTCTAACTACTTCTTTATCCTTAAGTATCATTGATTCTCTAATGAATAATAAATTCGTGAACTTAATCATGAATTGAGCATTCATAGTATTCAAGATCTGAGTCAATACTTAAGAGAATTATTTATGTACTTCTTGTTAGAGAAGGAATGGATTCCATCTTGTAATATTAACATTCCTGGTTACTTACTTTATTATGCCTCCAAAATACAAAGGACATGATTAGATTCTCGAATCCGTACTGGAGTAAATCAAAGACATAATTCCATAACTAAGAGTCTATTAATAACTCAAGATTAAGATCACCATCTATATGATGATTGGTTGATGTGAATAGAAGTTGATTTAATAAAAATTATTTAATGTTCATATCACATCATGTTCTAGTTCTACATAATGAAATTTTATTATGTACAGTGTACTCATTTAATGACTCATTAAATTAACAGTTTGAATAAGACTGCTCCATTCTTAATAGAAATAATGTGCACTAGTAATGCTGAATTAAAGACTCCATACTTATACTAAAAATTAATTATATATTATTGAGTATTTTAATTATCATTCTTAAACATTATCCTTTTGTACATAACACTTATATACAATATTCAAGGTTATATAGAAAATTATAAAATTTTATGATATCCATAATGTATTCAAAATAGATGTACACAAACATGAAGAAAAATTCACTTTATTTATTTATAAATATGTCCTATACAAAACATCATATGCTTTGAGGGTATCTATCCTAACAATTGTTGTGATTAAGTGCCCATGTGTATCAAGGTCAGCATTAGTGCGTGTGTCTGCTTAATTTGGAATACAAATACCTATTTCAAAAAGAAAAAATTCTTTGCATGTGTATGCTAATCAAGATGTTTATTGTATCTTGTTACTTTGATAAACAAATACTAATACTATTTAGACTACAAAATTATAATTTATTTTTATCATAAAAATAAAACTAAAGCTTAAATGCTTTTTTTTTTTTTTTAAATAACTATGCTTCTACTACATAGTTGGTACTTTTAGTCTCTACACTACAAGTATTGTAACAATTTAGTTTTTAAACTTTTAATTTTAAAAGATATTGGTTGAACTTTAGTTTCTAACAGTTTTGGTGCCTAATATTATAATTGACAAACAATTTCTAAAATTTAATGTAGATAATCGTATTATTATTGCATAATAGTTGAGTAATTTACGCAAAATAGTTTTAGTAAGTATGAAACAATTTCAAGAAATAGAAAAAAATATTGAAGAACCAAAAAAGGGGATAAAGCAAAGCTGGAAATGCGTCACGCGGATTGGATGGATAAGGAAGTTCACTCCAAATGTCTGATTACAAGGGCAAAAATAACAAAGCTGATAATGTAGATAATCGTATTATTATTGCATAATAGTTGAGTAATTTACACAAAATAGTTTCAGTAAGTACGAAATAATTTCAAGAAATAGAAAAAAGTGTTGAAGAATGAAAAAAGGGGATAAAGCAAAGCTGGAAATGCGTCACGCGGATTGGATGGATAAGGAAGTTCACTCCAAGTGTCTGATTACAATGGCAAAAATAACAAAGCTGAGAACATTTCTCTCTCAGGAGCTATATGACTCTAAATTGACAAGCACCTTGTCAATATATATTGCCTAAGACAATGCCAAAAGTCTTTTCTTGCGATTCCAAATAAGCTAGATCCCAAGAACATAGCTTGCCTCTCCCAAATCTTTAATTTGAAATTGGCTGGCTAACCATTCCTTTACTCATGGATTCGTTGTCATTCACTGATGAGCAAAATTTCATCAACAGTAAAATACTAAGAAGGCCACTTTTTTCTCTTTTGTACCTGTAGACACATGGTTCATCTTGATTTTGTTAAAAACCATAAGACTTAATAGCATTATCAAACCTGATGTTCCATGATCTAGAAGCCTACTTAAGTCTATAAATGGACCTCTGTAGCCTATAGATGTAACACCCCAATTTTAATTAAGTACAATTAGTGTGTAGGATGGTGTATTATTGTGCCATGATGTAATTTGCACTTAATTGTATTGTTTGGTAGTATTTTCAAATCTATCCCATTTTAAATATTTTTATTTTTTTTTACTATTTTAAATTTTTGGAACAAAATAATTTGTCAAATGTCCAACAAACCCCCCTTTTGAAAACCATGTGCTGGTATTTTACAAAACCACCTAAACTCCTCTCTATTTAAACCCTCCTCCTTTCATTTTCCCTCACTTTCTCAACTCTCTCTTTCTTTCTCTCCTTCCTCTCCCTCTCACGCAGCCACTCTCTCTCTGTCCCTCTCTCATTTTTTGATTCGAAAATCAAGCTCAAGCTTCGATTCTCGACGGATTGGAAGCTCGGGATCACATTTGGGCAATCCATAAACTTGATTTCAAGCTCGAATTTGAGGTTAGTTTAACTTTTTTTGAATTTCAAACTTTTATTCCAAACTTTGATTTTCTTCGAATCTTGAAATTTGAGCTTGTTTGAGCTTACAAGACCTTTAATATAAGTTACTATAACGCAACCTAACTTAAATTTAAGCTTGATTGAGCAGAAATTGGATTAAACCATGTTTTTTCATTTTCTCTCATTTTCGGATTTCTTTGAAAAATTATATGTAAATCTTGTTTAAATGTGTTTAAATGTGTTCTATTATGGATTTTTTTTATCATCTATGAATGTTTTTTATGCTTGAGAACTGAGAAAAACAAGTTAAAATGGGATTTCGAGCTTGGGGAGGCTGAGACTCGAATTTGAAAAATTCTAGATTTCCCAATTCGGCAAGCCGGACTCATAGCAGGTTTGGCAGGTCGGACCCCGATGGTCGGTTGGTCGAACTCAGCAATTTGGTAGGCCAAACCAGGGAATCCGGCAGGCCGATCGGAATTTGCAAAAATTTATCGTTTTTCGCCTGTTTTTGTTATTTTAAACCCAAATTAAGATTTTAACTTTATAATATGATTTTGCAGACAAAAATGGCACACTAGGACACCATAAGATAGCTAAGTAATGTAGAACATCCTCAACTAGATATTGATAAATTTAGTTTACCATTAAGGTTGGTCGTGGTTCCGTAGAGCTAACATATAACAGATTGGGACTACAGTGTTGGACATCAGCATAGGATATTGAGGTATGACTTCTAGCCCTTTCTTTGATAGCCAAGTTTTCAAATGGTTTTTGGCTTAAAAAAAATTCTTTCAAAACATTTTCAATAAATGATTAAAAAGGGTTTCTATTAATTGTTTACATAAACAGTTGAATGAAATGATATTCATAATGAACCATATAATAAATGTAATAAAAATACTAGGTAACATGGGATTTGATTAATGATAAATACATATAAGGGCATGATGCCATATTCAGAGATCGGGTCGCATAGCGTACGACCTTGGGGGCAGATCCCAAAACCCAGCTGGGCCACTATGGTGGTGACTTATATGATTTGCCTGAGCAAGATAATAAGATTCTTTCTGGATGAACAAAAAAATGCTTTTGGTAAGAACGATTTAATTGAACTTATTTATTTATTTTTGTTTTCTAAATATTTTTCCAAATGATAAATTTTATATTCGTATTAGATGATTTTAAAATCTTAGTCTTACTGAGCCTTCCGCTCACTACTTTTCTTGTTTTAAACCTTTCCCCCATTAGGTGGACTGCAGCAAAGAGATGACTAGAAGGCTTGGATGAATTTGTGGAACTAGGTTATATACTTAATTGTGTAAGGCATGTAATGTTTTAAATATTTTCTTTTAATTCGGACTGGTGGTTGTAATTCATTAACTGTCGATACTATGTGTGTGCATAAGTTGTGGGCCCGATGAGACCCAACTCGTATTCCTCTCTCTCCACTATTTTATTTTTATTGTCTTATCTGTTTTATTATTTTGATAAATGTTTTTTTTAAAAGGATTTTAAATCCATCATGTTTTTCATAATCATCTAAATTCTTAAATTGGCAATTTTTAACTAAAATTTGTTTAAATTGACTTAATTAACATGTTACATCACCTCTTAGATTTTGGGGCATGACAACAAAACTTTTGCTCTTGGCCTTCAGCTATAAGACACTCTGGTTACACCATATAAATGTTTTCCTTAAGATAGCCGTTCAGAAAAGTTGTCTTGACATCCATCTGTCAAATCTCGTAATTGAAATTCGTAGCAATAGGTAAGAGTATCTGAATGGACTTAAGCATAGCAATCGGGGAGAAAGTCTCTTCATAGTCGATTCCCTCGCTCTGGGTATAATCCTTGGCTACTAGTCTTGCCTTGAAAGTCTCCATTTTCCCATTTACTTCTCTATTTCTCTTGTAGATCCATTTACACCCAATGGGTTTTACCCTGTCAAGAGGATCAACAAGTTCCCAAACTGAGTTAGAATACATGGATTCCATCTCTAGTTTCATGGCTTCCAACTACTTCTCTTGGTCAGGATCTTCCATTACAGACCTATAAGTCAATAGATCTTCCTCATCATCACTTACAATGACTAGTTGTGCTTATCCTTGATAAGAGCGGATAATCTAATTTCACTCCCACTACAACAAAGTACTGGAGGTGTCTGACTAGCACGTATGGCATTTTTAATTTTTTGTTTGACAACTCTTGTTGGCTATGTACCGATTTGATCAACAAATAACTCTTCCAAAAGAACTTTGCTCTTTGGTTTAAAGCCTTTCATATAGTCATGCTCAAGAAAAGTGGCATTTGTTGATACAAATACCTTCTTCTCTTGAAGACTATATAACAAACCTTCTCGTGTACCTTGAGGATAACCTACAAAGATGTAGACTTCCGAATGAGGTTCTAACTTGGCGATATTAGACTTTAGCACATGTGTTAGATACCTCCATATGTAGATTTGCCTTAAACTAGGCTTTTGTCCATCCACACAACTCTAGAGATGTCTTAGATATTGGCATAAAAGGAACTAAGTTGAGAATATAAACTGCAGTTCTTAAGGTGTGACCTAGAAAGACGTGGGTAGAGAAGAATAACTCAACATTGATCTCATCATGTGGAGTAGCATTTGATTTCTCCTTTGGGAAGATTATTTTTCTGCAGTGTTCCAAGTGCTATGAGTTGCGAATCTATTCTGCTTTCCATCAAATGGTTTGTGAACTCTGTGTCTAGATACTTACTACCTTGATCTGATTAAAGTACCTTTATTTGCTTTTCTAACTATTTTTCAGCTTCCACACAGAATTCCTTAAACTTTCTAAAAGTATCGAATTTCTAGTGCATTAGATAAGCATAACCATTTTAAAATAATAATCAATAAATATGACAAAATATTTATACCCACCTCTTGCTTGGACATTTAAAGGTTTGCATATATCAGTATTTATCAACTCAAGAGGTTCTTTGACTCTTGACCTGTTAGTGAGAAAAGTCTCTTGGTCATTTTACCTTCCAGATAGGATTCACAGACTGGGAGTTCACTAACTTTTAGATCCCTCAAAGAACCCTCCTTTACTAGGCTATCAATCTCGTTTAGGTTAATATGTCCAAGTCTAAGATGCCATAGATATGTGTTATTATCATGAGAAATCTTTTGCCTTTTACTTTTAGGTTCGGCTACTTTGGACATTTCAGTATTTAGCAGTAGTTTAGGACTGGGTTTGAGAAAATATAAACCGTTATTTAGTTTTCCATAACATATATCTAAACCATTCTTTAGAATAAAAACAATTTCATTATCGAAAGAAACTTTAAATAATTGTTAATTTAATCTAGAAATAGAAATAAAATTTCTTCTAAAACCCAAATAAAATAAACATTGTTCAAAACTAAAGAAGTCTTCCTAAAATAAAGTCTAACTTCTCCCACTACTTTAGCAAAACCCTAACTCCATTGCCCATGACCATCATGTACTCCCTATCAACAAGCTCCCGTGAAGAACTAAGACTTTGCAAAGATGAACAAACATGGTTAGTGGCTCCCGAGTCAATTGCCCAGGTTGAGAACTTATTATCTACTACACATATTTCTAGAACTAGTATATCACATTTACCTTATCTTTCTTCTTCTTTAGCTCCTTGACATGCTTCCTACAGTTTTTGTTCTAATGGTCTAGGTTGATCGTAGTGGAACCATATTCCTTTAGTCTTCATATCAGAGCTTGTTTGTTTGCTCTTGTCAGCCTTCTTAGGCTTCTTCTTGTTCTTCTTCGACTTGGGCTTCATAGCATTATGGTTCTTCCTCTTCTTGCTATTGGAAGGACTGGCTTCAGCAACTTTGCCTCACTACTCTTTGCAACCTAAATAGATTCATATTTTTGGAGTTCGTTCAACATCGAGTGAGCCCCATGTGCATGTTGTTCATGGCGTAATTGGCCTTAAACTGCTAGAAGGTGAGACTTACACTTTCTAAGATCATTCCTACTTATGTTTCCCATCAATGATTGCTCCATTAAGCTCAGCCTCATGTAGATGGTTGATTATATTGAGCACATGGACGTGAAGGGGTGCCAGGCTTCATCTTATTGTTCATGAACAACTTCATAGCATTAAGACAAGCCTTCTTGTTTTGTTGACCGAACATGCCATCCTGGTACTAGATTATATCATTAGTATCCATCTCCTAGTGCTTCTTACAAAGCACTTCAGACTTTCCAACCAAAAGATGGCACTTGGCTTTCTGGTTGGCCTTCTACCAAAGAGCATAAGCATTCTAGTCAGTTACTCTAGCATTTGCTGCAAAATCTAGAGGACATTCCTCCAGAGGACGAACTTATAATCGTCATTAACAAGCATCAGGTTCATGTTACTTTTTCTATTTGGCATAATTCTCGCTAGTAAGTTGTTCAAATGCCAGTAGGTTAACAATGGGATTAGACATATTACTAGAAAAGGAATAAATAAGTATTCAATTTGCACGCATGAATATCATAAAGCAAATAAACGAGTTTTAAGCATAGGAAATATGATGCATGGATACATATTAAATAATACATAAAAATATGTTTATTAAATTTAGCCAACAATAATTCGATTTACTACAAATAAAGTGCCGCCATAGGGTAGGTCACATTATTTGCAAATCAAACCAAAATACTCTCAATTAATTAATATTCAAAATCTCATATTTTCACATTTATTAACTACCGTTGTTTTGGTCGAAAATGCAATTAACATTTAATTACATCTTTATAAGTGTAACCTAATATTTGGATTCCAAAGACTTAACTCTAAAATGTCAGCCATAGGGTAGGCCAAATTAGAAGTATATCCCGAATTCCTATTGCGAGGAAGAACAACCTTGTATCAGTTCTAAATGGGCACCCTCTATAGGGAGGATGAAATCAATGCTATTTTGAGGTGCCATCTAAACCTTACAATGTTATTCTAATGGTGGAGACCAGTAGGTCATATTGTCATAGAATCCTCTCTCACTTAATATTTTGCAAATGTGTATTTATTTTGTAAATCATCTTATGGTTTACAATTTCAAAAAATATACATTTTATATTTCTAGATATATGAAATTCTTAAATTCAATTTCATATAATGATACAATTTTGCAAATCAAATTTACAACTGTTAATCTCATTAAATTAATTTACAGCGTTTATTCTATATTTATAATTAAAACAATTTTAAGAAAATAAATAAATGCACATATATGCATGGTATATTATAAAACATATGAATCAGCACACTAGAACTAATATGACATATTATAATGCATGAACATATAATAAATTATCAACATAACATGAATATTCAATTTGACAATGAAGATGGATTTGACCAGATTTCTCGAAAATTACACCTCAATTGCAAAAATGAAAATAAAATAAATTTTTAATCTATTTACTCTTCAAAAAATCTTCAAGAGTCTTCTTGTAATCCTCTTTGAATCATCATCGTTCACCTTTAAGGGCAAAATCAAAACAAGGTATAAAAATGATAGAAAAATGAGTTAAAGCAATCCTATTTAATCCTATGAGATCATAACGCCTCTACAATTTAGTAGCTGACTATTGATTATCCAGCCCCAAATTTTCCAAGATTTTGGTAAAAATAGGAGATTTTCGTAATTTGAGAGGCAGTTCTTCTGCAGAAAATAAAAGTAATGAATTTTCCAATTCACTTTAAGCATGTGGTCGCAGCCTCTTGGTAGGTACAGAGGATAAAAAGTTATGTCGCTTTCAGTTATTAGGATTTTGAAGGCATTCGATAAACTTTTGATTAGTGTCTAAGCAAACAAGGATGATGACGATAATATTCCTAACAATTCAGACTCATTAGCTATATATTGATTAATGGTCTACTTGTACTAGTCATCTAATGTATATCTAGGCATATTGCTTTCATGCTTATCCCTTTACTTTAGTTGAACATTGACTCCCTTGAATACAAAATCAAAATTGCTAGCTACAACTAGGAAGCTTATATAGAGACTATAGAGGACTTTCTGATGGCCTAAGATATACATGCACTTTAAATTTTCAATGAATTAATGATGTTGTACACGTATGTTTATAATCCATCTTAATCTTCTTTAATCTCATCTATTACTTAATTCCGTACATCTGTTATGCTTTCCTATATCAGTTATCTTGGATTTTAAGTTTTTTAAAAAAAACTTAGTTAAATTAATGATTCTTTTCCATAAGAAAGAAACTGACAAAAGTTAGATCCAAACAAAAAAGAAGAGATCATGGTGACTTTCATGGTCATGAAAAAGGCGGATAATTCCACAAAATCCCACGTCGGCAAAACCCAATTATATTGCGTGCGGCTGCTACATATTGAGATCGTGGGGTGGGAATGAAAAGCTTTGAAATGACAGAAGAATGAAAATGACACAATTTTTTTTTTTTCTACAAGGGACAAAATGCAACTCAAAAATGCTTTTTCTAGGCAATCCATTGAGGATAGAGAAAGTTGCATGTTTGGGTGTGTACAACAAATAAGAGAACTCCAAAAATGCAAAGGAAAAACACTTGGGCTGAATTGAAAGTTATCTGGTTACAAGATGTTCCAATATCTGTTTGTCCCTAACCAGTTGCACATGCACTTCTATGAAACTTTTTAAGTTTCATATACCTACCTACTAGTAGTGCATATTTTAAAATATTTGATCCGGCCAAAATCTCATTAAAACAAAAAAAAATACTAAATCTATAGAATTTAAAACAAATAATGATTTAAAAGAATTTAAATGCTCTATGTAATTTTAGTTTCCAACCAATCACATATTACAACACATCATTTAAAAAGTTTAAAATAATGTTTAATTGAGTTTTATATGTTTTTTATTAAATGACATGTCATATTGTGATTGGTTGGACGCTATTTGAAGCACCAAAGATTGGACAGATGATTTGAGTCCAATTTAAAACAGAACCATATTGATATATTATATTTTAAGACGTACAGTAAAATTCTCAATACTTCTATGTAGCAGCCTCTCATGAGTCATGATCATAATTTATTATATATAGAATCTATTGGTATAATGCCTTTTGCTCTTCTCCCTTTTGTCATCTATACTTCCTTACTTTTTTTTGTCATTTAAAATCTTTTTATACAAAAATGCCAAAGTCTGCCTTTCTAAAAGCAAGGCTTTTGATGACGCTGTTTCTGCTCATATTACCAGCCTTTGTGTGGAGCTCAGATGCACGTTTTGCTAAAGAATCTTTCGCAGCCACTCCAAATAATAGAATGGATGGTGGTCAACTTTTCTTGCGAAAATTCGGGTATGACCGAGCAAAACTCGAGCTTCACAGGAGGAAGCTGATCCTTGACCGAGCAGGACCGGAGAGAATTTCGCCAGGAGGACCAGATCCTCAACATCACTAGCGAGCCAGCTTGCCGGGATTAGCTAGTTTGTTAAGGCCAACCCCTAAGGCTCTTTGAACATTTTTGTGACCAAAAAATCGTTGGAGCTCCGCAAGAGATGCTGTGTGCTCTACAAAAGGTGGTTTCATACGTTGAAAACCACGTTGTACCTACGCTTCGTATGAAGCTGAATAGAACAGTTCTTTCCGTGACGTCCCAAATAAGAGAAAACAAAAGTTTTATTGTTCTTTCTTGCATGAATTTGGATTGATCAATACCTAATTCACTGTCAGATTAGAAGGGCACCCCTTTTCTAACCAAGTAGCTTCATTATATTGCATTGGATACTTCTCATTTTTCATGTACTACTTAGACAGAACTCAATACAATTCATCACAATGTGTGTGTGTGTATGCATATATGAATGTGGCCGGCCGTACATGTAAATGGATCTGGGTGATTAAAGTTCTATGTTAAACTGGTTGGAAGGATGTTCTGGGTGATTAAAGTTTGATGTTAAAAATGGTTGGAAGGATTTTCTTCTTCTGTTTGGCTTTATACTTAGTTCACAAGCCTGCCCTTTTCTTTGCAGCTCAATAGGCTTAAGGAATGGCTTCAATTAATGTAGGATCAAGCGCTTGAAACCTCAAAGCACAAATTCCTTACAAAGTTTCCTCCATATCTTGAACCATTTGCTCAACGAATTATTTTTCATCTTAATATCTTAATATTTTGCATCACAGAATCCAAAACCCTTATGTTTTATTTGTTTTTATTTATTTTTCTTTTCTTTTTTTTGAAAAGAAAAATGCCTCAACTCCAGTCTAGTTATGAATTACTTTCTTCTTAAAAAATTTTTAACAAAAAAAAAAAAAACCCCTCTTCCGTAAGTAAGCTTTAAATTGAGTACTATTTGTTCTTTTTTTTTTAACAGATTAGCTAATAAGATCTTAAATCTCTTCAATAATCTTAGATGGTTTGCCTGTGCGATATTTATTTTAGAATGTTTTAGGATCTACATACGAAACTTGAGAAAGGAAAAAAAAAAATGAGACACCAAAAGAAGCAAAACTTATGGTAGGATAGACCTTTTTACTCTAACCATAGATATCGTTCTTTTAACCGTTAGACTAACTTCTTAACAACTTGATCTATGACTATAAAATTTTACGTCATGTACTATCAATTTTTAACATGGACACTGACATACCAAACCTTTGAAAAATTAATCCAACAATTAAAATAATGGTATGTAGGACAAAAATGTCTGTACGTAGGCATTGGCTTTGTAACATTGCAGTGTGCAAAAATGCACGCGATTCCTAAGATTCTAACACCTTGAAAGATAATATACGTTACAAAACAACCAAAAGGCAAGCAAAGTTTACACAGAAATCAAATCCCCATCGAGAAATTTCAGCCTTTGCTCCAATGTGTTATGTCATTTAAAAATTCCAACAACTTTAACAGAGCTATCTATAATTTTTTTCTCGAGAGGACTCTTTTTCTTTTTTCTTTTGTTTTTAACTAATCAATATGTTCCCAAAAAACGTAGAACAACCTGAAAAATGGTATAAGGCGGAGTTGGAAATGTGTAATGCAGCTTGGATTGATAAAGAAGCTCACTCCAAAAGTCTGATTACATAGAAAAATAACAGCACTAGCAAAACTGGGAACTAACTTCTCCCTCAAGAGTTTTATGAGAGTGTTTAAAAACCAAGTTAGAACTTAAAAATTGCAGCATATAAAAACTTTTTATTATAGTATATTTTTATTTTATATAGTAACTTGTAAGAGTTTTACACTATAGCCATTAGAACTTTGGTATTGGAACTTACTTCCCAAACACATTATGTCTTTAAACTAAGCGGATAGAATAACAAATTGACACATAGGCCCCGTTTGATTTTGTTCTCAGAATTTTTAGAAACATTTTTGCATATTTTTCGAGGCAAAAATTTTAAAAACACCCTCAGCACATTCCCAAAAAAATTCATATTTTTCAAAACAAAAATATTTTCACCTATTTTAAAAACAATACCAAATGGCCCCATAAAGTCTTAGGTGACATGACAATATAAATGGCAAGAAATAAACAAAACACAGCAGTAGGAGAGTAACAAAGACAACATAACATAAACAACTTTGCATCAAAAAGGCACAAACCTAAAACGTCATATATTAGTACAGATAGAAGGTTAAACGACAGTTTAAAACCATTGTCTAAACATAAAACAATGGTTAGCCAAATCGTCATCTAGTTCACCGTCATAAATGCTTTGCTATTTGACGTTAGACAACAGATTATTGAGGAAACTGTCATCTAATGTGTTGCCCTACCACAATATGACCAGATTTTATTTCTTCTGTCCATGGATAGCCTTCTCGTGTTTAATTTGTTCTAATTAGCCTCACAATTTACTGATGATGTAATTTAGCAATAATTTATAAAAACTAAACATAACAAAATATAACAAAACAAAATACAAGAATTCAATTAAATGTATAGTTTACATGCCTATATATTGTTGTACATATTCTCCCCATTCATCCATCATCTCACTCAAATTTTCATGGTATAAAATTCTTGGCTTGTCATGGCTTGTGTCCCCCCATTTACATCTCTTATGTACCTTAGCATAAAATAACATCATTCTTTGTTTCCATCTCATTGAGGTATAGTCTAAAAAGGATGTAAAGATATATATATATATATATATATATATATATATATATTAATTTAAATAAGAATTCATGCATTTTTTAATTACAATTCAATAAGCATATATATAATGCTTACTTTTGCTCGTAAAATTTTAGTAAATCCATAAGACGTATTGAAGAAGTCTTGAGGTTTTTCAACTTCTACTCATTTAAGGCCCTAAATACAATTGGTTAAATTACAATCAATAAAAAAATATATGTTATTTTATTAGTAAAAATACATAATGTAGTTTAGAAGAATACACTTATAATTAAATCATCCTTTTTAAGTCAGGTTGTACGTCCTGGCCAAGTGGATGCAACCATATTACGCTATCTTTTAGAGGGGCAAATGAGGGCCAATAGTCAAGGACTCCCTCCATTATATGATGTAAAATAACATCAGTCGGCTCCTTCTTTATCTAAAAACTCATAAAGCATCCTTGCTCATTCTTCAATCTCATCCTCAATTTGGCCTAGTGCATAGGAAGTGTTCATGGGGTTGATAAGCCTATATTTTTTTAGTTGATTTCTAACATAGCAATGGCACTATAAGAAACATGTAAAAAACAAAG
Source organism: Artocarpus heterophyllus (assembly GCA_025403435.1). NCBI lineage: Eukaryota > Viridiplantae > Streptophyta > Magnoliopsida > Rosales > Moraceae > Artocarpus > Artocarpus heterophyllus. The sequence goes on along the minus strand of CM046330.1, from coordinate 31,718,743 downwards.
ATTGTTAGACAACAACAAGTAACAAGTAACAAGTAAAAAAATTAAAAGATTGTTAATAATTAATGAAAAGTATAGATATAGTTTTATACCTCATGTTTGCTATGACACAGCTCACAATGATTTGCGTAAACTTGACAAACAAATCAATATCATCGGTAGTGATAAAAAGGGACATATCCTCAATCTGGGTGATGTCATGAGGCATAGTAATTCTAATTATGTGAAGGCATCCATGGATTTTTTCAAGTACCTATATAAGCTTGCTATTGGGATGGTTTTTCCATTGTGAATTGTATATGTCAGAATGTGGGGATGGAAATGGCTTTCCAGGTGGGTCCAATTGATTTGTGTAATTCACCTGTTCATGGGACTCTTCCTTAAAAATTGGGCATTCATAAGTTGAGTGTCCTAGAGTTTGGCAAACACTACACAAAATTTCAATTTTGAGTTCTTGGACATTCCTTCGTTCCATGGCTTCAATCTTTTTAGTCAAACATGCAATTCTAACACTTAGATCATTTTCTTGACTAAGTTGATGGACACCTCTTTGAGCATTAGCAAGATTAGATCTAATTGAGCTTTCAGAATTACTATGTTGCCAGTATTGAGAGTTATCAGCCAAATTATCAAGGAAATCTAACGCTTCATCAAGTTCTTTATCAAGGAATTCTCCATTACACATTGTTTCAACAAATTGATGGGTTTTCGGAGTTAAACCTTCATAAAAAAAACTAATATAACGCCATTTTTCAAAACCATGATGTGGGCAAGAATTCAATAAATCTTTAAATCGTTCCCAGCATTGGAAATAAACTTCTTTTGCACTTTGGGAAAAATTTTGAATTTGTTTTTTCAAAGAATTAGTCTTATGTGTTAGAAAGAATTTTTTCAGAAACTCAATTTGCATTTCTTGCCATGTACCTATTGACCTAGGTTTTAAAGAAGTAAGCCAAGTTTTAGCTTTGTCTTTTAAAGAAAAAGGAAAAAGCTTAAGCTTAACAATTTCATTTGAAACTTCTTGATCAGTGAAGGTAGCACAAACATCTTCAAACTCTCTAAGGTGCAGATATGGATTTTCAGATTCTAAGCCATGAAAATTGGGAAGCAAGTTGATCATTCCAGGTTTAAACCTAAAGTGATGAGCATTAAGAGGAAAAACCAAACATGATGGAGTGGATTCACGGGATGGTTGCAAATAATCTCTCATTGAGCGAACAACAGGATTGATGATTTGTTGATTATCAATATTTTCATTATGAACACTTTCATCATCAGCTATTTTTGGTGAATTTGAAGACAAAACAGAGAGGAAATGTGATTCTAAACTTTTCCTAACTAACCTATGACTATTAGACTCACGAAACCAAACTGGCATACAAATTATTTAAATATTTACAAAATTTTATAGACAAATACTAAGCTTTTCTCCACTCATGGAGAGTAGAGTAGTGAATGAAAAGTATCTGCCTTATTGATTTTGTGAAGTTTGCGAACTATATTTTTCAAGAATGTCCCCAGGAAAGATTGGTGGTGCTAAGGCTCCTTAAGAACCAATCTCCTTGACAGAACAACGTTTCAAAAATGACTGGTGTTGGGAGAATCTCCAAAAGTGAACCGGTTATGGGAAAGAATTCCGAACCAGTACCAGTCCCCAAACAAAACTTTCTCAAAAAATATTTTTCACAAAAACACAATTTGTTTATTAAGTATTATGGAAAACCTAATCTAAAATTTTATGAAGTTTTATTTCTAAGGCACAAACCTAAAACTAGCAAAATAAATATTTTATAGAAGAAATGAGAGAAAAAAATTTTTTTTCTATTTTTATTTTTTTAAAATTATTTTTGATTTTTTTTTAATTTTTTATATTAAAATAGTGACGTGAACAGTAACTACTACAAATAGTAACTTACAGAAAATGCATGCAGATTCCTACGTGAACAGTACTTAATGCCTGCAAAATAGAAGATATTAACAAAAGAAAAGAAATAAAACAAAAGAAAAGAAGAGTTAGTAACATATAAAAGAAAAATAAAAAGAAAAGGAAAATATATTACACAATATTATACTGCACTAAAAACAATACCTTCCCCGGCAACGGTGCCAAAAACTTGGTCTCGCGTCTATTTACGCATTCTAAACTAACCTCAAGTATAAGGTTGTCTCAAGTAATATTTTCTCGGTGAATCTGAGGTCGAACCCACAAGGAAGGATTTATTCAGTTTCAGTACGTGTATTATATTAACTTTTCTTTTTATTTAAACTGAAAAATTTGAAGATTAATATTTATTATTCACAGAATGTATTTACAATATTTACACATTTTTTTACAGCATTTTTCATCTTTAAATTTTGATCATTTGAAACTTTAATAACAAGAAATACAAATAATAATTTAAGCAGAGTAACAACAATAATAACGACAATTTAAGGAAGTAATATAACAATAATAACAGGGTGAGGTTCAAAGGTTTTGTTCTAACAATTATCTTCAATATATTTTAGTTTCTCTTTTTATTTATTAGTTGGTTTAAGTATTCACTATGCCATCCTATGTCGACAATAAATCAAGATTTACCAAGCATTTACTGTGCCATTCTATGTCTATAATGTAGCAAAAACACAACTTAATAAATAAGCAGCATTTCAACATAACTTAACTAAAATAACAACCAAGATAGTAAGTTAAGCATTTACCAAGCCATTCTCTATCTACGAGTAATCAAGGTCCTCCCAAGCATTATCCGTGCCAGTCTATGTCGTCGATAAATCAGAACCGTAATTTTGACAGAGTTCTAGCTAAGAAAATATTGAAATTCTAGGTTCTCTAAGAGAATATTTTGGCATTACAACAGCTTAGAAAACTAAGAAAAACCAAAAATATTTAAGATAATTTTGCCAGAATTTCCCCCTCTCCCCTCAGCTAAAAAGAAATTTAGAAAGACATAATTAATAAAGTACTACTGATATTACTGAGCATAATTTTTACAACATAAACTAGAAAATATTTTACAAGAAACTAGACTGAAAACTAAAATAAAAACTAGATTATAATTATTACAACAGCATTTTCATGCTGCGAGAGGGCTCTCCCAATTGAGGCAAATGCCTCGGTATTTATAGGGAATCGATTTTACAAACTGCCATTTGAAATTAATGCGTTTTCCTGTTGAAAGTTGACCGATTCCAATTATTTTCTTTCTTCTCTTCTTCACGCTGGTCCGCGTTCCCGAGTGTGCAGATTTTCCTTTGTAATCCTGTGTGACGCATACCAGAGCAGCACAAAGCAAGCACGATCTGGAGTGTTAAAGACGAGATCCAATGGCTGTCAGACGCAAGGGAGATTGGGCCCAGGTGGTCCAGTGGGTCTAAGGTTGAGGACCATTGGATCGCTCCTGCTATTTTCATCAAACAGATAGAAAAGTGGGAGCAAGTGAACACGAACGCACGTAATCCAAAGCGGCCTGAGACTCCCCTACCTCGCCTGCAGCCTTGTCTGCTTGTCTAACGCACGCGCCAATCAGATTTAGACAAGTGGACTGCACACTAAGATTCTGCTGACGCACCGGATGACGTGTTGACACGCGTCTCTTCCTCGGACGGCTGAGATTAATTTTTCAGTTGATTCGGTGGTCCTTGTTAAGCCACGTGTCCCTGCTATATGAATCTGAATATTTTAAGGATCTTTTTATGCATTTGATGTCCGATTTTATCCGTTTTGGTGTCAGTTTTGCTCCGTTTTTCCTCTAAATTTCAAATCTAAAAATCACAAACACACTAATATTAATTATTTTACAAACATAATATTTAAAAAATATTTATTTTATATTAAAACACATAAAATTAAATAAAAACTCTTAAAATTTCCAGTCTCTTATGGTTTAGCACAGATATAATTTTTATGACTTGAAAATATTTTAAAAAATTACTAAAAATATAACAAGACATATTTATAAATTTAAAACACACTATCAAACACACTAAAACTCAAAATAAAATAACCGCATTACTTTTACGGTTTTGACTATTTACAGACTAGACACTTATTTAACACATCAAAATGACTCTAAAAATTACTAAAAACATAAAAACACACTAAAAACGTATTTTTAAACATATTTTCACACCAAGACACAAAAATACTTATTAACACAAAATGCTATTAATTAGAGGATTTAATGAAAAATAAAAGCGTAACTAAATGATTTAAGCCTTAGAAAATGTACACTTTTATAGTCTCATCAACGACAATGGCAGCAGTGCTGAGACCGAAAGAAATCAAACTGGTGGCTTTGATTTTGAAAGAGAGAGAGAGAGGTAAAGTTTTGAGGGTTTGATTTTTAAATAGGGCAAGCTAGTAGTGAAATATTTTAGATAACAGTTTTGTATAAACCATTGTGATGTCGTCTAAAGGTGGCATGAAATTCCAAAACACTTAGATTTTCGTGCTATGTTATTTATGATGACGAGTCCTAAGGAGACCCTCGTCTAATTAACATCATCTAATGTACCATTTTTTGCAGTGGTATGTGATCTGTCTACTTGTTCTATTTGGGTTCCTTCTTTTTGTGCAGCATCGCCCCCTTTCTCTCCTTTAAAAGGTTAGAATCCGATGCCATCCTAGAGAGGGGGTGGTGCAGTTATTGGTTTCTTTTTTTTTTTCTTTCTCTTATGTTGGAGGACTCTATTGATGGAGGAGCGTTAGCTGGGAAAGGGAGGCTAAGGGGTGGGGAATATTGGTGTTTATGCAGCAAGATCATGGCTGCTAAATGTTAGAGCAGGTGAACATTGGGTGTGGCTGGCGTTGCTCAGGCTCAAAGCATTAAGATTGGGATGGATAGAGATCTTTACCGATGGACCAAGTGCTCGGTCAGAGGTGTGGCCACGACAAGTTGAGGTGGAGATTGAAGGATACTAACGTTGAAGGGATGAATATGCGGTCGAGGACGTTCCACCGCACCAAGATCATAATTTGTGTTTGTTGGATCAGGAATAAGGAGTAGGTCTTGTTGGTGGTCTAATTGCAGCATTCATCAAAAGAAGAAAGTTCGTTGGTCGTGGTCATTTTTCTATTCTTCAGTCCATGATGATACTTCCATTTGTTCATTGCACGTTTGCTCAATAAGAGCTACGAGATCTTCTTCGCACCAATATTATGTTTGTTATGTGCGCTTTAGTACTTTAGATGTCTTCTATATGGGAGGTCCCTTAGTTCCAACCAATTGCAGTTGTCCATTGTTTGTCAGGGTTATCTTTAAAGAGCCAATGAAGAACTCAATACGTAGTGTGCCTTTGTACCTCCCGTTGAAGGAATTAGGCGCATGTTTTTTAACCCAACACTGATGGAACCAGCTTGTTGTTGTTGGTTTTCAAAAATGGTTTTAATGAAAGTAGCAAAAATGTGGTTACAGTGTAGAACGTATATAACAAAAAAAATTTAAAAACTTTTGTAAAACATGCTATAGATTATATTAATTTAACACTAAACAAATATAGGTAATTTTGCTTATCCGAATGAAGAGAGGAAACCATAATTCTTCTTCTATAGGAGATGACTATTCTTTATTTAAAACTATCATCTTCTCACCTAGTTCTTGGCACCAAATGGACAGACGAGTGAGTATAGGTAGAATTAAAGGTTTCTAAATGATCACTCACTTGCTTTTATCACCCACTAATCTCAACGCATGAGCAGAGCATGTCTTGGGATGAAGAACACTTCTTCTTCTCTCTTTCTCTCTCTACATGCCCAAAGGAGGCTTTTGACAAAGTTTCCTAAGTCTCACCAAGACTCATAATTGTGTGAAGAATGAATAGAAGATGCCTTTATTTATAGAGAATGGAAGACTCAATTAATTCTTGTAGATTCCTTTATTTTAATTTTAAATATCAAATATTTAATTAAAATAAAGAGAAAATATTCTCTTTCCTTACCTACATGTGGCCACCCACACAGATACACTATCTGTGAGTGGCACAATCTAAGGAGGGAGAGAGAAAATTTGTGTGCACCACACAGTGGGACCTACCCACTATATGTCTTCCAAAACTATTATTATTTATTAAATAAATCATTTAATAATTATAAATTAATTCATAATTAATTTATTTTGAATGATATTTAATTTAGAATTATATAATTTTAAATCAATTAATTAAACCAATAACTCATCTTGCCCAAACAGTGTTTACAAGGATGGTGAGTAAACTTATGGACCTATAATTTCAAGCTTCAACAAAACTAATATATTAATTAAACTCTTTAACTAAGATATTACATTTATTAATTCCAATATAATTCCACTAAATACTTAGAATTGCACTCTTCAAAATTATAGATATTTAATTACTCATTTCTTAGAGTCATCTATTTGATATAGCCATTTCATATAAGTTGATCCTTCATAAATAATTCATAATTAGAGCTAGGAAAAATCCGTTAAACTCTCTAATTACTTCTTTATCTTTGAGTGCCATTGATTCTCTAATGAATAATAAATTCACAAACTCAATCATGAATTGAGCGTTCGTATTATTCAAGACCTGAATTAATATTCGAGAATTATTTATCTACTTCTCGTTAAAGAATGAACAGTTTACATCTTGTAATATTAACATTCTCGACTATTTATGTCATCATGCCTCGAAAATATAAGGGAAAGGATTAGATTATCGAATCCAAACCGAGTAAATCAAAAGACATAATTCTATAAAGAGGAGTCTATTAATAACTTGGGATTAAGATCATCTTATATATGACTATTAGTCGATGTGAATAGAACTTACTATATTTAATGAAAATTATCAGTTGTTCATATCACATCATGTCATGCACTCATTTAATGACTCACTAAATTAATAATTTGGATAAGACCATTCCATTCTTAATGGAAATCACATGCACTAGTAATGCTCAAGTAAAGACTCCATACTTTCATTGAATAATTAATTATAATAATTAATAATATGTTGCTGACCATTTTAATTATCATCCTTAAACAAGATCCTCTTATATATAACACATATATAATATTTAAGGTTATATAGATAATTATGAAATTTTAATGATATTCATAAAGTATTCAAAATACATGCATATAATATGATAAAAAATTCACTTCATTTATTTATAAATATGTCCTTTACAAAACATCATATGCTTTGAGGGCTCATATCCTAACAGTTGTTGGCATTAAGTGTCTTTGTGTATCAAGGTCAGCATTAGTGCATGTATCTGCTTAATTTGTAATACAAGTACCTATTTCGAAAAAAAACCGTTGTATGTGCATACTAATCAATATGTTTATTGCAGCTTGTTACTTTGATAAACAAATATTAATAGTATTATGTCTACAAAAGTATAATTTATTTATTATTATAAAAAATTAAACTAAAGCTTAAATGCTTTTTTTAATACTATGTTTGGTAGGAGGGAGAGATGGTGGGAGGGAGAAGGGTGGAGGGAGAGAGATAGAAGGAGAGGTCAAATTCTTTGTTTGATTGGGGGGCAAGGAGGAAGAAGAGGAGAGGTATAGGGATGTGGTCTTCCCTATGGCCTACCAATTTAGATCCTTCTATTGATGGAAGGATCCAACTAATCCCTCACTTTAAGTTTTAAAAATACTATTTTACCTTGTAAATAAATAATTATAATTACTATAAATGTACAATATAATAATTTCACAAATAACTAGCGTCAATCCTCCCTCATGAAAAAAATATTACCAATCCACTCAACTCTCTCTCTATCCTACTAGACAATATAAAGGATTACTACAATTTTCTGTATCTATTTTACTCTCTATCCCTTTAACTATCTCTATCCTTCATACTCCACATTCCTTCTACCGAACGGAGTGTAATAACTACGCTTCTACTACGTAGTTGGTACGTTTAGTCTCTACACTACGAGTATTGCAACAATTTAGTTTTTGAACTTTTAATTTTAAAAGACTACTAGTTGAACTTTTATTTTTTGGTAGTTTTGTTCCTTGATATTACAATTGATGAACAATTTCTAAAATTTATTATAGATAACCATATCATTATTGTATAATAGTTGAGTAATTTACACAAAATAGTTTTAGTAAGTATGAAATAATTTCGAGAAAAGAAAATACTGTTGAAGAACCAAAAAATGGATAAGGCAAAGCTGGAAATGTGTCACACAGATTGGTTGGATAAGGAAGTTCACTTCAAGTGTCTGATTATAGAGGAAAATAACATGAATAGCAAAACTAAGAACTAATTTCTCCCTTAGGAGCTGTATGACTCTAAACTAAGCGAAAGAAATTGCTGAAGCCCCTCCCAATAACAAAACAACACACAAAGTCTTAAGGAGCATACCAATATAAACGGCAAGAAATAAACAAAACGCTTGTAATGCCTCTAAGTGGGGTTAATAGTTTTTAATAAATTAAATAAAAAATTAAAAAATAAAATAACTTCTAAAACTTCAAAAAATTTACCCGGACTTAATCAAAATTTTAAAGAAAACATAAATAACAAAACCATAGTTTAATATAGTACTTTTAATTTAATATCATAAATCTGTCATTATCAATTATATCAACTCTCAAGACATCTTTATACAGTCATGGATAGAAATTTAAGATGCTTACATCGTAAAGAAGAATATTCTAAACAAATGAACGGCTCCAACTAAATACTGCTACATAGTTCCCTACTTTCTCGTTGTCACCTCACACTATATATATTCTAAAAAGATAAAAATATAGGGAATAAGTGACAACATGCTCAGTAGGGAAACCATTACTCACCTTTTGGTTTTATTACTTACCATATTAAACCTGCATAGTTAGCTTATTTTTCCAAAAAAAAAAATATTTAGCTTATAAAAATCCATTATGTTTATAACTAGTGGATGCTCTATAGATAACGTTACTATGTTTCTATATCATATAATATTATTCATAATTAAATAATGTTTTTCGGCATCTACAAAGAAATTGAGAATTATATCTCTCTACTCAACGAAACCCTGAAGGATGCGCTTGACAACTCAAAACTTCGAACGATGAGTTGTCGGTGAGGGGATGTCGAGTCCCAAATCCTCACCAAAGACCTTTCTTGTACAGTGCATTCTAGGACTTTCGATCCAAGAGAGCGCTGACGCCTCCCCCTGTTTCCCTTTTAGGGTATACATGCCCAAAGATGTAACCGGCCTCCTCTTCACGTCTCACCATCTTCTCATATCCTTAACGATATGTATAGAGTCTGTATTATCTAACTATGCTTTTCAAAATTGTATTAAAACTTGTCAAATTACTTAACCTCGCTGTAATTACAAGACAGGTCCACAGTATTCTACATGATATTCATATAATAATATTAACAAAACAATATGTATTTTATCTTGCAAAATAGAAAACCAATTTTAATTAAATAAAACCTCATAAAAGTTTAGTAATAGAATCCCTGCCTCTTTGAGAAATATTATATACAAATAACTTCTTAATTTTTGTTGCCATCACGTATGCTCCAAATACATCTTTAACCTTAATTCATAAAAAGATTAAAATATAACTAAAATAGCTACATCATAATTATGTCAACTAATTTTATTAGTGTGCCTTGTAAGATAATATGTTCACATTATGCATATAAGTTAAAACATATTGTCTAATTTTAATAACTTGACCCATATTTCGGTCTAAAATGTTTAAGAAATGATTTAAAACAAAATAATACCGAATTAAAATATTTTGGAATAAAACATTTGAATAAAAAATTTTGTGTAAGTGTCAGGTCGGTCAGACTTATAATATATCAAATAGCAATTTGATTAACAAAGGAAAGGATAAGTGAAATGGTGGAGGGCATCTTAAGGTATTAAGAGGTTATAGGTTTGAGTCTTTGGGAGAGTAAGTTTCTAGTTATATATTCTGCTTGACAAAAATGATATGTAGTTTTTATAAAAACGACATCTAGTTTCTAAGAAAAATGACCTATAGCTTATAGGAAACAACATGTAGTTTTCTTAAGGAAAACGACACGTCGTTTTTCACCTAGAAAAATTCTCACAGAGGATCTATAATCCGAATTTTGAGCTTCTCTTCCAAAATCTTGGTTTTTTAACAGCTATATAAGTATAAAAAACAACATATAAATAATATATAATCATATCTAAATAATATAAACTCGTTTACATAGATTTTCATACTCAAAACATAATTAAAATCTAAATTTCAAATTTTGAAAACCTTACTTCAAATCGTAGCTCAAAAACATTGTTTTGATTCTAAAAACCTTCGAGTTTCCTTGATCTAAGAGTTTATGGAGCTTCGTTTGAGTAATTCTGGTGAGAAAATGATGGATTGTTAGCTTAGATTGCCTTTGGGTTCCTCCGGCTGTCCTGGGTGAAGAAATGAAACAGAGGAAGAAGAAGAAGAAAAGAAAAGGGAAGAAAATAAAGAAGTAGTAAGAAAGAGAGCAAATAAAAAGAGGGTAGAAGAGGAGTGAAATTCAACACCTATAATCAACAGGATGTTGTCTAGTTTTGTCTGAAGAAGAAATAAACGAGAAGGTGAAATGGAGCCTTCACGGGAAAGCTTTGAGAAAAAATGCCATAAATTACATTTTTGTAATAAAGTGGAATAATTGGGTCATTTTGGTAATTTCACAAGATAAGTGTTAAAATTTTACAAAATTTATATCGGCACACTAATGTTTAATTTAGACATAATTATACCCATTAAAAATAACGGGTGTTACAATGTAACAAGAAGAGAGTAACAAAATGACATAGCAAAAATAGCTCTGCATCAAAGAAAAAGACAAGGGACGAACATAAAATGCCTGTATGTACACATTAAGGAGCGTGTTTTTTTTTTTTTTTTTTCGCTTGTTAATTTTTATAGGGTATTTGTGGCTTGTTACTTTAATAAACTATTATTATTAATACTGTTTAAACTACAAAACTATAATTTATTTTTTATCTAAGAAACAAAAGTAAAACCTAAATGCTTTAAAATAAAAGAGAATAAGGGAAATGTACTAAAAATATAGAGAAATAAAAATTAGTAGGCCAAGTTTAAAGCAAATTTAATAAATAGGTCACAAAATATAAATACAAATTTATTAACTAGTTTAATTACAAAAATATCCTCATTTAAACATCAGCATTTTAAGATTCAAATTTGGATCCTTATCTTACATTCTCTCTCCTCTGCCCTTTCTCTACAATTCTTCGTTCCTCCCTCTCTCCCTAACAATGCATTGACTTGGGCAAGACACTGATGCAGGCTTCATCATGAGGTGACGGCGCCAACGACATCTTTACGATCTTCGTACCTCCCTTTCTCTTTCTGACGAGCAATGTGGCTACTTTTTGCGAGGCGGCAACCATGACTTTGTGGCAAGGTGGGGACGAATACTTCATTGCAAGGCAGAGGCGACGGCCACAGAAGCTGATCACACTGTCCAAATTAAGAAAGGCGCAAGACCTATTCTAGCAATGGTGAGCGGCACGAATGTTAGAGATTCTTAGATTGGTGGCCTGTGAAGACATGCACGGTGGTGGTGAAGGAAGACACCCAAGGGAGATGGCCAGAGAAGAGGTGCACGAAGGACATCCGGTCGTGAAACTTCGAGCGATGTTTGGTTGTGAACTACGTGGAATCTTGACACATGGACAATGAGGTTGTGTTGGTCGTCACCATATGATCTCAAAAAGGGGGTGGAGTCCTCCGAACAGCGACGCGAGGAGATGGTCGGCTGTGAGTTGGAATGCTAGAGAGAGAGGAGACAACATGAGAGAGAGTTGATAGTGGAGAGAGAAAGAATTTGAGGAAAAAAAATGAAAAAAAAAAACTAGAGGACAAAATAGGGAATTAGAAAAGTTAAAAGCCCAGATTGGCCTATTATTTTCAACAGTTTATGAATAAGATATTTACTTTCAAAGCTTTAAAATTTTAGCCTATTTGGTACAATTCCCCCTAAAAATTAGCTTAAAAAAAAAAGAGTTGTTGGTACTTTTATTCTCTAAACTATAAGTATTGTGATAACAGGGTGTTTAATAAATGAGTTCAAACTCATGAGTTTGAAATCAAACACTATTGCATGTAAGAGTTTTACACTGCTCACTATTTAAACTTATGAATTTGAACTCATTTTTCAAACATAAGGTAAAATTTTTGAAACTTTACGTTTTGAAAGATTACTCCTTGAATTTTTGTTTTCTGACAGTTTTTTTCTCTGACACTAAAATCGATAAATGATTTTCTGTACATAATCACATCATTATTGGCTAATAGCTGAAAAATTTATAAAATAAGCTACAATAAACACAAAATATTATAGCTTGGGATTTTAACAATAATGAAAAGAACATTTTTCGTATAATTTAACTTTTCTATAGCGTTTTGAGTTATCATACAATGGACACATTATCATCTTTGTTAAATTATAATGATTTATAGTTGATTTTATGGTTAGGCACTAAAATTGAGGAGTAATATGTGAAATTAAAAGTTTAGGAATCATAGTGTAATTATGCTCATAGTTCAACACTAATAATATCAATAATTCTAACAACAACAATAGGGTTTTTAGAAACACAGTTGAAACTACAAAATCCAGTTTCAATTAATATTTGCTATATTGTTTTCTCTCACAAAATTTAAATTAGTATAGTGTTTTCAATTTAAATTTTTAGTTTCAACTTATTTCCCAGATGACCTAAATAAGGGTTAATTTATTTCAGTTTTAATCATTAACCTCATTTTGGTCCACAACTTTTAGAAATCCTAAAGTCAACCCCGATCTGTTAATTTATTTTAGTTTTAATCATTTTCATCATGTTAAAAAAATGATAGAATATGTACATAATGTTTGTAACACCCGTCTATTTTATGTAACGGACCACGTTAAGTTAGTAACATTATTAAGAGATTTGTTTAATAATTACGATTATATGATATGATCTGTGATCTGTATATTACTAACTTTTATGTCAAGTTTTGTGTGACAGGTGACGACCGCATGGGATCGTTGTGCTCTAGTGTTCATGTGAAATTTTGAATGTATGTTTATTTATGATACAATAATGTATGAATGTTTAGTTGTATGGCGTTTAAGGATAGTTCAGGCAAGCCGAACTTTTAAAATCGGCAGGCCGAACATTCTGCCTGAAATCGACAGGCCAAAGAAGCCAATCGGCAGGCCGAAGGGGGAAAATCGGCAGGCCGAACACGGCTGACGAGCAGTCAGCAGAAATTTCTTCAAAATTATGGCTGAGTTAATTGCATTAATTGGATGATTTAATGTGATTAATTGACATAATAATGGAATGTTTTATCAGTTAAGGAAATTAAAGGGTTGACCTTGCATTGATTTGTGTCAATTTAAATGGTTTCCCAATTAAATAGGGCAAAACATGGTAAGTAATGAGTGGGAGATTTGACTTTCCTTCTTTCTCTCCTTTTCTCCACGCCAATCAGCCTCTTAACAGTCAGAAAATTCTGACTTAATGAAGGGAATTGAATTCCCATCAATTGTGTTTATTACGTTAAAAATTTTAACGTTTTCTTTTTCATTATTTCCTCTCCTTCTCACGTTTTCTCTCTCTCTAAATTTCTGAGACGTTCTTCTCTTCCTCTTCTCTTCCCCACGAATTCTTCCTCTCTCTTTCTCACAAAAATTTTCAGAGTATATTGAAAGAAAAAGTCATATTTCGTTGGATAAAATTCAAGGACTTTAAGAAGAAATTTCAAGGTAAGAACTTTTCGGTGTTTTTGAAAAGATATTCTTCTCCTCAAATTCGTCTACAATATCCTCTCTAGGTATTGTATTTTGTTTTGTATTTTTATTATGATGCTCATGAGTGTTATATGTGATGATATGCATAAATAGTGTTTTTCTAATTTCATGTCATATGAATATTTTATGAAAAATGAATATTTCTGTCTTCTTCTCTTCACAGTAATGTTACTGTTTAAATTTGATGAATGAAAATGTAATGATAATTTAAGAGGAAAAAAGAATGATGATTTCATGAAAATTGATAAAAATATGCATGTGTATGAGTATGTATGATGAATGTATTTTATGATTACGAATTTTTATGAGATTATAATAAGAAAACTGTTTTGATAATGTTGTTTTTGGGATTTTTGTTTTATTAAACGTTTTATGTATTTACATGATTTTATGATAATAAAATGATTTTATGCATGATAATTTGATGATTGTATGGAGTTTTAAAATAAAATATATGTATTTGTTCGAAAATGTTTTATTTAAAAAGATAAATATGTTTAAAATATATGGTTTGTTTTTATGCTTAAGGTAATTTTTATAATTAAAGAAAAATCATAATAACATGTTTATGTGATGACAGTGTTTATGGTTATGAATTATTGATTGAAATGGATGAGATGAAAATGTATATGTGATGATAATTTTATGTTTTACGATGATGGTTATGGATTATGAGATGAATGTATATGAATGAATGGATATTTCATGATATGTTTTAATGTATTGCATCTTTAAATGGAAAATGGCATGAACACTCAAGGAGTAAGCACTACGAGACCGCGGCGTCGTCACCAAATCACGTTAAGGTTAAGTAAGCTAACAATAAAGTAAGTACATTCTCACCTGCAACATGACACCTTTTTTTTCAAGGTTTGATGATATGTTTACAAGGATATTCACGATGATTTTATGATGATTTTTCCTTAAAGGATTTCTATGAAAGATTTTCATGATTTTAAGTTATGCATGATGTTTATGGCATGTTTTAAAGTATGAAAAGTAAGTATATATGTATCACCTAATAAGTGTTGCACACCCAATGTTATGAAATGTTATGTTATGATGTCATGTTTGGTTTGGGATTATCTACCCTTCTCCTCTCATGACGGCGCGCCTATGATGATGTTTATGGTGCAACACTTGGGCCCTTAAGATAAAAATGGAATAAGTTTTAAAATGGTCAATGTAATGAAAGATATGTTTCTATGAAATTGTGCTTAAGGCACTTTTTTGACATGATGATGATGATGATGATGTTTATGAAATGTTTTAAATTGTGAGAATTATATGTACTTACTAAGCATTAGCTTAATCATGTTTTATATGTCATGTTGCAGATAAGGGTAAGAGAATCATGGACTAGGCGGAGGGCATGGGAAGGCGTGTAAGCAACATAAACGATGAATTGTAACCGGAAGCACGCCAAGAAGAACGCTTTTATGTTTTAAATCAAGTTATATATTTTGAACATATATTTTACGTTAGTTGTTAAGAATACTTATATTATGGTTTTATAAGTAATTTTATCATTTTTTATGAATTATGAACTTCCGCTATGTTTTACGAAAAGTTGGTTTGTTTTAAAATATTAAGTTTTCCAAGGGAATTTGGTCTCGGACGGCCTGCCGAACTCTGTGGCCGGCTTGCTGAAGACCAGAAGTTCGGCCTGCCGAACATGGATGAATTTTTGGTCCGAATTGCAAAGCCTCTGCTGGCCTACCGGTTGAGGGAGCTCCGGCTTGCCGATGATGTTCGGCATGCCGAAGTCCCAAGTTCGGCCTGCCGAACTGTGGGAATAAATGGATTTCAAATGATGTGATGATCAAAGAGATTTAATGTGATATTTTTATAAGTCCTGATTTTACAATTTGATAAACTTATATTATTAAATAAGTTCATGATTAATTTAAGTAATTATTGAATAAATTATGATATGGAATAAATTAAACAATGTTATTCTATACAATGATAAGTTAAAAAAAAACCATATGAATGGATCCTGGTAATGTATGTTTAAGTACTTATAAAATCAATAGTACCGATTAAGATTGATATTATTTATATGTTTAAAGTTTAAGCAAGTACGAATGTATGTATGTATGTATGTATGTATGTATGTAACATCTGTGACGTCCGAGCTAAGGGGCATTACAATGTTAACAGAAAATAGCATTATACTGACTTAAACACCAAATGTGTATGTGCTTCTAATGATAATATGCCAACAGCATATTTTCCAAATTTCATCATTTTTTTAATACTCAAATGGAAAGCGTAATATTGAAACAACTTGCTAGGTTGAGATTACTTTTTAGACATAGGACAATAAGGGAAATAGGCTAAATTAATGGAGCAATAAAAATTAATGAGTCAAAGTTTATAAAATGTTAATAAATAGGCCATTAGGTTTTAATCTGCATTTTTTTATTGTGCAATTACAAAAACAACCCAAATCAAGCACAACAATTTCTCACTCCCTCTTCTCCTCCCCTTCTTTTCCTCTCTCTCCTCCTCCCTGTGCAAACAAACCATCAATAGAAAACCATACCTACATTTCTCTCGGTTCCTCCTCTTGTTGCACTGTTGGGGGTAAGCTCAGTGCCACCGTCAAGATGCCGTACTTCAGGTGGTTGGCAAACTTGCTCGGCAGGAGCCATTAGGAGCAAATAACCAACCCCAATAAGCTCGGACCATTTGTCCGAGGTGCTTTTTAGGGCCTTTCGGGCCGTGGCATGAATGGTCGCCAGCTCGGGTCGGATTTCCTTAACTTGCAAGCAGGCTATCGCTCGCCATCATTGGTCGATAGATGGCGGACAACTCACCGTCGAATAGGGACTAATCCACTAGCGGAAGGTACGAGACTTGTCTTCTGCCTTCTGACACACCTTGATATGACACACAGGTCGTGGGCAAAACCCACCTAACACCTGGTTCAAGTGACAACCTATAAATAAAGTGCATTTATTGCGTTAGGCAAGCGTGCTCCATCCCACCTAACCAGCTCTCGTTCTCTACCGAGCAACACCTACCTTGAGCGTCAAAGAGCCTTTGTTTATTACCTAACAAGTTTCCACCTCACCTCCAAAGCGTCCCTCCTCTTGTTGCAGGTCCCCTTGAGCAGGCAGAGTAGAGTAGGGAAGAGCCGTCCACCATGTGTAGCTGCATGCGGTGTTGATCTGCCACCGTTTTCTGGTAAGCATCAACATTTTGGAGCTAAAAGGAGGGCACCTACGACTTCATTGAAAATCACCAGCCACAGCTAGCCCGTGATCCAAGATGGTAACACGAGGCAATACCCAGGATGAGGTGCCCGACAAGAGGGATTAGGAGAAGCCTGAAACTGGTGCTAAAATCCAGCCAGACCTAGAGGCTGTCCTCGAGCTATGAGATCCCGTTCTGGGGGTCAGGGAAGTGCAACAAGGGCCGAACAAGTGCACGACCTGATTGCCCAAGACCTTGTCCAAGAACTAACAAATGCTATTCGGATACTCACACAGTAACTTGCACAGCAACAAGCAGAGCATCAACAGGCTCCCATCCTTCTTTCCCCAGCCCAGGCTGACCAGGCTAGATGTCGAGCAGGGCAAGCGTCTCAAGGAATGAACAAAGCTAACTCCAAGCAATCCAAACAATTTACTAGAGGGATCTCGGCAAACAATAGATTTGTCTGAGAAGGTCGACTAGGTCCACAAATGGGCCATGGACAGTCACCACAAGGCACCCGAGCCTTAGTCTTCAACCAACTTAGATGTCAAGGCGAAGTACAGCAAGATCATTGGCCTGGGGTTGGCGACAGGGTCAAGGGTGAAGCACCCTATCGAGTGGAACTACCCGAAGATACCAACTGCCGCCAGCTCCATGAGCTGTAGCACCAGATCGAAGAGATCCGTAACAATCGGTTTGGATTGGATGACGTCAGTGCCTTAGATCTGTCATTCACCATCAGCATCATGCGGGCCCCAATGCCACCAAAATTCAAGGATCTGTAAATCGATGCCTATGACAGAACCACCGACACCGACGAGCACATCGAACTATACCACAGGCACATGCTTCTACAAAACGCCAGCGATGCAACCATGTGCAAAGCCTTTTCTTTGACATTGACTAGACCAGTTCGGCAGTGGTTCTGACACCTAGAACTGGCCACAATTACTTTATTTCGCCAGCTTTTTATGCTTTCTATGCTGCATTCTCCACAACCAAGGCGAGGAAGAAAGAAATAACTCATCTCTATACTGTAATGCAGGGAGATAGGAATGTAAAGGATTATATTAATCGATTTACTCAAATAACACTTGAGTTCAAGCACGTCGAAGACGAGACTCTAAAGTATGCCTTCATAGGGGGTCTCCCAAACTAGAAATTGATCTGGTCGCTAGCTTTTAAGCAGCCGAGCACTTTCTCTCATATGCTCGGCTATGCACAGAGGTATGCTGATATTGCCGAGTATATGAAGAGCCGCCAAGAAGAGGACAACAATAGCGATAGGAAGAAGGGGAAGAAGTAGAAGTCGGTGCCCGAGCAGCCAGGTGCTAAGCAGAACAAGAAAAGGAAGAAGGAGAAGAAAACTGAGAAACCAAAGGTGTTGACTGGGAAGTTCCAAAGCTATACACCCCTGGCCGCGAGTATTGATGAGGTACTCGCTCAGGTGAAGGGAAGGAACCTATTGGTCAATCCACCTAAGCTCAAGGGTAGTAAGACGAAGTGGGACCAAAGCAAGTACTGTAACTTCCATAAAGAAGAGGGACACAACACCCGCGATTGCATTCAACTCAAGGACCAGATCAAGAGGCTGGTCTAAGATAGGCACTTGCAGGAGTTCATAGAACGAGTCTTAACTCCAGGCTCTACAACCGGGAGAAACAACCAACCGACCTGAGATGTGTAGAACCACCCACGTAACAATGGTGGGAACGCCTCAAAATCCCTGAATATTGTTCACACAATCTTCGAAGGGCCAATTATAGAGGACAAGTCGAGTGGGCAGCGCGCTTACATCTGGGAAGCTTGGCTGGTCGACAGGGGCGAGCTCATCAACATGTCTGAGTACATTAATAAAATTTGCCACCAAAAGACATTCTGATCACCTTTACAGAAGAGGACGCAAATAAACTTATCCACCCGCACAATAACAGCCTTGTGTGTGAGCTCCAGATCGCCAATAATATAGTTCGACGAGTGTCGATCGACAATGATAGCTTAGTTGATATTCTCTTCAAACAAGCATACGACAAGCTAAAGATCAGCAATGCTACCCTTATCCTAATCCAGACACCACTTTACGGCTTCACTAGCAAATGCGTCCAAGCAGTTGGGAAAGTCAACCTTCTGGTCACCTTCGGTGAGGGGGACTGCTTGGGTAACACGCATTGTTGACTTCCTCGTCATCAACAACCCTCATAGTACAATATCATAATTGGCCATCCAACGTTGAATGCACTGAAGGCCGTGGTCTCCACCTACCACCTGGCTATGAAGCTCCCAATAGACAATGGGGTCGAAGTTATTAGGTCACAGCAAAAAGATTCCTAAGCATGCTACGCTAATGCTGTCAAGGCTGCCGCAGCTCAACAACTAGACATCTCAGCTATCTATAAGGTCAATGAAATCCAGTTCCCTATCGAGCAAGTGCCAAAGATGCTCTCCGACCTCGAACCTTGTTTACCTAAAGAGGAGGTGAGAGCCACCCCTGTCAAGAATTTGATGCCATTCAACCTAGGACCTGGCACATCCCGACCACATGATCCAACTCAGTTCTTATCTAAAACTTGAGATCCAGGCCGACCTGGAGAAGCTCCTTACAGAGTATCGGGATGTGTTTGCGTGGTCTCACAAGGATATGCCCAACATTGATCCCAGCATTATCAGTCATTGGCTGAATGTACGACCAAACTATAAGCCGATCATACAGAAGAAGAGAGCCTTCAACCTAAAGAGGTGTACTGCCATTAACAAGGAAGTCCAGAAGCTCCTAAAACCTGGATTCATCCGAGAAGTAAAATATAAAAAGTGGTTGGCAAACGTGGTTCTCATTAAGAAGGCGAACGAAAAATGACGGGTTGGTATAAATTATACCGACCTAAACAAGGCTTGCCCCAAGGACTGCTTTCCACTACCCCAAATAGCTCAGCGCATGGATGCGATCGCCAGGCACGAATTACTAAGCTTTATGTGTAACACCTGCCTATTTTATGTAACAGACCACATTAAGTTAGTAACGTTGTTAAGGAATTTTATTAATAAATTACGATTATATGATATGATATATGATGTGCATGTTACTAACTTTTTATGTCAAGTTTTGTGACAGGTGACGACCGCATGGAATCGTTGTGCTCTAGTGTTCATGTGAAATTTTGAATGTATGTTTATTTATGATGCAATAATGTATGAATGTTTTATTTTATGGCATTTAAGGACAGTTTGGCAGGCCAAACTTTTAAGATCGACAGACCGAACATCCCGCCCGAGATCGACAGGCCGAAGAAACCCATCGGTAGGCCGAACTTGGTGGAACCGGCAGGCCGAAGGGAAAAATCGACAGGCCGAACACGGCTGACGAGTAGTCAGCAAAAATCTCTCCAAAATTATGGCTGAGTTAATTACATTAATTGGATGATTTAATGTGATTAATTGGCATAATAATGGAATGATTTTGTCAGTTAAGGAAATTAAAAGGTTGACTTTGCATTGATTTGTCTGATTTTAAATTGTTTCCTATTTTAAGAGGGCAAAACATAGAAAGTAGGGAGTGATTGTTTGAACTTTCCTTCTTTCTCTTCTTTTCTTCACGCCAATTAGCACCATTTCAGTCAGAAAATTCTGACTTAATGAAGAGTAATGAACCTTCATTATTCTCATTACGTTAAAAAAAAATTTTAACGTTCTTCTCCTCAGAATATTTTTCTCTCTCTATCTGTTCTGAGACATTTTCTGATTTTCCCCATCTTCCTCTTCTCTTCTCCACGAAATTTCTCTCTCTATCTCGAGAATTCTCTGCAAGAAAATTGTAAGAAAAGTCATATTTCGTTGGTTAAAATTCAAGGATTTTGAAAAGAAATTTCAAGGTAAGAATTTAGTTTTCCAGTATTTTTGAAAAGGAATTCTCCTCCTCAATTCGTCTACAATATTCTTCCTTAGGTATTGTATTTGTTTTGGATTTCAATATGATATGCATGTATGCGTTATGAAATGTTTTTCTAAGTTTCAAGTTGTTTCAATGTTTTTATGATGAAATATGGATTTTTCTGTCTTCTACCCCTCACAGTAAAATGTTATTGTTTAATTTTGAAGTATGAAAATGTAATGTTCATTCAAGGGGTAAATATGATATTTTCCATGAAAATTGACAAGAATATGCTTGTGTCATGTATGATGAATGTAATTTCGAGTTATGTGAAATTTTATGAGATTATGTTAAGAAAACTATTTTAACAATGATATTTTTGGATTTTGTTTTATAAAATGTTTTATATGTTTAAATGATTTTTGTTGATGATGAAATAATTTATGGTATTGAAATACATGATAATAAGATGGTTGTATGAATTTTAAAATGTATGTATTTTAAATTATTAGAAAACATTTTTTATTTTCTCAAAAGATTTTCATGTTTATAATGTATGAAATGTTTTGATGATAATATTTAAGGAAGCATGTTATGAATAGCATTTATATATGATGATAATTTTATGATGATGATTATGGGTTATGTTTGTAAATGTGGTGAATGTATACATGAGTATTATATGAATGAATGTTATGTGAATGGATATTTCATGATATGTATTAATGTTATTGCATCTTTAAATGGATAAATGGCATGAACACTCAAGGAACGAGCACTACGAGACAGCGGCGTCGTCACCAAATCACGTTAAGGTTAAGTAAGCTAGCTTTAAGGTAAGTACATTCTCACCTGCAACATGACACGTTTTACAAGATTTGACATTATGTTCATAATGATATTCATGATGATTTTATGGATATTTCCTTAAGAATTTCTATTAAGATTTTCATGATTTTAAGTTATGCATGATGTTTATGGCATGTTTTAAAGTATGAAAATTATGTATATATGTATCACCTAATAAGTGTTGCACATCCAATGTTATGAAATGATATGTTATGATGTCATGTTTGGTTTAGGATTAGCTACCCTTCTCCTCTCATGACGGCGCGCCTATGATGATGTTTATGTTGCAACACTTGGGCCCTTAAGATAAAAATGGAAAAGTTTTAAAATGGTCAACGTAATGAAAGATATGTTTCTATGAAATTATGCTTAAGGCACTTTTATGATATGATGACAATGATGATGATGATGTTTATGAAATGTTTTAAACTGTGAGAATTATATGTACTTACTAAGCATTAGCTTAATCATGTTTTATGTCATGTTGCAGATAAGGGTAAGAAAATCATGAACTAGGCGGAGGACATGGGAAGGCGTGTGAGCACTAAGCACGATGAATTGTAACCGGAAGCACGTCAAGAAGAACGCTCTTATGTTTTTAATTAAGTTATATATTTTGAACATATATTTTTATGTTAAGTTTTAAGAATACTTATATTATGGTTTTATAAGTTATTTTATCATTTTTTTAATGAATTATGAACTTCCGCTATATTTTACGAAAAGTTGGTTTGTTTTAAAATTTACGTTTTCTCAAAGATTTTGTCTCGGTCGGCCTGCCGAACGTGGATAAGTTTTTGGTCTGAATTGCAAAGCCTCTGTCGGCCTATCGGTTGAGGGAACTCCGGCCTACTGATCATGTTTGCCCTACCAAAGTCCCAAGTTCGGCCTGCCGAACTGTGGGAGTAAATGAATTTTAAATGATGAGATGATTAAGGAGATTTAATGTGATGTTTTGTTAAGTTCTAATTTTTACAACTTGATAAACCTATATTATTAAATAAGTTCATGATTAATTTAAGTATAATCGAATCAATTATGATATGGAATAAGTTAAACAATGTTATTCTAAATAATGATAAGTTAAAAAAAATTAGATGTATGAATGGATCCTGGTTAAGTTTGTTTAAGTATTTTTAAAATCAAAAGTACCGTGTAAGTTTGATATTATATATATGTTTAAAGTTTAAGCAAGTACGAATGTTTGAATGTAACGACATCTGTGATGTTCGAATTAAGGGGCGTTACATTATGGACGCTTACTCCAGCCATAATCAAATCTGGATAGCCGAGGAAGATCAAATAAAAACCGCCTTCATCACTGACCAAGGGCTTTACTGCTACGTGGTTATGCCCTTTGGACTGAAGAATGCCGAAGCTACCTACCAATGCCTAGTCAACAAAATGTTGGCTCGGCTGATCAGCAAAACCATGGAAGTTTACATGGAAAACATGCTAGTCAAATCCGTCCTAGCAATAGACCACATGGCCGACCTCCGAGCGAGCTTTGACATTCTCCCAAAATATGGGATGAAACTCAACCCGACAAAATGCACATTTGGGGTTAACTTGGGCAAGTTTCTCGGATTCATGGTCAACTAGAGAGGAATCGAAGTCAATCTAGCCAAAACTCAAGCCGTAATCGATATGCATTCACCTCAAACTGTCAAGGAGGTGCAAAAGCTAACCAGCATGGTGGCAGCCCTTTCCAAGTTTGTCTCCCGGTCTACCGACAAATGCCATCCATTTTTTCAGGCACTGAAGGGGAGGTTTCAGTGGAGCAGGGAGTGTGAAGAAGCCATTCAAAATTTGAAGAGGTACTTAGCCATGCCCCCGCTCCTATCCAAACCTTTTCCAGGAGAAGTTTTATATGCCTGCCTTGCCATGTCGGAAAAGGTTATCGGCTCGGTCCTTGTCTAAGAAAAAGACCGAGTTCAAAAGCCCATCTACTATATAAGTCATGCGCTCCAGGGTGCCGAGGAGAGGTACCCCCATTGGAAAAACTTGCATTTATGCTCGTCATGTTGGCTCGAAAATTGCGACTGTATTTTCAAGGCCACACTATCCAAGTCCCGAAAAAATTCTCCCTCCGGCAAGTCCTCTAGAGCCTAAAAATATTAGAGCGGATGGCCAAATGGTCAATCAAACTCAATCTTTACGATATTCATTTTGTCCCAAGGATGGCTATCAAGGCCCAAGCCCTTACAGATTTCATTGCTGAGTTCACTGATGCCAAGAAGAGCACGTCATTAGCTAAGAAAGCCCCACTGAAGATCAAGACACATCGAACAACAGTGGAGGAAATGTTGCCTACGGCCCAAAATAAGAATAGAAACTCTTTGTGGATGGATCTTCCTGTGCTGAGGGTTTAGGTGCTAGGTTGGTCCTAACTAGCCCGAATAGATATAAGACAATCTACATACTCCAGTTCAACTTCAAGTCTTCAAACAATGAGGTCAAGTACAAAGCACTCTTGGCCAGACTCAAAATTGCGAAAGACCTCAGGGTGGACCGCATAACAATCCACAGTGACTCAATGCTTGTCATCCAATAGGTTACTAGGGTGTTTCAAGCCTACACAGAATTCATAACCGCTTATTTGCAAGAGGTCAAGGCATTGCTCGGGTAGTTTAAAGCTTACTTATTTAGGCAGATCCCTAGATCCAAAAATTCTAAGGCAGATACGCTTGCTCGGCTGGCCTCAGGCTTAGGCAACAGCGAACTCACGTCAGTCCCTATCGAGAGACTAGTCGAGCCAAGTATCAACAAGGAAATGGCCAGTATAGTCAAAAAGTAAGAAACTACCTAAATGGAGCCAATCCGCAACAGCTCGGCCTGGTATTCAATGATCGGCGAAAAACTTTATCGGCGAGGCTACACTACCCCGTGTTTGAAGTGCGTAGGTCTTGGAGAAGCCTAATATTTAATGAAGGAAATCCACGAAGGGCTATGTGGCAATTACTCTGGGGGGCGATCTCTGGCCAAGAAGTGTCTTCAGTATGGGTACTACTAACTGACCATGGAAAAGGACTATAAGGCCTTTGCGCAGAAGTACCTTAAATGTCAGTAGTTTGCAAGGATACCCAGACACCATGCCAAAATCGCTCACCTTGGTAACGTCGGTGTGGCCTTTCACCAAGTGGGCCATTGACCTTATCGGACCCCTTCCTTAGGCCTAGTCTTAATTTAAGTGTTGCATTGTGGCCATCGACTACCTCACGAAGTGGGTGGAAGTAGAGCCATGCACCAACATGACAAAAGCCAAATGTACCAACTTCATATGGAAAAACATCATTTGCCAGTTTGGAATCCCACATACCATTGTGACCGACAATGCCAAATAGTTTGAATCCTCAAGTCTCCTCCGTCTGTACAAGGAGCTCAGCATTAAGAAGGTCTTCTCCTTTTCGAGCTACCCTCAGAGCAACGGGCAGGTTGAATCGTAAATAAGACGATCAAGGACAACCTAAAGAAAAAACTTGAGGACCTCAAAGGCATGTGGATTGACGAGCGCCTAAAGGTGCTCTAGGCATACCGAACAACAGCCCAGACTACCACCAGGGAAAGTCCATTCTCCCTCATCTATGGGGCCGAGGCTGTCATCCCAGCAGAAGTTGGACTGTCGAGCTTCAAGGTTGAGCAGTATGAAGAAATTTGGAATGCCGAGATCATGATGTGCGAGCTTGATCTACTCGAGGAGAAAAGGAACCATGCTGTGATCCGTAATGTAGCTCAGAATCAAGTCGTTACTTGGTATTACAACAAACGAGTCCAACCAAAGAGCTTCAAAGTTGGTGACTTGGTGCTAAAAAAGGTCACTATTTAGCAACCCGAGCTGGGGTCCTTCGGCCTAAAGTGGGATGGACCGTACAAAGTTATCGAAATTGCCCGACCAGGCACCTACAGGCTATCTGACATGGAGGGCAACCCGCTTGATCATCCTTGGAATGCTGAACTTCTAAAAAAATTATTTTGCTAACCAGAGCCAGAGACCTTTTTTGACCTTTGACTACATTCTTTTGTAGCTAGACTTACTAAACAAGGCTAAAATGTAAATATATATACATTAATGAAAATTCAAAGTTCTACACAGTTCCATTAAGTAATTTGTGTTAAGAATATTTAACTCCCGAAGAAGGGGCTATAACTCTGGCTTAGGGGACCCGACACCAACTCCTTAAGAGGGAGAGTCATCCCGACTAACCGGGCTAGAGGGCTGGTTGGCATAACACTACTGACCACTTGTCGTCGCCGCACGGACCACCCAGATAGAGTCGCCCTAACATGATCATGCCCGATCAACATTAGACTTGTGAAAGTTCAAGTGAACTTAAATAAGTCTAAGGGGGCGACAGGGTATAGGGTACCACACACCATTGTGCTCTGCCCCGATCGAGAAACAGACATTCCTTACTCGGCTAAACTCAATAAATGCATAGTGTCTATTTCCAAGAAAGTATGTTCCCAAGGAACATTCAACTTGGAAAAGTAGGACGGTTTCATTTCTGAGAAACACTCAACTCAGCCAAAACAGAATCGAGAAGACACATGATCGAAATTCATTTTAAAGAATGTTTGTTCCCGAGGAACATCCAACTTGGATGAATTCTTGAACTCAATTCTTTTCCAAGGAATATGTAACTCAGAGAAATGAAGTCTAAACTTCATTCCCGATGAGCTCTATATTCAGGGAGCGCTAATTCTAAAAATTTAATTAACATTTCACCTTAGAACAATCGCACTTGGAAAAGAAAAATTTGAAGATCAAAATTAAAAGAAAAATTCCAAGAAGCGATGGACTTGGGAAAGAAATAAAATTTCATTAAAAAAAGTTATGGGGAGGTACAAATAAACGGACACCTCCCGAGCCCTAGATGGAGCAAAAATAAGATTAAGCATGAGCCCTGTCCTAGGCATTGTTGTTCTCGTCGTCGCCGTCCTCGCCATCCACCTCGACAACCTCCTCCAATTCAGGCTGCTGCACTTCGCCTCGCTCTGACTTGACAATGAGGGACCAGTCAAAGTCCACCACCTCGAGATGCTTTTTAATAATAAAACCACGTAGGTCGGTCATCTCGAGATAGTAAAAGTCTGCATACTTCGAGGACGACTTGAACTCCTTGACGGCTTGGGCTAGGCTGCCAAGCAGTTCTTCCCTCAATAATTGTCGATGCTTGGCTTGGGAGGCTCGTAGCTGTTCCCTTAGGTGATTGACCTCATCATGGGACCAGTTGGCCTCATTCCTTGCCCCTTTGGCCGTCTCATTCGCTTACTCGGCCTTTACCTTGGCCTATTCAACCTCTTCCTTTGCCTTTTTAGTCTCGTCCTTGGCCTGAGAAAGAACCTCCTTGATTTGATCAAGCTCGATGTTCTTGGACTCGAGCTCCTTCTCGACTGTGTCCTTCTCGAACATAGTCTTATTGTGCATCTCCTTCTCAAGGCCGAGCTCTTTCTGTCCGGCCATATAAGCCATCTCTAAGAACGTGCAGGCCTAAAAAAGATGAAGGTTAAAGCATGATAAATCCAAAAGTTAAAAAGAGCTCAGAATAGGAGTTTTGGTTACCTTGGCGGTGGAAAGAAAAGCAGCACAGAATAAGCCCTTGTAGTTCTCTCCTCAGAGACTCTCTAAGAATGACTCCTCGAAAATGGCTTCAACAAGGTTGTCGAGGATAAGACGGCGGGTATTTCGATGCTTCCTTAGAGGATCACTCGATGGTGGCAGCACGGGGACTGTGACAACAGGTGGCTAGGGTTGGCTAGATGAAGACCCCGCTCTCGTCGACAGAGGTGGGGGGGCTACTTAGACTGTTTGGGGTAGTTGCTCGGTCCGTGGCGGCTACTCGAACCTCATGGGCTACTCCATTCTTGGGGTCCTCTTCCTTTTAGACCTGACCACGGCCTTTCCTTTAAATCGATGGGGACTCTCCATTAGAGCTCACCTTTCCTCTCGAGTAGTCATTCGAGAAGACATTTCTGCAATAAGAACCAAGAAAATCTCCCAAGTCAAATTGAGATCGGCAAAGGAAAAAAAACTTGGAGCTCACCACCAATCCAGAGTTGGCCCGACGGGTATAGGAACTGAATAACGTCCTTAAGGTCTTCGTCTGCTATGGGTGGCCCCACGTTGAAGGAGCCACTCGATGAGTCCTCGGTGCTGGAGGATGATAGCTCCCTCGTCAGCCACCTAGATCTAGAGGTGCTCGGCCCTAGGATATCAACCGCACTCGACCTCACCACTGTCACCCGCCCGGCCGACTGGGCAAGCTGGATATTGGAAAGGGGATTGAATCTACTAAACTCCCTAAACCAGCCATAACAGGAAAGGGTCTCATTCCCGAGCAGGAAAGATTGCTGCCTTGTGGACTCTAACTTAATGAACAGGTCCTCCATTGCACTAATAATGTCGCTCAGCACCCATGGTCTCTTGGACCAGACATGCCCCTGCTCAAATGTCCTCGAAATGCACTGGTCCTCAAGGACAACTTCACTGGCCCAAGCTAGGAGTTTCCCCCAGCAGTAGAACCATTCAAACTTCCAAACCTTATCTAAGTCGGGGTTGCCCAGGATGAATTCCCTCTTAAAGCCGGTGATGTGGTACTAGCCGGACTACCGAGGAAGCTTCTTTATTTTGTACACATGCTTAAACGCTTCTCATGACATCTCAGTAGCCCGGTGGTACCTCCATAGCACGTACATCTCAGTAAGCGACCTGTACCTGTTAGAATTAAGCTAGGCAGGGCAGAAATTTAAATCACTGAGCGCCCAATGAAGGAAAGGGTGAAATGGCAAGCGCAGTTCGACCCTAAAGAACTCCACATACAAAGTTATGTACCCTTCAGGTAGAGTCAGGGGTGAATCTTCCTCCCCAGCCATGACAAGGTCGACGTGGTTTGGGATGCCAAACTCATGGCACAGGTCCTCGAGTCGGGTCTCTGTCATTGCCGTCGAATAGCCTACTGCGGACATTTGGCCAAGTTGGGATCTCTGATAAGCAGTCACCCCCTGGACTTGGGTAACGACGAGTCTTTCCGAGTCCTCCTCTTCTTCGACAGCACTCTCCTCAAGGGCTACTTGCTAGGTCGTCCGCTCCTTGTCGGAGATCTCGATAGTAATCTGACATGCAACCTAGACCAGGTCCCCACCTTCTCAACTGGAGGTGCTTGGTTCACTGGCAGCAGCCTTCAAGCCGACATGCTCCTAGGCCATAACCCGAGATGTGCTAGCGATGGTGGCACCGATGTATGGATCTTAGCCCCTACACGGCCTTACCGGGCGTCTCCCGTCTAGCAAGTTGACAAACTCTTGCTCGAGTACTGTCCTAGGCATCGAGCCTCAAAATTTTGGCTAGCCGACCTGCCCCGTCTTGCCCTATGGATGATCCTTCGATATCTACTTCCTTGATGGTCGACCTTTCCATTTTGGTGCTACTATTTGACCACGAAATATCTACGTTCTGGGAGTCAGAAAGGTCATTTATATGTTCATAAGCTTCTTGAGAAATTACCTGATCGGGTTGTGGAAGCTTGGGAAAATAAAGTTCTCAACTTGGTGACTACAGGTCGACAGCTAAAACTCAAAAGTTGCAAAGTGTGGGCTTAGTTGCACGTGAAAATGACAAGGGGCAAGGCTTTATTTATAGCCGCCTTAGGGAAACATCCAATCGCGTGTTGACACGTGTCCCTCCAAGCTTCATCGTGTGACCTTCCATCTACTGCTGCCCCGGGACGCCGCTTGAGCCCTATCCTAAGCCGACCTCACCCTCTCAGTATAGTCCACTAGGCCAAGCATCGACTAGGTGAACTGGAGGGCTACTGTTGAGGGTGAGCTTGGCGCCAGCGTCGAAGTACCATACTTTAGGTAATCGACAAACCTGTTCGGCAAGAGCCATTGGGAGTGAATAACCAACCCCAATAAGCTTGGACCGTATATCTGAGGTGCTTTTCAGGGCCTTATAAGCCACGGCATGAATGGTCACCTCCTCAAGTTAAACACCAACTCGAGTAGGATTTCCTTAACTTGCAAGCAGGCTGCCACTCGCCATCACTGGCTGACAGATGGCGAACAACTCACCGTCGGATAAGGACTAATCCACCGACAGAGGGCATGACACTTGTCTTCTACCTTTGGACACTCCTTGATGTGACATACAGGTCGTGGGAAAACCCAACTAACACTCGGTTCAAGTGGCATCCTATAAATAGAGTGCACTTATTGCATTCAGGCAACGTGCTCCTTCCTACCTAACTAGCTTATGTTCCTTGCCGAACAACACTTGCCTTGAGCGTCAAAGAGCCCTTATTTATTACCCAACAAGTTTCCACCTCACCTCCGAAGCATCCCTCCTCTTGTTGTAGGTCTCCCCAAGCAAGTAGAGTAGAGCAGGGAAGAGCCGTCCACTGTGCGTAGCCGTATGCAGTGTTGATCCTCCACCGTTTCCTGGTAAGCATCAACATGCACTCTGAACTATGATGTCGAAGTGGATGGCTCGCACCTTCGGTGCTTCGTGCAATCTGCAAACAATGGCAACTTAAGATCTCCAGTTGGGAGTAGATTGGTAGAGAAAGAGCATATCGATAGAGGTAGAGAGAGAATTGGAAGGGGGGAGAACATCTATTAAAAGAGCGACAAATGAGGATAGAGAAAGTTATGTTAGTTTTCTCTCTCTCTCTCTCTCTTTTCCTATCTGAATGCACCTATTGAGTACTAAAAAGTAAATGTACTACACTCAAAATTAAAGATGGCCTATTGATTTACTTATCTTCATAACTATGCCACTAATTTTTGTACGGTTTAAAACGGCCTATGGATTACAATTTCTGTTTAGACGTTTTAAAATTCAAGCACTAAAGTGAGATTGATTGCTAAATTTAGAAAATGTTTCTTTTTTTATTTTCTTTTTAAAAAGGGCAATATATTCTAAAATTAAGGAACTAAAACCACTAAAGTAACACATATGGTCTCAAACTATAAAAAATCATGCTAGTGATAGACAATCGGTTTCCGGTAATCTCAAATGACGCTTAAAAAGAATAGACTATACCGAATTTTATAAATAGATATTCAAATAAATACACTAATAATCGAACACACAGTGACCCATAAAACCAAGATATAAACACGACAAAGAAACAAATCCGGCAAATGAAAACTCAACTTAAAACTAAAAAAACAACGCAAACACACGCCAAATCAAGGTAAACATATTACGACACATAAAAAAATATAAAAAAAAAAAGGATGAAGAATGCTAGTTGTACTTTCTTTCTCACTCTCTTTTACACTCTCTTTATTCACTGTATTACACATGGACTCCACTATTTTATTTTCTGTTTGAGTAATAATTTATAATGTTAGTAAATTTTATGGATTGTTTGACAGGCTGTGGTCTGGGCCACTCTCTTATTTATAAATAGTATAATAATAATAAAAAAATCTTTATAATGTGAAACTTATATATACTACAATAAAAATAGTTTCTAACTAACCATCTTCTCAGATACCTTATTAGGTGTCAGACAATAATTAAAAAGTGTAAAAAAGAGCAATAAAGGCAGTGTTGCTAGCGGTTCCCAGTGCTGATAAAAAGTTGTCGTTGAAACGGAGTAGTCGCACTCCTTCCTTCACACGCGCGACGAGCGCGTGCTCTGACAGTAATGGTAAACACCCCCCGTCTGAGCAAAAACATCTGGGTTGAATTTGGAAGGATATCGGTGCTTCCGTTTAGGGTTTTCCCTTGGCTTTGATTTTGACTCCAAAATCCCTTGGACTTCTAATTCATCTTCTTCCCCAAAAACCACCCACAAATCCCCTTCACAACCCTCTGATTGTCCATTTCACGTCTCCAATTAGGGTTCCAAAACCCTAGCCCCTAAAATCAGGGCTCTGAAATTAGGGCTTTTTTGTGGTTTTTATGCATGGCTTCGGGGCCAAAGCCATTGGCCGGTGACGGCGTGAGAGAGAAGCAAATGAACCGTAAGAACCAGATGAAGCCGAGAGAACGGACAGCCATTGACGACCGAAGCTCCTCGAGCGAGAGCTTCCCTCTCTCTGGCCGCTCCGAGACGGCCAATGGCGGCGGAATCCATGGATACACGAAACTCGACGGCCGCGTCAGAATCAGCTTGAATTCGTGCTCGAAGATCGACATCAGAGAGCTTAAGAGGAGACTCATCAGCGAGCTTGACGAGGTCAGGTGTTTCGTGAAGAAGCTCGAGGCTTCCAAGGAAGTTCATGGCGGCGGAGGCGGCGGCGGCGGCGGCGGAGGCGGAGGCACTCACTCGCAATTCTCATGCAATTACGTGGAAAACGCCGCAATGAGGGTGAATTCGGAGGTCGGCTCGGTCGGTCCTCCACAGAGGAGTGATTCGCGGCCGCTACAGAAAGGGTTGAAGTCCAAAGTAGGGAAGAGAGATGTTGACATGAGATTAGGACAAGGGAAAGATAAGTATTCAATTCAATTGTTTAAGAGTTGTTGCAATTTGCTTGATAAATTGATGAAACACAAGTTTGGCTGGGTTTTCAATGCTCCTGTTGATGTTAAAGCTCTCGGTCTTCATGATTACTTTACGATTGTTAAGCGTCCAATGGATTTAGGAACTATCAAAACTAGATTGAATAAGATGTGGTATAAATCGGCTATGGAGCTTGCTCAAGATGTTAGGCTTACTTTTCGGAATGCGATGTTGTATAACCCCAAAGGACAGGATGTTCATTCCATGGCAGAGCAGTTGTTGAAGATGTTTGAAGAAAAATGGGGAGCTATAGAAGTGGAGTATAATCTCAAAAGAAGATGCGAAATGGATGAGGACGAGGAGGGCGGAGAGGAGCCTGATTTGGAATTGGCAAGATCTAATTCGAGAAAAGTCCAGGATCCTGCTTTTCCTGCAATGAGAACTCTAGACAGAGCGGAATCCGTGACAAAGCCAGTGGATCCCAAGTTTGTGGCAGCGCCGGAGAGTTTTGATCATGGAGGTAGGACTGCTCTGGTTTCGAAAAAACCAAAAGCAAAGGACCCAGATAAAAGGGATATGACGTACGAGGAGAAGCAGAGGCTGAGTACTAGCCTTCAGAACTTGCCCTCAGAGAAGCTGGACAACGTAGTTCAGATCATTAAGAAGAGAAATCCAGGGCTTTTTCAACAGGAGGATGAGATCGAAGTCGATATCGCGAGTGTTGATCTTGAAACGCTTTGGGAGTTGGATAGGTTTGTGACCAATTACAAGAAGAGTTTGAGCAAGAATAAGCGAAAAGCTGAACTTGCTCTTCAGTCCAGAGTAGGAGATACTGGCCATGGTATAGAGAAGAAAGTAAGACTGTGAAGCACTATGACCTCAACTCAATTTTTCCAAGTTTCTTTCTTACTTTTTTTTTTTTTTTTTTTTTTTTTGAACATTGAGTTGTTTGTTTCTTATGATATAGATCAGTTGTCTAATATACGATGATTGTCTCGATACTTTTGCAGAAAATGGCTTCAGCAGAGGCACCTAAAGGGTCCAAAACAGGTAACAAAATTGACTTAAAAGGAACAATAGTACTCTGTTGCTGTCAGATCTTTATTGCATTCTAACTTCTTGGCAGGCTAATTTTATTGTCCTTGAACCTTCAAGTAAAGTGCAAAAATGCTTATAGTATGCTATTTCCTTGTAGGGAGTTTTTATAGTAGGAATAAGAACCCTGTTGTATTAACATTTTAGCCGTTTGATTTGTAACTAAAAAAATAATGTCTCACCGGTTGTAAATTTTTAACATAAACACTCACAAATCAAACAGTTAAAAAATTAATCCAACTGCCAAAAACAGAAGTTTCTTCTAATAGGGTTTTTAAAAAAAAAAAGTTCAACCTTGAAAGCAATGTTACTATTTTTCAGGCATTTTGAAAAGCTTTTTTTTTTTTTTTGGAAAGAAGGTTTAGAACTTAACTGAAGTAGTTACATGTGTTGCAGATTCTGACATGGACGGTTTGTCTGGAAATGGATCGGAATGAATGAAGTCACATTAGAGCGTTGAACGGGAATAGTTGACTTAGGAACCAATGTGTTAGTCGATTTGTTTAGATGGATGTCATTGGTAAAAAAATGTTAATCATGTTGTTAGTGTTGATTTTTATTTTTCTGAGCCAGCTTTTTGTTCTTCAAATTGTGTATTACATAAAACTCAATTAGCTGGTTTTGTAAAGTAAAAAAAAAAAAAAACTGTCTCTTATGGTATGTGCATTTTGTCCATGCTCATATAAAATCCGAATATTCAATTTTGCAGAAATAATCTAAGGTAAATACAAATTTAGCGTTTAATTTTTCTACCAGAAAAAATTCAACGTTTAATTCGATGAAAAGATAGCAGCCTTATCGAGTATCATAATATCATCCCCCTCCGAAATCCACCTATGAATTCTACATATCGAAGTAATGAGAAATCACTCTTTTTGATCCATAAAATTAAATTTGACAACTATAAATCTGAATTAAAAGGGGTTTTTCTTTTTTGTTTTCTTTTTTCTTTTTTTCTTTTTTTTTTGCACCTTGGGTCCTCCAAACTTTTTGATTTTTAACACTTCAGTCTTCAATTTAATAACCCAGATAACTAGGTCCCCAAACCCTCGTTTTGACAATTAGTTTCTCATTTTAAAATTATAGACGATTGAATCCCTAAATTCCCATATACTCCGTCCATGGGTCGTTGTTTTGAACAATTTGACAACTCAGTCTCCAGAATCCCATAAGCTTGTTGTCTTTGATATTTATTTTTTTTTTTTAATTGAGGAATATATTCAATTATGAAGAGGTATATGAACGATTTTTAAGACAATGATTTGATAAAGAAAAGAAAACCAGATAGAGAAATAGGTAAATAAGGGGGGTAAAAATTGAGACTATCAACCATTCTACACATTGGGCATAACCATATAAGTAGGCATGTTAAGTCGAGTTTAATATGATTTTATAAGTAACTTGATTTTTTAAATGATATTTTGAAGTTCAAGTGTCACTCCAAAATAAGGACCCAATTGTCATGAAATGAGAATTTGTAACTCAGAAGTACAAATTTTCAAAATACTCGTATACTAAAAACAATAACAAAAAAACACTAGTTTGTGACCTGTCTAGATCTAAAAATTGAAAATTTATAGGAAAAGTGACTTTGTCAAACTTGAAGAAGCACATGTCATTTGTTTTAACTGGTAGTAAATGTCAGATCTTATGAGAAGTTTATTTGTTTTTCCTATTTCATATTTATTTTTAATTACTGAAACCTTAAAAAAAATTGCCAAAATTAAAAAAAAAAATCCCTAAAAAATTCGTTCATTTGTTTTTTAATGTTTTACCTTTTTTTTTAAGTTGAGGAGATATCATACCCTTGTTTTTAATTACGGAAACCTTAAAAACAAAAAAATCGCAAATTATTTTTAAAAAAATCCCAAATTTAAAAAAAAAAAAAATCCCTAAAAATCCCAAGTTTTCTCTCCCCCTTCGCAGTCAACATTAGAATTCTTATGAGCCGCGACTCAATGAGCCAAATCCGGAAATGAGATCGCTAGCCACAAGGATTTCTGTTGGATCTTCTTTGCTTCTCACCGTCTTACGACGACCACGAACAAATGGCAAGAACAAACCAGTGTCAGCTCTATCGAAATCCTGAATCCTTGTTGCCAGCGCTGTCGAGATTACGCCCTGCAGTCCTCATTGATGGCAAGAGAGAGAGATGTAGAGAGAGAGAGTGAAAAACTTCCAAAAAGCAAGTAATAAAATCTGGGCAGCATCAGGAAAAAACAAAAATTAAGAAATAATTCGACGGCAAAAAAGAATTGGCCAACTGGAAGCCACGCATTCCACTGTGGAAAGCACGAATGTGACCAAAATGATTCTGTTAATCCAAAACAACTTCCAAAATCCCAAGCACAATGCGAAAGTGAACAATGCATGAAAATAAAGAGAAAATCAAGTGATCCAAGTACCAACTCATCCAAAAACACGCAGTAAAATCCTATTTTATTGGAAGCATGCATTCCCTCGAGCAACAAAATTGCGGCTTATCCAGAAAGATTAGCATCCAGGTTCTCAATCCCTCCCAGAACACAACACTGGGAATTATTAACGGAATTTGCAGTTTATGATGAACGGCCTACTCCAATGAACAGCATAAATAGCCGGTGCTGGTAGCAGCAATAACACAACATTTGCTTAAACTGCAAAAAAAAATAAATAAAATTGGATGTTTTCTTCTAGCTCTCGTTGGCAAACTTGATACCCTTCTCAATCGAAGCTTTGAGCTCAGGCTTCAACTTCTCCAATCCTTCCTTTTCATAATCCGAGAGAGAACCCAGACCCAAAACCTCCTCCACACCGTTCTTTCCGAGACGAACCTGCAACCAACAGTCCGTTAAGTTTAGTCATACAACAAAACCGGCAAAGGTTCAACAGTTTATAATCAAGTGGCACCTACCAGAATCTATCAATGAAGCCGTGCTCTGTACATAAAGGTGTAAATCTTTGTGTAACGTGCAAGTATGCAAATGAGAAAATACTATGAAAACCATGGTATAGTAGTTCGTCCAGTAGTGTACATCAAACCATCATCCATTCAAGATTCATCGTTACCTTAACGCAGTAAACAACTTTACATAAAAGACATTCTAACACTATTTTTCTTTCTAGTACCCCTAGAACGTACAAACAATATGAAATAATAGGACCATACTGCAAGTTAGTTAGCATCACTTCAGAACAAACGGTGGCACTTTGAGAGCTGATGCACCATCAAGAAATACAGAATAGCATTAATTGGAAAGCAAAATAGCATGAATAGTCACAAGTATGGAAAGCAGATCTTTTTATGATACCAATTTGAGAATGCCATTGAAATAATTAAACGCTTCAACTTTTTACCTTGGAAGCAAAGAATGGAAGTTCAGTGACACTTGATTGCACAAACGAACATTCCACAACATCTGGAACACCATTAAGTCCCTTCAGACATGCATCAGCAAAAAGAGCTCCTGCGTAGCTGCAAAGTTGAGACAACTCAACTTAGCCCAGAAAATATCATACTAAACTAAAGAGATGGCAAGTAACAAAAGAGGAAAAACAAAAGAACATATCATTTTCCTCTACATAAGCTCCTTAGAAGAGTGCATATCCAAAAAAAAATTGTGTATACAAAAAGATATTCTTTCATAGTAATTAATCAGTAAGAACCAAAAATTATGCATTCACGTCAACATTAACATTTGTGGAGTCTGCATACTACAAATTCGAGTGGAAAAATAACAAAACAACGCATTCAACACTTACGCCATTGACAGTGTTGCAGATCCCTTTCCAGCCTTAGCCTCCACAACTTCCGTTCCTCCATCTTGTGTTCTCTTTGTAAGAGCTGTGATTTCTTCAGCCGACAAATTAGCTTGCGGTGTGGCCTATAGGAAGTCAAATAAACCGTACAATATTAGACAATTTCAACCCCAACCAATATAGCTGATTCATGTAATCTTTTAGTCATTGAAAATAAAGTTCTTAAACATAATTAGAAAGCTAGAGATAAAACGGACATACTTGAGAAAACAGCGGCAGGATTGTTACGCCAGCATGGCCACCAACAACAGGTACGTTAACCTCTGCAACCAAAAACACAAGTCTCGAGTTTGTTGGAGGAGGTTATCTTTAAGCATAAAGATAACACTATTAAGAATAGATGTTTCCACAAAAAAAGTACTTTTATAATTATTATTCAATCAGATTTAGAGAAGTTATTGATAGTCAAAACATTCAAAAAGAAGACCATGTTCAACCATAACTAAGGATAAAACAATATAGAACAACTAATAAGAAATTATAGTATACCAGCAACCGGGACCTTGGCCTTCCCAGCGTAGAAAGTCTTGGCCCGAACCACATCAAGAGTAGTAACACCGAACAGCCTCTTCTCGTCATATGTCCCAGCTTTCTTGAAAACCTCGGCCGCAATTGGCACGGTGGAGTTGACGGGGTTGCTGATCATATTGACAAGAGCCTACACAGAGGAAGATCTCGTCAAGAAACAAGTTCCACAAAACAAAGCAAAAAAACAGAAAACAATAATGGGATCTCGACGCGCACATTTGGGCAGTACTTGGAGATCGCAGTGCAGAGTGACTTCACGATGCCGGCATTGATGTTGAAAAGATCATCACGGGTCATGCCGGGCTTTCTGGGCACCCCAGCGGGAATGACCACCACATCGGCTCCCTCCAAAGCCTCGCGGAGATTCTCCTCGCCAACATATCCTTTAACCTAAAAATCACACAAACATAACCTAAAATTTAGTTTTTTGGCAAATTAATCCACATTAATTTAAAAACCAAAGATCAAACTTCGAAAATAACGTCATTAACACCAAAAATTTTAAAATGTCATTTTAAAATCTAAGCAAAGACTCATTTTAGCTCAAACTCCACAGCAAACACCAAAAAAAGAAAAAACCCTCAAGATTTCAGGACTAGATGGATTCAAAAGACTAACGAAAACAGAATAAAGAGATCATCCATGCAAATAAAAAAATTTAAAAAAAAAGTGGAATAAAGAAATGTCAAAAGCCCTAGGGAAGAGAGGAGAACCTCCGATCTGGTGTTGACGTGGCTAACATCCGCGGCGACGCCGGGGGTGGCGGCGATATCATAGAGGGAAAGGTGGGAGACGAGGGGGTTGAGCTTCATCAGGAGGGCAAGGGGCTGTCCGATGCCTCCCGCGGCGCCGAGAACGGCCACTTTTCGCTCCGGCGCAGAATCGACCGAGTAGCCACGGCGCTGGATTTGGGCTCCGGCAGCCGACGAGCTTCTGGATATGGCGGACTTGACGGATCTAATCATGGATGACCTCATTTTCCAATTCTAGGGTTTGCTTTTTAGGATAAGAAGAGGAAATGAAAGGAGTCCTCTTTTAGTTTTGAGAGTTTCGAGGAAAATAGGGTCGTCACTCAGCATTCTTCTCTACTCTATTTATGCTGTTTGAGTCGAGGCTCTGAGGTTTTTTTTTTTTTTTTTTTTAGTATCATAAAATTGTTTTTTTTAGTACCATAAAATTGAAAATAAAATAATTATAGAAAAACTACCCTGTTATTTTCAGATATTTTTATTTATCGGTTGGTTTGTTGTCTGGTTAAATTTTCAACTTCAAGTTGAGCCTCTAGGGTTTTTTTTTTCGTCTGATAAATTGGAAATAAAATAATTATAGAAAAAGTATTGTGTTATTTCCAGATTTTTTTTTTCTTTGATTGTTGTTGGGCTCAATTTCAATCAAGTGTAGAAATTTGAGGCTCTGAGGGTTTTTTTTATTGTATGATAAAATTGAAAATGAAATAATTATAGAAAACTATTGTGTCATTTTCAAACATTTTTGTTGGTTCAATTTCTCTCAAGTGTCGGAATTTCTAATAAAAATATATATTTTTGACATTTTGATAGACTTAAATAATTACGTTTTTAGGAACATATTTAGGGGGTGTTTGGCAGTGGTGGAAACCACTCAGTTCCTACCACAATCTCAGTTATGAACAGTGTAAAGCTTTCACATGCTACAGGTAACAATAAAAAAAATATGCTACAGTATAAAACTCTCACATGCTATAGTAAAAGTGGTTCCCACCACCCTTCCAAACACCCTATTAGAACTACAACTTGAAACTAAAACTACTATAGTATTTGATAGCTTTACACTATAGTAAATTTTTACTTATTGTAGCATGTGAGAGCTTTATATGTAAAAGTGGTTGTCAATCGAAGCTTACCTGGCTCTCGTTTAAACGTTATTACATTTTATGGGGAACACTTAAAAGCAACACACTGAGTTGGGTGCTATGAAGTAATAATTAGACACAATGTTGTTGGTTTTATATTGACATGCCTAGGGTTCTAAGCCAAAGAGCATTATTAAATCATAGAAAGGGTTAAAAATATAACTTTACTTGAATAAAGAAGTAATAGAGCAAATAAAATATGTTGTTAATCCTTTTGTAAACCAATATAAAATAAAAGAATCGGTGAATCAAATTACAACAATATATAACTTTACCTAAGTAAATTGCTAACCATTGGGTAATGTTCGAGAAATGATCACAAAAAGAATTTTGGAGTTGCTCCTTTTGAACTGTCCCAAATGTTTGTAGAACGATCATCTCGAGCCTGTTTGTTTCGTGGTTCGAATCACGGTTTGAATTATTTTGCTACAGTGTTTTCTCTCACAAAAATTTAAATCTTCATTCAAATACTCTATTCAAATACTCGAACCAAACGGGCTTCTCATAATCTCATTTTGATAAGACTTTTGTCCCTTGTGTAATTCTTCCCAAGGAAACATCAATAAAACTTTTGTCCCTTGATCATCAGAGCCAGTTGTTGAGATTTCGATACAATCACGAGACCTCCCTAGCCTCCATATTTGTTCACATGTTTGTTTGCCTCACAGACGGCTTGGCTCCATCTTCTCAAAGTTTGCATGTGGAGATTTGTCATTGAAGAAAATGATTTATAAAAAAAAATGAAAAATATGTAATCTAATCGTCCACTACTTGTCGACACAAATTACAAATCTAGATCTTTTATGATTAAGTAAAACTAAGTATCAAGTTCCTTCCCTTCGAAATTGATGAAAATATGTAATCAATCTTTTGACGAAATATTGAGTCTAAATAAATAAGTTCAACAAATTTTAAAATTAATGAATAAATGAGTTAAACAACCCTTCATTTAGGAGGTTATATTTTTTAAACTCTTTCTTTTATTTTCTATCATTATAATATGTGTCCACATCAAGGTTTTAAACGGCGTAAATGGAAACTATAGCATTTTATCTAATCAACGCCTTGAGG
Organism: Artocarpus heterophyllus; assembly: GCA_025403435.1. Lineage (NCBI taxonomy): Eukaryota > Viridiplantae > Streptophyta > Magnoliopsida > Rosales > Moraceae > Artocarpus > Artocarpus heterophyllus. The sequence continues at coordinate 31,678,212 of CM046330.1, read as the reverse complement.
CGTAAGCTTCAAATGTAAAATAAAAAATTTATAAAATTGAATAAAATTTATAAACATGCCATAAAAACACTTATTTCATCACAATAAGAAAGTGCATAAAATACGTACAATATATTATATATGCTACTTCTTTTATAGTTATACTTATATGACTTTTATAGCACACAAAAATTTTTTTTTTTTTTGAGAAAACAAAATAACAATATATCTAAATGAATAAAAAAAATACATATTACTTTCTTTGTATAACTTTCATTTTATATAACATTATAACTTTTGTATAAAACCTACTTCTATATAATATACATTTTTGCGAAAACTTTAAGAGGAAAAAAAACAGCCTACAATGGAAAATAAAAGATAAATTAAAAAAAAAAACCTATGGAGTAAGAGATGAGGAGGTCGGAATCTAGAGGTGGCTGCTAGTGGGTCATCACTTAGTCATCGGTTATTGGTCACTGGTCGGTACTCAGGGGAATGAGCTCGAAAGTTACAGGGGGTTGATGATGAAGAGTGTCAAGGATAAAGATAGGGATTGATAATAAAGAAGTGTAGAAGAAGATGGTAAACTGAGGGTTTTAAAATCTATATGCATATTTTTATCAAATTAAAGCCCAATTTTGGCATTGAGCTGACTTTCTTTAAAGGGAAAAAAAATAAATAGGCTGGGTTGAAAACCGACCCAAAATGGCCTTTAATTTGAGGCTCACTCCTCATAAGCCCTAAGGCAAAAATGCCTTAAGACGCACGCCTCAGTGAAAAAAAACGCAAGCCTCGTTTAAGCCATTCAAGCCTTAAACCTTGAAGCGCTGATCAAGCACCTCAAATTGAGATGCACCTCGAACGCCTTTTTAAACCATGGTTTTAAGCTGTCTTTCTTTCAATCACCTTCATCATATAATTTTCATCCAACGGTTGAAATTAGCATCCGGACCAGAAATAGTACCGGATGTAAGACCAACCGTATATTTTATAGTTTTTTAATAGCTTTTCTTTGAGGAAAAATTTAAATATAAAGACAATAAGTTGTTTTTCTATTTAATAAGCTAGGGACAATTAATCGTTTTCTAGACACAACATGATGCTTATTTTAATCTAGTATATTTCTTTTGGTTTTTTGTCCACTAATTGGGAAACTAACATTTCTCATTACTTTTTTTTTATACCTATTACAGAAAACAAATATATTGTATAAGCGTGTATCTATATCTGTCATTATTATTATTATTATTATTATTATTATTATTTGATAAAAGTATATTCCTAATCACATATAATTATGTATAAGAGCAGGCAGCATTAATGTAAGTACTTGTCATGTCATGAACCCATTTTTCTTTTCTTTTTTTAAGGGGCTTTTTTCTTTTTTTTTTAAGGGAACCCGTTTCTCTTTTAGCTTCATAATTTTTTTTTAAAGGTTATAAATCCTATTTACTTTTCACAATTGACTTGTCAATCTTTTTTTGTCGAATTTCTAAAAAAAGTCAATACTTTTCGGCAAATCAAAAAATAAAGCTAAAGCTTTGAAAAGAACATGTCATTTCTTTTACCATGCACATGTGTAAATTGAGGAATATATTAAAAAAAAAAAACATTTTGTGGTCGTAACTCACGATGGATGTAAAAGCAACCCAAAAAAAAAAAGGCAAAGGGGTTTCTAAGGGGAAGAGTTAAAGGGAAAAAGATGATTCTTTCAACATTTCTTCCCCTCTTTTTTCTTTTTCTTTTTCTTTTTCTTTTTTTTTTTTTTTTTTTTTTTTGCCTTGGAACCAACCATGTATGTAAAACCAATATTTTCCACTATTGTTAAATCAAAACAATTCCTTACAGTGTTTTCGGAGATTTTTATGTTTTATGCCACTTATTTTCCACTATTGTTAAATCAAAACAATTCCTTACCGTGTTTTCGGAGATTTTTATGTTTTATGCCGCTTATTTTTAGAGTGGATTGATTTATACCACTGTAAGTGCTTAATCTGATATAATTTTCTAATCAATTTTCCTATATTTTTTTACTTTATTCTTGATAACTTGTGTTTTCTTTACTGATTTTGTGTTTTGTGGGTGTTTCAAGGTAAAAAATAAAAATTAGATGAAAATTGAAGATTTAGAGCCCAAGAATTTCATTTATTTATTTTGGAAGAAAATCAGGGGCCAGAGTGGAAGTTTTAGGAACTTTTGGGACAAAATCAGCACGTTATACAAAATTGAGCCAGCCCTCATGAAAAATGAGCTCGCAGCCTCGCCAAGGCACATAACTGCATCGCCCCCACGCCAAAAGGCCTTGCGGCCACACCAGGTGAATATAGTAGAGCGCGGTCATGAGCAGGAAATTGCGCCCCCATGTACAGAAGCCAAATCCGAAGCTGGAGTTGTATTGCATGTGGCCGCGAGAGGATTAGCTCGCCCCCATGTGTCCCTTTGTCTTTAGCTCGATTTTTGAGCTAAACTTGGTCTAAAGTTACCCCTTTTCATCCTCTAAATACAAAACCATAAATACCTACCTTAGGAACACAAAAACACAAGTCTTCTATCATATTTTCCTTAGCTTTTCTTACACTTAGGAGGAGGAGGAGGAGGAGGGGGGTGAGAGCTCCGGTGAAGGCTCAAGGAGATTCGACTGCGTAGAAGGATTTTCGACACCAAACCTGTTCTTTTCCTTATTCTTTCTTTCTTTTATTCTCAATCATGTAATTTTAGTTTTGTCTTTAATTGAAAAGAATTCAAAAACCTAGACATAATTATATAATTAATTTATAGAATAGTTTTCCAATTTTCTAATTAAGATTGTGTACGTTCTTCTATAATTATTGTTCATCATTATTTTCTTATTTTGTTTAAGGTGCGTAACTAAATAGGACTGGAATTTAATCTATTACTAGATTAAGATGCTTGATCTGTAATTGTCTTATTATTCTAATCGTTAGTGGCAAATTGTGATCTACAATTGCGGGAGGCTTTTATTCGATTGCGACGTGGGACATAACACGGGTTAAATAATCCGAGCTTGTATAATTGTTGCTTAGATCAACCTATCTTTCTCAACTTAACACGTCTATTAGATTAAATCTAAATAGTTTGTTCTAGGTTGTTTAAAGGAAAGAGATTAAATAAAAAGCTTGTTTTATTTAATGACAAAGTAAGAAAGGATTAGGGATAACAAAACTTGTTGTTATCTATGGTTAATAGTTTCAATAGAAGATTGGGAATAATTTTGTGATTAATTGCGTAGTTATTATTTAGTGGTAGCAAATGATCCTTTGACTTGTTTTATTGTTATTGTTTTGTATTTATTTTATTTTCTAGTGTTTTTGTTAATTTAGTTGTTTAGTTAATTAAATTCAAAACCACCCTATTTATGTTTAGTATTAGTGTGTCTTAGGTTGTTTATTTATTGATAACTAATTAGTTAAACCTAATCCTCTACGGGAACGACCCCTGCTTATCACTATACACAATGACGATATATTCTTAGTAGGAATTAATGTGATGCTTCCTCCAAGGCCTACGAGCCACTTCTAATAAAACTCTACGATTTAATGCCACATGGTAGATTAAAATTTAATGTAAAAAGACTAATTTATCATCACTTTAAAATTAGGAGTTGTCACCCTAACACCATCACATTTGTCTCTCTTTCTCTCTCTATCTCTCTCTTTCTACAACTCGACTACAGCAATCACCATCTCTCTCTATTTCTCTCTCTACAACCCGACTGTAACAACTGTCGGATCCACCTTTACCGTCTACTATTATGGCTCAACCTAAGGTTTTCGATGGTGGCTCCTAGGCACCGGCGATCAATTTGGTCGTGATCTTCCTCATCAGCGGCATTCTCTCTCCTTTCCCCCTTTCTCTTCTTCTTTTCTCCCAGCTACGATGACAGAACTTGTGACAGAAACGCCACACAAGTACGTCGTCATTTGTGGCAAGAGTCATGCCGGGAACAATTGCTGGAGTCATGTAGAAAGCAGCTTCGTTTGCCTCAGTCATGCAAGTTGCAAGCGTTAGAGTCATACGAGGTCGCCAGAGTGCTTCGTCAATAAGGAGGTCTTTTATAACGACTTGCCTTTTTAAGCAATTACTTAACTAGCTTCAATTTGATACTAGTAATAAAAATACTGAGTAGATTTTTTTTCTTTTTTTTTGTTTTAAAACATACTTAAAAATGTATTTGAAACCGTTATGACTTTTAGTGCAACATAACTGAAACATAATGCAAAACTTGTCTTTAAAATCAACCAAAATATTTCTTAAAATTTGTTAAGTAAACATTTACGTCCGTAAAACCTTTTAAAACAACTTTTTGAAATAGCAAAAAAACTTCTTAAAACAGTAGAAAGCTTTTATAGTGGTATCCACAGCCCAACCATCACATCTATCTTAATGCAACACCAAGCTCTTCAACCAGTCATACTCGTTTCATGTAGTATTTACTACAGCATGAAGGAACTTAGAATGAGCTTTCGTCCAGTAAGTTCAAATACATCTCACAAAACATTAAAACCTTTCTCGTAAAACCTTATTCTTAAAACTTTTTTCGTCAAACATCTTTTATGAACCATCTCTCATAAAACATTGCTTATAAAATGTTCTCATAAAAGATTTCTTAAAAAGGAATGCAATCAATATCTCAATCATTATTCCAAGTATGCTCATTTATGTACTTCTTGTCATCATTCTTCTCTTGTTATTATCTTGTGGGCTTAGATGTTTGTACCAATATTATCTATCATGAAATCATAATTTTAATATAACATGATGCTTCCCTTGTAGAAAACTTAAGACCATCAAACTGTGAGGTCATAATTTTAATATAACTTATACATCTCACGTCAAGGAGGCTGGTATGACACTTATTTAACATCTTTAATTTGCTTTCTTGTAAACTTTAGTAGACATACCGCATGATAAGACTTGGATTAAAATAATAAGTATAACACATGCTGAATGTACCAAAAATTATAACTTGGTATTCAAAATATTTAATATATGCAAACATATTTCAAACATATATATTACATTTGAAAATTATTTTCACGCAATAGGTGAAGTTTGAAACTTACCTAAGCAATGCTATAACGTTCCCAATTTATCATTTTCCTCCTATTAGTCGACTTTGTATCCTGTTCAAACAACATCTGACTATTAGCTAACCTTTTTTTTATTACCGACCTACTTGATCGATAACACAACTTAAATGTTAAACGTTCATTCTTAATCCTTTCATCTTGTTACTATCGCTTTATTTCTTTATTACTTAACTTAAACATTCCCTAGTCAAATTTCACATCTTACTTGACGGTTTCGTTACTTAATGTGATATGAAACATTTTCTATCTAAGGGATTTAACTAAATTGAAGCGCTTAGGCTACATTTTAATTGTTATATAAAAAAATAATTTTATCCTTAGCAGGTTTTTCGTAAGTCATGTAACGTTACTAAACTTCTCATTTTACTTTATCATCCCAACACTAACGTGTTACAGAAAAATTCTCTTTAAGGAGTATTTTCTTAAATTAGATGTGTTGATGTCCATTTGAGCCTTTTTACAAAAAAAAGTTTGTTTCACCCTTGATGGGTCTTAAAAAATATACTAAACCCGTTTAAATCAAAACTTACATTTCCTTGCTACTCGTAACGTTGCGAAAAACAAAAGATTGGTTTTTTCATTAAAATTCTAATTTTACAAAACTTTACGGTTTTTGATCCATAATATAAAAATCTTGACAATTTTGCCCTGGAACCAAAAATGACCACCTTATATCGTTTCACTATGTTTTTCGCAAGGATTAAAACTTACTATAGTTCCTGGGTCAAAATTCTTTTCTTTCAAAACTTTTTTTCCTCAGTCAACCATTTAGGAAATTTCGTGATTTTAATTTCGTGAAACTCATGACTTAAAGTCTGTGCAGAATTTTCATAAACCGCTTGTAAATCTTAATAGTTTCGATAAGATTTACAACTTTTATGTTTTAATTTTTCTCAAAATCTTTCATATTGATAGTGTCTTTGGATGGGCAAAACTGACACCAATGTTTTTTTGCTTATTTCAATTGGAATTTGAGGGAGATTTCTTCACGAAAGTTGTCCGTTTCACTGTTTCCAATAAATTTCATATTAAACTTAGTTTGGCCTCTAAGGCTGCCCTTAAACACATTGTTTGCATCATAACTTTCCTTAACTTCTTTATCTAGGGTTTAATCTCATTTTAACCCTTTAAAACATACCTTTAAACACCTAATACTTAAACTAATCATGCCAAAATATTTCTTTTATACGTCATGGTAAAAATTATTTAATCGGATACTTTAAATCCTAAAAAATGCTTAAACTTCGTGTTATGAAAAAGTTTTGTCATACTTCCTTGTTTTTGCTCAAAATTCTACTCTATCAACTATCAAATCTCATCACCATCAACATAACACATAAACTAAACATGTCATAGTGTTTTTTTTTACATGCCATAGTCTATAATATACCTCAAACATTTGGTATACATAGTAAAATCATAAACTTTAACTTAGCTTTAAGGACTAGAACTTTACCTGATTGCCTAAGCAATCCCAAGATGTTAATCCTCTCTTTTGGCACTTAAAAGCTTCTCAAAACCTTTGACATCAAGTCTATATCATACCATAAAAATCTCATCCAAACTTGAACATAAACTCTAGAACACAATAGGTAAAGTTAGAGTTTTATCTTGAAACTTCCTTATTCTTCCTCCACACCCTTGATTTTGATTCAAAACATGATTTGAAGGTTTAAAATCATCAAAATTTTTAAGGAAGAGAGACATAAGGTAGGCGGCTTTCATGGGGAAGAAATAGGAGAAATTTCATGAATAAACCAAACCTTTTATTTCAAATGAGTCCTTGGCTATATAAAGACATCACTCTAGGGGCTTTTTGCAAAGAAAACTTTGCATAGAGACCCATGGCATGGCCAGTTTCTAAGTGGGAGATGTGGCAATTTTTCCTCCTTTGGAGTGTCACCTAATGGGCCCCACATCATCTTTTAACAATCTAAATTTACACTGTATTATGTTTTTCCTATACTGCTGATATATTTTCCCACAATGCTAATATACTTTCCAATACTATTTTTCATGGTTCCACAAGCTTCCACATCATCCCATATTTATCCACAGCCTCCACACAGTATAATTTCATACTGCTTAACTTTTTTCAATATAATCTTTGTACTGCATTATTTTAATATTGCATAATTTCTATTTTGCTTAATTTTCATACTACATAATTCTCATGTTTTCCATACAGTATTTTTTAAACTGTATTTTCATTTTAAAATCTGTTGTAACACATTCTGCAATAATTAAACTTTCTAGCTCATTTTCTTTTTGCTCATCAATTTAATTCTTATCTTCATATCATTATTACTTTGCTTAAGACTATGGCATGATATTAAATCTTAAAAATCTCATATTTATTCTTATTAAATTTGTCACAAAAATTAGATTTAAACAATAATCTTTGTGATATTAAAATTGCTCCTTAAGCTCCTAACAAATTTTTAAGCATAAAATTTAGCTCACCAAATTTGTACACAAATTACTTAATATAACATTTAATTATTGCATATATAATGCACTAAAAATTATCAAGTGTCATAGCTTCAACCACCGTATGTTCGAATACCCACACCTCACCTCCGATCCCTCCTCTGCCGACGCCATCTAAGCCGGAGGTCACGTGGAGGAGTCGTCTCCCATCACCGAAGTCCTAGTTGAGCGAGGTTGGTCATTGCCTAGTCCTGGGAGCTGCATGACAACGTGAATCGCCAGAGCAGGTTTTTGCCTAGTCAGGGAAGACAAAGGTGTTCTTTTTTTTTTTTTTTGAAGCATGTGTTTTAGGAAGTTTTGAAATTGGGAAAAATATGATTTTTTTTTTAAAATAAGATCTAATTTGTGTTTTGAGAATATATTTGGTATTATGAATTATAGTTTAATAATATGGCGTGCTATTTTTGCAATTATTTTTTTACTGTCATAAATCAATTCAAGCTTCATTTTTGTGGCATTTGTGTAAAGAGCCTGTGTTTTAGGCCTCTCAAATGATTGAGAAAGGTCTCGTTCCTTTGTAACTATCAAAAGCCAATCCATTTAATTCCAAAAAGGGACTGCTAAACCATTAGGAATCTCTCACTCCAAACATACCATAGCCCCACGAACCATGTCGATAACTTTAAAAAATAAAAATAATAATGATAATAAAATGATAAAAAAAAAACCCTCAAAAGATGAGTAAATTTTTTGCATTAAAAGACAAAAAGATGAGTTCGCTCTTTAGGCGCCACAAGAACTATGACGTTTGATTTTTAATAAACAGAAAAAGAAAAGGAAAAGAAACAAGAAACATGACACAGATTGCACCCACTTGACTTGTAAATTGCAACGCTAAATAAGTCATCATCAAAACCAAAAATAAAACTTAGATGGTGTTTAGCAGTGGTTCCCACCACAAACTTAATTATAAACAGTGTAAAGCTTTCATATGCTACAGTAACAATAAAAAAATGTGCTATAATATAAAACTCTCACATGCTACAGTAAAAGTGGTTCCCACCACCTTTCCAAACACCCTATTAATTTATATAAAAAAAAAAAAAAAAAACCCTTCAATGCAATAGCCGCAAGTTGGCTTGATGGTAGTCATATTGACCTTCATCAAGACTCTTCTTTTATACCCTCCGCAGAACTTCGATGGCCAGGTCCATTGGCCTTCTAACAAAGCAGTTTGAGTTAGAGTTTGAGCTCCAGCTTAATCTTTTCAAGGGGATAAAAGGGAGACAAAGCTGCGGAAAAGAGTGAAAAATGATTGTACTCGACTACCGACTTGCTGAACAAGTCAAATTTAAAACAAAACTGGCAATTCAAACATTACACACTGCCATGACTTGTAGAAAGTTAAACCGAATTCAATATAATGCAAGACCGCCCTCCGCTAGTTCTGTGGATTTCTGCCATAACCGCTAAACTTGCAATAAAACTTGGATGCTGCTCTCTATTAGTTTGCGACTTTTAGGCCAAAATTATACCACATTGTATGTACAAACGAACAATCAGCCAATTGTTTGTCTAAGTATTGCATTTATGGCTAGATATGCATAACAAAATTATTTCTCTGAATCTAGTAGAAATGTGTAATATACCTAAGCTAAAAAAATATACGTGTATGTCCAAAGGTAAGCAATCCAATAACCGCACCTCTTTTCTTCATAGTCGAGCATTTAAGGTATTATGGCTCAGTTGACCCTTTCTCTGCACGTAATTGATCTTTTCTTTATTTTCTTTCCTTTCGGAGGTCAAACTTTCAGAGTCAGATTGGAAACAAAGGTAAGACAATGATTGTAACCATGAAACCAATGTGGGCTTGCGTGTAACATCATCGGATTCAGCAACCAGTGAATACAAGTCATTCAGAACCATAATCTGGCCATCTTTTGGTAGCTGCACGATCAGCTGTGCCAACTTCTTCATCAAGTCTGGCAGTACCTGAAAAATAAAGGAAATTCATTTTGAACCGAAATCGAGGCACAACCCATTCACTTCAAAGTAAAATCTATACCTGAATATCAACCAGGGAAATAAGCCGTAAAAGCAAATCTAGAAGTTTCTTGCAAAATTCTGAGTCTCCTTGCCAATTCTGCCACATATCAGTTTGCTGAGCAACATCTTCTATGCATAATTTTTTAGCTTTTTCAACAAGAGAATGGATACAATAAAATATGGCCGGACTTCCCGCAGGTAAATGTCGAACCAAGGCCCCAACTCCAGCAGCCATACCCTCAAAAGGAGTAATGCCAGGATATCCCTGCATTAACATCAAAGAAAGCCCCCTCAAAATAATAATAAATCAAGGAAAGCTTTTAGCACCAAATTATGAGATAAAAGAATAAAAAAGAAAAAACAACTTATACCAGTAATGATCTTTGCATGTAGTAGAAAACAAGTTGCTCCTTTAAGAACGCTCTTTCCTCTTGATCAGAATCCTTCCCCGAAGATATGAACGAGACAAACGTAGAATGTGAGGCTCGAGCCACTTTTGCATTGGGATGTCCTAAATATCTGATTGCTTTGTTTTAAGGAAGAAAAATATCCACAATAAGCTAATAAAATATTCCATCAAGACCAAGTAAAGGATACAAGAACATCGTTGGAGCTATGACCTTCCCGAATATAGGGCTTGGCAAACGTTCAATGCAAGTAGCAATTACTCGAAGGTAGAAAAGAATCCGTGCAGTCTGAACCTCATCTTTGCACCATATGTACTCTGTTTTTTGCCGGAGAGTGAGGTCTGTAAGATTATCTAGACATATTAATGAGGTCTTTAAGATTTTATATTCATATTAACCAAGACATAATACGACACAAAGATAAGTAAACGGTTAATAAAAGAAAAAGGAAAACATCTTAAGAAACTAATATGGGTAGACAAATGTAAAGACAAGAAAAGGAAACAATTTAAGAAACTTAATATGGGTAGACAAATATAAAGTCACATGAAATCTACAACTACGTTCACAAAAACATACCAGGCCCCTTTGTCAAATCATCGTAAGTGGGCACCGATTCAACAAATGAGACACAAGCAGAATCATTCTCTTGAATGCTCACAACAACAACACGAATTGTATCCATATACTCAGGCAAACGGATGCGTCGGAAGTACTCCAAACAAGAAAATGCAACCAGTATTTGGACCGATAAATCCATCTTAGTTTCCTGGTTCAATTTTGGATTAAATTTGTGTTTTGTTACTGCCAATGTGAAAACTACAACCATAAGGAAAGCAGATTCAGCAATTTTCTCCAAATCCAAAAGTAACTCATCCTTTTCACCTCTAAGTGCCAGAGCCACTTTCCGGTGCTCTGCATAAATATGATGACAGTAATTCCACATAAGATTCTCAACCATACTTTTGCTCTCTTTATCAGCTGAAACATATTGATTGCATAGAACACGAGTTATGGTCCCAGCTTCCTTGAAAGGAACACTTTCCAGGTGTTGCTTGACCTCGTTATTCAGCAGTTCAGCAGAAATTCCATGCAAGGATTCAAGCACGTTCGCATAGAAACGTCTTAACGGAAAGATTTCAGTCAATAATGCAAAAGCAAGGCATACGAAAAATGGGGAATGAGGAGAGACTGGTCCACATCGTGCCAATGCTACTGAAAGACACTGTAGGCAAAGGCTGACTGTAAGATCATGTACTGAATTGATAAAATCATTTGTTTCGGAAATCAAAAAACTCGCCACAGACTCTATCCTATCCTCTGCAGAAATTCTTAGCCTTGAGAGCATATCCATCGGCAGGCCATTGGCTGCAGATTTATTCAAAGACCTCAATACTCCACCTGCAGCCATAACAACAGCAAATGGAACATATCTTTCCTTCATGGCTTCCAGAGCCTCGTGAGAAAAAACAGTAACATTATCCAGTGAACGAAAACTGAACAAACAAGACATTACCCACTCGACCAAATGCAGAATCATAAGGCCATGAGAAAGACTGGCTTGAGGCCCATCAGCCTTGCCCCAAATTCCCAACAAAAAATCCAAAGTTCTGACATAATGAACACTCAAAGAAGAAGATAGAGCATACCCAATTCCTGCTAGCACATCAGGAACAATCCCTTCAAATAAGCCCATAAGTGGGTACTTCTCTTCCAACTGCCTGCACATGAACTCCAAACAAACTCTCTTGGAGCTTTCGGATGCCAAGCGCACAAAAGAAAGAGAACCCATAAGCAACACAGCTTCTGAAAACAGGTGAGGGCTCTTGCTATGATCAAATACGGAAGATAAGTTATGAGAAATGACTTCCACAGCAGAATCAATGAGAAGGGAAGAGGGTCTGGTCGATTTCCTGACCCATATGTAGAGAAGCCTGAGAAAAAGAGGGTAGGATTCATGAGGGAGAGAGAGTTCTGGAGAGGAAAGAATAGAAAGGACAAGCTTTGCTTGGGGGTCTGCAACATGAAGTGAAGCTTGTGAGTTAACAAGAGACTTCAAAGCTTGGAGGTGTTGGGAATGGAATGACTGGTTTTTCAAGGAGTCTCTAAGCTCAGCCCATGATTGAATGATTCCACTTGCTGATGAAGCTAAAGAGTTTTTGGAGCTAAATGTGCTGCTACTACTGCCACCATACCCACAAATTCCCCTTAGCCAATCCTCAAGGAAAATGACATTAACATGTTGCGCCATTTTAATCCAACTTCCAAAGTTCACTTCATAAATCCGAAATTCTATGCCGCAGCCAAAAGAGACACCCCACTGATCAGCAAAATGTTCACACAAATAAACGAAACGTTCTCAATTGCCATGGAGCTTTTCAGAAACTTTCCCAACTTACAATAGTTCAAATGTAGTAAATAGAGCCAGCGATCAAGAAATCTATGCCACAACCAAATAGAGATTATCATTAAACACCAAACTGAGAATACAAAAGCAAGGAAAGCCATCGACAAATTGAAACTTGCCTGAAATCCCCAACGATTTTTTTTTATCACTAAGTGCTCTTTGGAAGGATCTTTTCAGTAGTTAACCTTCGAATGAAACAGCTCTCACGCTTCAGGCCAGTGCAAAGCAAGTCTAGAATTACATAGTGCAAAAAAAGTCGCAACATAAAATTTACATGGTCGAATGTTGTGACCTTAGTGCATGTAATTTTGATCCCAAAATTATCATAAAAAGCTTACATATTACAATACCTAAATCATACTAATTTCCAACAAATATCAAACTAATCTCACAAAATCTCAAAAGAATCTCACAAATATGAACTTCTAACAATACATAAAACTACAAAAATAAAAAAATAAACTAATTAAACTAATATCAATCTTCCAAAAATAGTAAAATAATTAGCTAAAAATCACAAATAGCTAAATATACAATCGCAATTTTTATTTTTTTTAACTTCAAGAGCAATTTTCACCGATCATACAAGTTCGAAAAAATCAATCAGTTATCAACAAATTCCATAAACAGAGGAACCATATAACAAGTAAACCTGCCATAACCATTATTAATTAATGTTGAGCTAAGATTTCCATTTGAAAGAAAAGCAACCCATTTTGAACTTTTGTAAAATCTATGGACTTAAATCGTACTTTAGCAACCCAACAACTTCAACATTAATTAAAAAAAAAAAAAAAAACAAACAAACAAACAAACAGACAATCAAACAAATTTACACAAGCACAATACCAACCGTTTTGGTCGGAGCTTGACTTGAAATCGGCTGGCGAGGAGGAGCTCTGGTGAAGGCCTTCGTTGCTCGTGGCGGCGGAGAAAGGCTCGAGGGATCGGCGCGCGGTTGTTCGACGGCTGTGGAGAAGCCGGAATGGGCGTTTTGGGGGGATGATGTTACTGATGAGCTCTATTTTGGGCTGCAGAACGTTTGCGCATAAACCAACGGTTGAGATTTGGTGGATGATCAGATATCTCCAACGTAAAATGTAAGCGTGAATGTCAATCCCGTTAATCCTAAAGTATGGGGTGTTTGGCCAGAGATGAGGTACATTTGTAAAAACTGTTTTTAATATAACATGTGAGAATTTATATTGTAGTAACTTTTTTTAGTGTAAAATATAAGAACTTTTTACTATTTATAATTGAGTTTATAATATGAACCACCCATAGCCAAATACCCTAATAAATTGCTCCATTCATCCTCAATCTTTTTAAAAAATGACTCGTTGGTTTTGATTTCTTTTCCAGCTCAAATGACTTTGAACTTCGTGTCGATCACGTGATCATCATCTGTTTCCAACAGGACCAAAACACCTCTAATTAAATCGACTACCATTCAACAAGAAGTTAAAAAAAGAAAAAGAAAAAAGAAAAAAAAACAAATCGGAAAACTTTGGGCCCGTTTAATAGTGTTTTTATTTTATTTTTGTTTTTCAAAAAATTTGAAAATGAAAATGTTTTAAGAAATGTGCTAAGACTATTTTTAAAATTATGTTTGGTTGTGTATGTGTTAGTGTGTTTTTTAACACAAATATTTTTAATAAAAAAATTATTAATATAAATAAACCTCAATTTAATTTTAAAAAAACTAATTATTGATATATTAATTTTTTTAATTTATTCAATCAAACAAAGAGGAAAAATCCTCTTCCTCTTGTTCTACATCGTTGAGCCCAGGTCACCGGTGACTGCCCACCGCGATGGCCCCCGACGCCCCAGCCCCAGCCCGACTAGCCCAACCCTATGCCAACGAACCCTGCCCGACTTCACCTCGACTAGCTCAACCTTGCCTCACCCCGATGGCCCAACCCTACCTCAACCAACCTAGCCCCTTCCTGTCAAGATCCACGAGGCAAGGTCACCATCATGAGCTCTCTCCTGTCGCGAGCTCCCTCCCATCGCAAGCTTCCCGTTGTGTACAAGCCATGTTGTAGTCGCCGGCGATGGCGCCTGATGGGCTAGGTGGGTCGCTAGGGTCACTAACGGGGTGGGCGGAGGAGCTGGGTGGGCCGCTGAGGCCACCGGTAGGGTAGGCACAGGAGAAAGGGGGTGTTCTGTGTTGAGGGAGGGAGGGAGGGAGGGGGAAAGAGAGAATGGAAAATGAAAACTTTTTTTTTCTGTTTTCATTTTTGCCCACTTTTTTCCCTATTTCAGAATTGTTTTCAAAATATTTTGGGCCCAAAACAATACCAAACATAGTTCAAAAATCATTCTCATTTTTTGTACTTTTGAAAATGAGAAATATGTTTTCAAAAAGGGAACTAAACAGCCCCATCTGCTCCAACTTCGGATAGCTAAACCCAAATACTCTCCTACAATCCTAAACAGCCCCATCCTAAATAGCAAAAATCATTCTCATTTTTTGTACTTTTGAATAACACTCGGCCCCATCTTCACGGATTGTAGGAGCTTTTCTGCATTTATGAAGTTAGTAAGATCTGGTTAATTTATGCATATAGTGTGTCAAACTTGTGTTTTAGAAAATACTCTGATACAAAAATTTTTAAAATTCCGCTACGTACTGTTTTTCCAACACCAAACCCAAATCCCCCACCTCCCCCTTGTCAAACGCAGACAAGTGGAGCTCACCAACCCTCCATCTCGACCGTCCTTCTTTGAACATAAACCCTTGCTATGCGAACAAGTCACAGCCACCATCCCACCAAACCCAAATTCCTACCGCACTAACCTCCATCCCACTACCTACAAACCGAAAAAACCCCACCAACAAACAAGCACAGCCAGTTTAAGAATTTACAAACCTTTATTCTTGCACCAGATGCTCCATGAGAAATTGTGGCACTTAAATTGTTCGCGAGGTGGTAGAGGGGAGTGGGTGTAGCCCCTTTGTGTTAGAGCCAGAGGATAATAGGAAGTTGATGAGAGGGTTGGGTCGCACCTGATGGCATCGACCTTGGGCTAGGGCGCGCTTGAACGGCAGCAGATCTAATGCAATGGAGGGGGACGAAATGAGAGATAGGGAGATAAGAGTCGATGAAGGAGGTAGCTTGAGAGGTGGCCAAAGAAGAAGAGGAGGAGGAGGAGGAAAGAGATAGCATGGGAAGGTAGGGTGGGGTTGGTTGAAGGATAGCAGAGGGTGGCTGGTTTGGAATGGGTGATGGGGGTTGTGCAGTTAGAGGCTTTTTTTTTCTTCAAATTGTTCCCTTTTATGTTTTATAATAATTTTTAATTTAATTTAGTTTATTTAAAGTATAATGAAAAAATCTTTTTACTAAAATACCTTGATATTTAGTCACATGCTTGGCATGTGACCTAGAAAAAGAGAGAAAATTAATAGACTTTAATTAAATTCGTCCTTTTGCAACTTTTTTTTCAAGTTCAAAATCATTTGAGCTAAAAAAAAAAAGAATAACAATTAGCAAGTCATCTTTTAAAAAGATCTAGGTCTAATTGAGCAATTTGCTCTGTCATGACTCGCCATATATCGGGCTATGCTTTAACATTTTCCTTACTTATATACTTATAAAAGTCTTATAATCTTTTTTATTATTTTTTTTATTTACAATAATAGTAAGCACACTGGCATACACAACTTTTTATATTTATATATACATAACCAAACTCTTTATTCATAACTGAATATACTTAACATAACCTTTTCCAAAAGAGGTTCTGTCTTTTTAAACCATACCATACCTCAACCAACAAGTTCTATTTAATTTATAATACATGATATAGCAGTATCCATACCCTGGTCTGCACACGAGTCATACCCCGTCGCCAACTTATCAGTAAAATTCACACTAACTTCTTAGTAGAAATACCCACAACATGAAATAACTAGGTGAGCTTATGCTCAGTAAGTCCAAACATAACCCACATGCATCATTCACTAGTATATATGATCCATTTATGCTTTCTTATGAACGTTCATTATTCTTTTCATCCTTCAAACTTTACTAAGGCCCGAGTGTCCATACCAAATGCGCACATGGGTCATTATAATATCAAGACCAAAACATAGCTTAGAACTACCCTTACGTCGGGAGCTGGTACAACACTTTTCTCTTTTTCAGGTGATTCATTTACCAGTTCAATTATTATAATTATCATACAATGCATGACGATATACTCATATGCTAAGTGCAAAACATATACACTTCTTTAGTTGTATCATTTACAAATACATATATTTAATTGTACTGCACCCAAAAACCTACTATTTCGTACTATAGGTGGGGTTGAAACTTACTTGTATGTGCTATTGTATATATCGACTTTAGTTCCTCCTTTAGTCGCCTAGTGTCCTGTTTGGCCAATTATATAGTCATTAGCCAAATTTTTACTATTCATCTATATGTCAATACGAAGCACTCATTGATTAATAGGTCGGGTTACTCTGTAGTTAACAACTCCGATAACCAAAGTTTCAATCCCTTTCAGTTCATTCTACCTTACCATTTCTAACGAAAGGAGAAAATTCTTACTAATAACATTGTTTCCTATCTTAGACGTTTTGAGGCATTTTGCGAAAAATATTAAATTGTTTCCTATCTTAGATGTTTTGGGGCATTTTGCGAAAAATAACGATTTTGGCCTCGGTGGGCCTTTTAAAATTCCCTAATCTGATTTTGCTATTTTAACAAAAATTGTTGCTCATTAGCTATAAAACAATAACTTAGGGTATCAGGTTTCTTATTTTGCGTTAAAAACCAAGTTTAATAGAACTTTGCAATTTTATCCTGGATTTGAAAATTTTGACAATTTTGCCCCCTAGACCACAAATAATCTTTTTAAACCATAAATTTCCTTTTTTTACAAGGATCAAATCTTTCCAAAGTTCCTTGTTCAAATTCCTTTTATAAGGTGACATTTTTGCCCCTTGAAATTTTTTTTTCCAACTTTGATAAAATTTGTAAAATTTATAACTCACAAAAGGTGGTGAATTTCGATGAACCGTTCTGCAATTTTTAACAATTTCGTCGAAATCTACAACTTTTGTGTTTTACTTTTTCTGAAATTCTCACTATACGGGGGAGTTTTTAGCAAATTTTTAAATCTATTGAGACTGGGAAATTTTTTGCAATTTAGTCTCTTGGGTAATTTTTGTAAAAATATGCTTTAAAGCAGCATTCCAACCACTATCTAGACCGATTCAAGACCTTCTTAAACAATTTTTCATACCAAATCACAACTCTGTTAAAAACTCCTCAAAGTTTACAAAATTTTCCTATTTTAACACCAAATGAAAATTTTGACATTTAAACCCCCTAATTCAACAACAAAACCTTATCACATACCATATACTTAAACATTCACACCACAAACTTGTTTAAATGATCACATGACTTTTGAAACAAACCAAAACCAAAATAAAACCAAATAAACTTTAAATAGGGAAAATTGAGCCTTACCAAAAAAAAAGTTGGTAATCTTAGGGCTTCCAAGGGCCTTTTTGCTACTTCCTTAGGCAAGCTTAAAGGGAAAGAATCTCTTGTCAATATTCCCTCATAAACCAAGAAGAAAAAACCCTAGAAACATCTTAGGTAAGTTTAGATTTTTACCTTAAAAGTTAATGAAATCTCTTGAATTATAACTCTTAAAACTTGATTGGGGCAATTTTGCAAAGAGTTGAACTTGACAAATTTTTGAAGAAATAGGGTTGTGGCTGCCGTGGGAGATGAAGGAGAAATTGGAAAAAAAAAATTGATGTTTACTTTGTTGGAAAAAGAGTGCGTAGCAGAATTTTTGAAAATTTTTCATCAGAGTATTTTCAAAAACACAAGTTTAGCATGCTATGTGTATAAATTAACGAGATCTTATTAACTTTTGTATGCCGAAGAACCCTCGCAAAACGTGAAGAGAAGTAACGTTCTAGAAGAGCCTCAACCAACTAGTCTTCTTTGCTATTCTCTATCCACGACTGGAGTGAGTGTGGGCTTACACATACAGCTCTTCCACCAAGTGATTCTCCTTCCAACCAATCGAGAGAACCCAAAGCAAGTGTTTGTGATTTGTGAACAAAAGCTCTCAGGGAGTTTCAGATTCTCACTAGCAGAGTATCACTCTTAATCTCTCAATTAATCTGAGTAACCCTTAAGACTTACTCCCTTTTTATATAGAGGTTGGGCCTAGGGTCAGTCCTTATCAGATTAGGTCTAAAAAACTCGAAACAGAATCAAGTTTGGATCAATATCTGATAAGATCCACGTGGAAACGCGTAATCTTATCTTTCACTTGTCGGCAAGCCGAACAGGTCCCATCGGCAGGCCGAACTACCGATAAAAAATCTCTGCGAATCTTTTATTTTTCGCCCAAGACTCTATAGGATAAAGTCTCAGTTTTAATTCAAATAACCCAATAGAAAAGTTGTCTGATCAAAACAACTTTATCTAGATAATCTCTAAGAAAATAAATGAATTCTCAATAATTCTACAAGTTTATCTTGATCTAATTTATCCAAAATTAAACCAACCGATAAACAGACAAGAATTATCCGATCTCAATAATTCAACAAGTTTATCTTAAATCAATTTTATCACAAAATTAATTCAACCGATAAACAGACATGAATTATCTGATTCTTCCAAATTTTAATCAATCTGATAAATCCGACATAAGTCACCAATTATTAGAAAAGCACATCGTATCATTACAGGATGTTGTGAGCTAGAAAAGGGGACCAAATGGACCTATATAGTTCAAGCTCCCGATAATTACGAAACCCAAATATCCCAGATTACATTTCATAATTATCAACTCCAACGTTACTCCACTAAAAGCTTTGAGCTGCACTCTCGAACTACATAGAATTACGAAGCCCGCATAGCTAAGTCTCCATGACATATCACAATGTATCGTATCTCCATATGATAATCCATAATCTGCTTAAGGACAAGTTCTGTCTTACCTTCCCTATTATTTTTATCTTACGTTCTATTATTTCACCATCGAAAAACTTATTATCCAAAGACAGTATACCATTCAGTTACACCTATGTATCCAAATGGTTGAGCGCTCCAGTTTTTCAATTACAGGATAACCCATATAGGAGGATATCATTACTCCTAAAGAGGAGCTATGGATTCCATATCTATGAATAACAAGTCTACGCTATCAAGACTCATGCCTCCAATATACCGACATGCATACCACTATTAAGATGTGGGTGTCACCCTTTGGTATACAAAAGACACAAGTCAAGACAGCGGGCCCACTATTCATCTCTGGATTAAGAGACAATACAAATGATTATCTAAAGTGAATCGATTTGCCAAAACAAAATTATTAATCCAAATCAATTCACTTTATGTCTCGATCCAACACATCGTCACCTATGACAACATGCCAATATTTCTATTCATGGAGTCCACCTCCGATGGTCAAGACAAATCATCTCCCAAAAGGGATATAGACAACATAACAATCTTTACACGAATAAAGTGCCCAACTTTATTCCTTCGATTGCGGATCTTATGATTTAGACCATCACCTTAAGAATCGTGTCTTTCACATAATTTGTCTATCATATGCCCAATTCTTAAGGTTTAGACTGACAGTCTCAAACTATTGTTTATTTAACATACATTCAACAAATATAAACGTAAAGAGGACAATATTTGGTATATAAACAATAAATAAATTCTTTATTGATAAAAATGTCTCCAAAAACTTATTATATTTTTACTCCTTAGGGCATACATGTCTAACGTAAGTCTTAATTAAAGACTTATCCTTTAGTTTCTTTAAAAAAAAAAAAAAAGTGGTGAGTCACCCTTGGTCATCATGTGGGTTTTGGGTGGCCAAATGTGATTGGGCTACATTTTGTGATGTGGTGGCCCAATCCAAACCCATTAGGTGTCCACTTGGTGGGCCCCAAAACTTTACATAGTGTAATTTTTTTACCACACAGTATTTTTTTATACTGTTGGGGTAATACTGGTAAAAAATATATTCTTTAATAGTATAAAATATCCTACATATTCTTTGGTTCACTTTTGGAACCCAAACACAGCATGTCCTGTATCTGTGTTTTTACTTTAGTAGTGTACTTACACTGCGTCATATCCTTTTTACCCTGTTTAAGGGTTTATCCTGCTTGTTCTATTTTATTTATATCTTAATCATCCAATAATTTATATCACAATACTATAATTAATTGTGATATAAAATTTGTTTTATGGATATTTTTTCACAAATTTTCAAGCATTTAAGCTCACAAAATCTGTATTTGACAATATCCATCATTGCATCAAGTCTACAATAAAATTTCCTATTAACATTGTTCATTATGCATTATCATAATTTTTACAAAAATACGATTCCTTATAGTAAATTCATTAATTAAACCTAATTAAATATTGGATTTTGTTAGTAAATTTACTTTGGTCATTACATGCTTATGTTCTATTTTGTGCTCTAATGCACCATGTTATTTCTATTATTTTATTTATCTTTTGTTATAATTATTAGTTGAAAACACACACTACGCTCGCACGTGTTTCACTTGTCAAATTTTTTCGTATATGATAATTTATAATAGACATATAAACGCACTTTAATATACATGTAGGTTAGATAAAAAAGAAAAAGAAAAATAAAGAAGAAGTGGGTCTTATCTATAACATCTATAAAAGAGTGAATACTCTTTTCCTCGTGACCCTAACGCTTGGGGGGAGTTCCACTCCATGTGTTTTCTTATTTTTTATTTTTTTATTTTTATTTTGTAATTTGTTTAATTTATTTTTTTATTTTTAAAATTTTTCCATTCTTTTTTCTTTCTTTTTTTTCCCTTTCCTTGCCTTTGTTTTTTTTTTCTCCCTCCCCCTTATGGTAATAATTTTTCTCAAACACGAGATTACACAAACATTTTGTTTGCAGTAAAATTTTCATCAACTATGATCGTCATAATTTTTTTAATTGTTGCTTTCAAATAATTTCTTCTTCAATGTGTTCTAGTCTGAATATTTTTGTCATACAACTCTCTCAAATACTTTTCTTTATACCCAATAAATAATTTACTATTTATTTTTTCCTACTGAAAACTTTTTTTCCCTTTCAAAACACCTTTTTTCCACTTAAATAAACTATTAGGGGAATAAAATATATAAGTGATAGTAAATATTAGAATGTATGTTAAATCTCCGTATAAAAAAATGTAAAAAATTCACCTGCAACGCATATGCTCATCAGTAACTTACCTCAGGGGATGATGTGTTTTGAACATGGAGACCAGCATCTCCTTGTTGTGTGGTTGCTTGCTTGTTGTTGTCTTTATCCTTGAGTGACGTCTTTTGTGGTGGGTTTGAAGGTCCCATGGTTTGTTTTCCACTCCTTAATGTCATCGCACAAGCATTTTCCCTTAGATTTACAACTATTTGGGATGACAATTTCCCCGAATTATGTGCCTCTAACTGGCTCATAGCACTAGCCAATTGACCAACTTGAGTTAAATGCTTGCTCTAGTGTCTTGTTTAAACTACACAATGTTGGTTGCCAGGGTTTTAGAAAGATCTTCTAAGGATGGACCTGAATTTTATGGAGCCGGTTGTTGTGGTCGGACTTGATATGGTTGTTGCGGCCTTGGTTGGTTGAAGCCCGGTGGTCGGTTGATCATGGGGTTTGGCCTTGCATGTTGTTGTATTCTCTCAACTGAAATTTAGATGATCCCTCCATCCTTCGTTGTAAATGTTGGAGAAGGGGTCGTACTTCTTTGGTTGGCCTAGGAATTCACCCATGGCATTTGCCTGCTCCATGTTGCCATCTTGCAAAGTTGGGCACATATCAGTAGAATGGCCCGCAATAGAACATATCCCACACACCTTTACTTGTTGAACATTTCCAAAGCCATTTGTTGAATGAGAGAGGAAAGTTGTGCAAGTTGTTGTTCAATGGTGGAAGAAGTACTAACTTCATTCACTTTCTTTGGAGGTGGTGGTAATTCATGTTGATGGCTAAATTGTTGGAAGCTTGCCACCATGCTTGAAATTAGAGCTCTTGCGACTAGAGTTTTATCACCAATGTTCCTCTACTTGCAACATCGATCATGCTTTTATCCATCAGCAGGAGTCCGTCGTAGAACTATTGGATAAGGAGTTGCTAACTGATTTGATGATGGGGCAGCTTGCACATAACTTCTTGAATCATTCCCAATACTCATAAAGGGACTCTCCACTATATTGTTGGATGCCACATATCTTTTTTTGGATGGTCGCAGCTTTGGATGTAGGGAAATACTTCTCTAGAAAGAGTTTATTCATCTTATTCCATGTTGTAATGAGGCTAGAAGGTAGATAATAGAGCCATTCCTTAGCAGAGTCCACCAAAGAGAAAGGGAAGGGCCTTAGTTTAATTTGCTCTTTAAAAACTCTGGTTGGTTCCATGATTGAGCATACCATATGAAATTCTTTAAGATGATTGCGTGGGTTATCTCCTGCAAAAACATGGAATGTTGGCAAGAGGTGGATCAATCTTGCTAAAGCGGTTGTTGGTCGTGTCGCCAACTTTTGACTATGCGATTGTTAATCACCATCTCTTCTTGCTCCTGTTGGTCTGAGTGTTTTGAAAAATCATTAGATGATGGTAGATCAGTGTGTACTGCTCGATTAAACTTGTGTCGTAGGGTAAATAGTGTGTGTGAGGATGACGATGGAGGCAAAGGAGTTGAAAAGGATTGCATGATGTTGGATGTTTCCAAGAAGTGTTTGACTCTTACGAATCTTTTCTCAAACTCTTCGATGGACATACAAGTGTGCGCAAACCTGAAAACAAAAAGAAACAAAAATAAAACTGATAGAAAATAAAAACAAAAAATTAATAACAAATTAATTGAAAATTCAATTCCCCAGCAACGGCGCCAAAAACTTGATGTGTTAATTCTCGTACACTCAAGTATACGTGGTTGTATCAAGTAATGTATGATGAGTTGAGTATCGTTTCCACGAGAATTGATTTTAATTAATATGTTATTATATTTTTTATATTAATAAATATTTTTATATTTCTTTATTATATATTTTTTAATTTTTATAGAATTAGATAAGGGGTTTGAAGTTAACTAGGTTACTTAAAAGAACAAAAATAACAAAACTAAATAAATAAAAAAAATTACAATTAGAACGTGAAAACCAATTAATAGGAAAATTAAATGGCAATAACAAAATTAAATTCAAATGAGAATAACAATTAATAGCAAAATTAAATTCAAATCAAAATAACAATTTCGAATAAATAAAACTCGTTAAAGGTTCATTCTCCATCGTTATACAATAATTTTGCAATAATCGTAGAGTTATTTTCAATTTTTTATTGAAATTACCAACCGTAAATAGCAACAAACTCTACTATCCTAATTTTTTCTTACTTTGTAGTTAAACAAAGCAAGCTTTTTTTCTAAATTTATTTCCATTAAAAAGCCAAGAATAGGCTCTCTGGATTTAATCCAACAGAAGTATTAAGTTGAGAAAGATAAGTTGATCTAAGCAACAAATTCACAAGCTTAGTTCATTCAACTTAGGTTATATTTCATATCACAATTAAATAAAAAGCCTCCTATAATCACATTCATAATTTGCTACTAATTGTTAAAAATACCAGGCAATTATAGATCTAGATTTCTAACATAACATTAGGAGATTTGCTAGTTTCATTTAGTTGCGCATCTAAATTAAACGAGAAAATAACCATAGGCATTAATTATAGGGAAACATAAACAATCTCAATTGAAAACTTGGAAAATAACATAATCATATATAAGGTTTTGAAATCACTTTTAACCAAAAATAAATTTAGCTAGATATAATTGAAAATAACAACAAAACATAAAAACTAACAATATTTGTAGCTTAAAAGATTGACGAAATTTAAAAAATGATAGTAATCTTCAAGAATTTTCTTGTAGAAATCTCTCTAGATTTCTTCTCCTCTTTTATTTTTATTTATCTTTTTCTTAAATTTTTGAGTGTTTATTGACTTTTTGAATGAAAAACTGACAGAAGAATTGATGATTTGATTTGAAAAACTGTTGCCTTTTTATAGCTGAGCCTGTAGATTCTTTTTAGAATTTTCCATCTGAAAGAAGATAAGTGCACCACAGTTTCTGGGGGAGTGGGTGAATTATTTGGCCGAAACTTGCCGTTAGGAATGGTTGCATGATTTGGCTCTGGATTCTATAAGTGAAGAACTTCAATGCATATATATATATATATGTATGTTATGAACATACAAATATATATATATATATATATATATTTTTTTTTTTTTCTTTTTCTTTTTCTTCCTCTGGTTGCATCAGTTCGTATGCAAAGTTTTGGTTGAGATCCGGTGCTTCGCGCCATATGGGAAGGCAAAACGGAGCGAATCTGGGCGTTGGTCGTCCAAAATTTGGCTTAATTGCGCAGCTAGTGCGCTGGAGAGAAGGTGGCTACATCTAGTCTTGGCAAGGCTGATAGATGGCTTTATGATGGATGGAAGTAGAGGTGGTTGCACCGGATCCAAAGAGGCTGACTAGCCCACAAGGGCCCCACGTCACGGCTTGGCTCAGGTGGCTCCAACGTGGCTCGGCTTCAGGCACATTAGGGGGTGTAGCTTGGGGCGGCTTAGCAGGCGGCTTGGCTCAACTTTTTGTGGCTCAAAAGTGCTTACCCAGAACTTTCAAAAATTTTCTTTGACCCGAATTCAGTGATTCTTTGTACTTTTTTTTTCCTATTTTAGCCCCTATTCCACTAATCCTTACAAGTAAACCCAAAGGAAATAATTATTTTTTAAAACAAAAATCACCAAGAGTCAGTAAATATTATTAAACACACTTTAATACAAAACTAAATTAAAACTAAGAGCACAAAATAAAAATAAACATAAACATAAAAACCAAAAGCAAAATAAACTTAATTAAACTTACAATTTTAAAATATATTTTACAAAAAAATAAAATAATTGATACTTAAAAACATTTCAAAAAATTATCAAAAACATAATTAAACAATAAAAACATCAAATTAAACATATTTTATAGAAATCACACTAAAATGCTAGAAACACACAAAAATGCTTAATTAGATGTTTTAATAAAAAAATAAAATGTTAATCAAATTATTTTAAACTCATGAACACGTACATTTTTACGTGTTATTAAAGAGCATTTCGATGCTCGAGTTAGATACCTGATCAAGTTGATCAATGTGAGCTAGGTGGAGAGAGGCAGGGTTGGGCAAAAAAGTCCACTGACCTTTGAGGTAGAGTTAATGCTTCTATTTATAGTGTTTGATTTAAATCAGGTGTGAGGCGATATTGCCCCGTGCCCAGGCGGAGTCTAAGTGGTTGGTAATAAGTGTCACGATCTCTTGGTAAAGAGGACTGCCCATTAAAGGGTTGAGGTAGTTCTACATAGGGGTCTTTGGGATGTTATTCACTCCCGTTTAAGGAAGTGTTAATATGCTAAGAAGGATTGGTCTCCTGCCATCCTGCCAGCTCCATGATGGGTGCTTCTCGTATTCTGATCAATATTGTTGGACTAGGCCTTAATCAGCCTGGGCATCGACCACCACGAGGATGGAGGATGCAACCACTTGAGCTATGGAGGAGTTCCTCAACATACATCCTTAGTAGGTGCTTGGCGTACAATTTCGAGGACACCCTCCAACAAGGGGAAAAACTAAAAAAGGCAAAAAACATACGTATTTTGGTTGCTTTGCGCCCTTCTTATGAAGTTCAACCATTCCCTTGTTCTATTGTTGTCCACCATCATAACCAACAAGCCTTTGTCCCATGTCTTCAACCTGCAATGCCCCTTCTTCTACCTACATGTGACCGGTTCGTGTTCACTTTTGTTAGTGTTGTAAAAAGACATTTGTGAATTAAGGTTAGGGTAAATTGCTACATTAGTCGCCAACTTTTTATGAATGTGTTATTTTTGTCCCCAACTTTTTTTTTTATTGAAATGACCTTACTCTTTTATTTTAGTTCATGAGGGACCATTTTAACTAACCTCCGTTATCTTTTGTGTCATGTGAGCTGCACATGATGTCTTTAGTAAGGGCATTTAGGTAAAATACTTAACATTTTTAAGAAATTAAAATTAAAACTTAAAAAGAATAAAAATAATAAATAATGCCAATACAAATAATAAAAAAAAAGACGAGGGAAAGCCTTGTTTTCCCCTCTCCTTCTTACCCCCGTCCCCTCCGTTTGAGTCACCCTCAACGATGCTAGGTTTGTAATGGGATGGTGGCGCCTCGGTATGTGACGAGATGGTGACACTTGGGTCGTCTTTGTCGTCGAAGGATTGCAGTGGGTCACGATATGTGGGTCTTCGACTATAGGTCACGTTTCATGGTAGTTCTCAATCTTTCGCGGGGGGCTCGTGATGAGAATTGTAGCAATGTTGGCGCCTGGGTATGCAACGAGACGGTAACGCCTAGGTCATCTTTGTTGTCAAATGATTGCAATGGGTCACGATTTATGAGTCTTCGATTATGGGTCACGTTTCTAGGAGGGGCGACAGTGTGGGGGTTTGGGGTCACCAGTTAGGGTTGGGATGGTTGAGCATGAAGGTGGGGTCGTCGACGTGAGAATGGGCGATCAACAGGGGTGGGTGACAAGAAGGTGCCTGTTGTTGGTTTTTTGTTTTTTTGGTTTTCTTTTTACTTTTTTTTGCTGATTTTAAATTTTTTTAGGGTAAAAATCAAACCAATGGTTGTGAATTAGTATTTTTAAAATCAATAGATGTAGTTTATCTTTAATTTTTTTTAATACGTCCATTGTTTTGAGGGTAATTTAGTAATTTTAATTAAAAATGATATCCAATAATTTTTAATGTTCAAATTTAATGGTTTGATCTTTAAAATAGTCCCTCAGCAACTAAAATAAAGGTAGGGGTCGGTTCAATAAAAGAAAAAAATTTTGGAACTAAAGTAACACTTTTGTGAACGATTTGAGACTAATGTGGCAATTTATTCACAGGGTTAATTGCAACATTTAAGCAAGTAGATTGCCAAAATTAAAAATTCAACAAGCAATTTGCTAAATCTCTACTAGTTTAGGGGCAATCGTGCTAAAAACTATTTTAAATTCGATCAAGGAATTCTCTTGTAAAATTTGCCCCGAAAAAATATTTCAAAAAAATGTGGAAGTATCTGTTCTCTGGAAATCTAAGGGCCCGTTTGTTTCGATACTCGAATCACGGTTTAAATCACTTTGTTACAGTATTTTCTCTCACAAAAATTTAAATCTTCATTCAAATACTCTATTCAAATGCTTGAACCAAACGGGTCCTAAAAATCACAAATTCAAAAAAAAAAAAAAACAAAGAAATCTAAAAATCTATAGTACATACCCAACCGCTTTTGCAGTTTGAGTCGAAACAGCATAACAAAAGTACACAATCCATTTCAATTCTACAACTCTTTCTCCTCTCTTTCTCTCTCTAGAAATGATAATTAGCGGCGCAGCGTGCGGCGGCGTCCGCACGTGCAGCCTGTGCTTCCCTCTCAGGTCGTCGCTGAAGCTTGGCCCGAGCCGGAGGCAGTTGGCCACCCAGTGCTTTGCTGCGGGCCCCACAAGAAAGGAGAAGGAGAAGGTAGTTGTGATATCTGGGCCCACCGGCGCCGGCAAAACCAGACTCGCGTTGGAGCTCGCCAAGCGCCTCAACGGTGAAATCATCAGCGCCGACTCCGTTCAGGTTTTGCTCATATTCTTTTTTCTTTTCTCTTCTGTTTGGTGTCCGAGAAAATAAGAGTGAAACTTGCAGTGATAGAGCGTATTCTTAAAAACTTTATTTATTTTTGTTGGTTGAGAATGTAGTGTAGGAAAACAACAAGAACAAAGAAGGCCGTGATTTATTTGTTTGGCAAGTATAGCCCAAAAATGTTGGATTAAATTAAGTTAAAATTTTCATTCGTCAAGTAAAAGTTCAACCTTTTTGTTAGTTTAGTTTAACACGGAATAGAGCACCTAAATTCACTTCTGAAAAGAGTTAAGGGAGTTAACCAAAAAAAAAAAAAAAAACTGTTGAATACCCTTCTCTTTAAGGAGGGACATGAAAATTATAGCTGTGTTGACAAGTTCAATTCACTTATAGAAATTCCTTTTTTTTTTTGCCGGTTTTTAAATCGTCTTATTTATTTTACTCAAATATAATAAGTTCACTTATGGGGTCCAATTCTGTGCCATGATGTTTCCTGCTCCTTCTGAAGGCCCTTGGGTTTCATGAGTTATGCTTCTGTATGTTTTATCAAAAAAGGATTGACTGGTATTTTGAAAATGAGAATGTTAGATATTGGGCAAGTGAAAGAGCATGAATTACATTTTCTTTGTCACAGGTTTATCGTGGTCTTGATGTTGGATCTGCCAAGCCTTCCCCAAGTGATAGAAAGGTTCTTGTCTAGTTGAGATTTTGTCATACGTTTAGCCTATGCTTCGGTGATATTGGTATTGACCTTGAGATTGCTCTACAATTATTGTTAGATGCAAGTTTTGTGACTAGCGAACATTTTTGGTCTTTTTGTTTCAGGTGGTGCCCCATCATCTTATTGACATATTGCACCCGTCTGAAGGTCTGTTGTAGAACCTATTAATTTAAGATATGGCATGTTGCATGAATCTTTGGACATGATGTTCACTGATTCCTATTTGGTCGCCGTGACAGAATAATGGATCTCCTGGATGATATTGAACTTTGAACTGCTAGTTTTTTTAATGTTTCTGTTGCTCCAATTCAAAATGTATATTTTCTTCTCTAGAGTATTCTGTTGGACAATTTTTTGAGGATGCGAGACAAGTCACAAGATCTATTCTTGATAGTGGTCGTGTTCCCGTAGTTACTGGTGGGACTGGTCTGTACTTGAGATGGTACGTTTGTCTGTATACCCTTTTCTCCAAATAAATTCAAGTTTTTACCTTTCACTTTTAATTTTTTCTTAGAAAATCTAACACATGAATTGTCTCTTTTTGTATGTAGTCCTCTGTCTCTCAAAATAATATCTTCTAGGGGAATTTGTGTGCCTTTTGCTTGTCCAAAGCTGAATATGAATACCAAATCCTTAAATCTGAGTGCTAGTGGTCTTTCTGTACTTTCTTATTTAACTAGAGACATTAGTTAAGTTTAGGACCATCAATTCCGCTGTAAGAAAAAGATAAGATACTAGAATTTAAATTTTTAGAAACATGAAGACCTGGCTGCAATACAAAAAACAGCTTTGGGAATTTTGGATCCATCGTTTTAATGTGGCACAGCTTCTGTTTAAAGCTACATTGGTTTCATTTTCAGGTTGTTAATTGAGTTCATTACGTCTTAACTTATAAAACTCTTGTAAATAATGCCATCATTTCACTTTAAAGCAACAAGAATATCAGTTTTTTTTTTGGCTGAATCGAGACAGTTTTGTTTCTTGTTGAAAGGTTCATATATGGAAAACCTGATGTCCCCAAAGCCTCTCATGAGGTGGCTGCCGAAGTGTATTCAGAGCTAGCAGATTTACAGAAAAATGAAGACTGGGATGCAGCAGTTCAGTTAGTTGTCAAAGCAGGTGACCCTAAGGCCCAATTTTTGGCTGCCAATGACTGGTACCGGCTTCGACGCAGCCTTGAGATCATTAAGGTTAGCTTGCCCTTTTTTTTTCCCTTGTGGTTATTTGCAAAACTTGGTGCGCTTCTCTTTTGCTTGTGCCTTCCACTATATCTTTTGTATCTCTCATTTCTTCCCATAACCGTTAAAGTTGGCATTGAGTTGGGTATACCATGCTTTTATCAAGAATTTACTTATACCGTTTAATTCTCATCTTTTTTTTTGGTCTGGCATCTATAAATATATGAAAATCATTTTATCTATCTGACTTTGTTCATTCTCTGTGGAAGGACAGTCCAGTGGATCACCTCCATCTGCATTTCAAGTACCCTATGATTCTTTCAAGACACAACGTGATTCTACCTCAATAAATGGCTCTCATGACTTCAACTCTTCTGTTGATGTAGTGGGGGATATAAAGTCAAAGGAATTGGATTATGACTTCATTTGTTTTTTTCTCTCTAGCCAAAGGCTCGAACTCTATAAATCAATTGATTATCGTTGTGAGGACATGCTGTTAGGTGGGTCATACTTATGTACGTCCTTATTACTTTTTTGATTTGCACAACCTTCATTTGCTCTGGTTGTTTTAAATAAGCTGATGATCTAAATTTATATAATGAGCCCTTTCAAAGTCGGCTAAATTTTAATTGAAGGTCCATTTATTTATTTCATATTTTACTATTAAATTAATGCTTATTTAAAGAGATATGAACGTATTCCTTTTTATAGTTCATTTTCATATGGTTATTTAAATTTCCTGTTACTCCTATTGTTTACTCAATGTTTAGTTTATGCAAGAATTTGGTGGGAAAATAATAATTGTATGATAATTTGCTACGAAGATCATTTTTAGGGACATAAATACCTTTCCACTTTGTACTTTGATATATGTGATGCGTTGAATACTAGATTGCATCTTTATTATTTGACCACAAAAAAACATATATATATTTTACCCCTTTTGTTTCCTTTGACTGCAGGAGATGATGGCATTTTGACTGAGGCTAGATGGCTTCTTGATATAGGCCTTCTTCCAAATTCGAATTCAGCTACCCGAGCAATTGGTTATAGACAAGTATGCCTTCGATATTTTTCATCCGAATAATTCTTGTTTGGTTAGAACAACTTGATCTTTTACTTTTTATATTTAATATGCCAGTATAATTTTCTTTATGATGTAAACAGTAAGGGTCAGACGCATTTGGTTCATGTGATTTTACCAATTTCAGGCCATGGAGTATTTATTAATGTGTAGGGAACAAGGTGGTGGGAGTTCTCCTGGAGAGTTTTATTCTTTCTTATCTGAATTTCAGAAAGCATCTAGGTAAAGTAGCATCTCTTTCAGAGCTGTCCATATTATTCTTATCGCACATTTGAATGCATTTTGAGTATGGATATTTTTTGTTTAGTTTCTTAGGTGGAGTAGTTGTTTCATGACACAAAAGTTTTGCCTTTGGTCCCACAGAAACTTAGTGGTGATTGCATTAGCTTTATAATTCAATCTTTTTATCACATAATTCAGCTCAGCTTGCATCGTGGAGGATAAAAATTTGTGTTGCATATAAGTTTGATTACTCGTGCATTTTTTTGATGTTTACTAATTGCAATCTGTGCAGAAATTTCGCAAAACGGCAGTTGACTTGGTTTCGTAATGAGAAAATATATCACTGGCTGGATGCTTCCAAACCAATGGTATGTCATTACTATTTTTTTTCAACACTTGTAAGCTTAGTGGCTTTCCCCCCATTTTCTCTTCGTGTGCTTGACTTGTCATATGCAATGATATTGTAAGAACATGCTAATGTAGAACTACGCATGCATTGTTTGAACTTTCGACTAAAATTCGATTTTTATAGCTATACTTGATAATTAATTGCTCATGCGAATGATTACCATCCATCTCTTCCGCAGGATAAGGTTCTTAACTTTATTTATAATGCATACCATGACAAAAGTGAAACTGTTGTAGTACCTGAATGGTTAAAAATGAGGAAAAACACAAGTTACCGCGAAGGTTCTGAACTAAAGGCCTATCGAACTAGAAACAGGTACGAGTTCCGGGATGTGGGGAACTTATTTATTCCATGGTTCTTTTACATTTCTGGTTATTTAAAGTTCTGTTTATATCTGCAGGCATTTTGTAAGACGTGAAGATTGTTGGGAGATTTTAGAGTGGATAAGGAAAACACAAAGTGAAACAATGAGCAAAGTATAAACATTGACCACAATGTGGTATAATTTCAGCCTAAATATCACAAACTAATATAGAGCAGCATCTGAGTTTTGTTGGAAGGTTAGCGGTCGTGGCAGTGGCTGCGCCATATGAATTTTTAAGCATCGGCATAAAATCCAAGCAGCGGCTTAAAACTAGTGTTAGGCAGTGTTGTGTTTTATCAAGTTCCAGTTATATTTTCGACAACTCATGGCACTGTATAATGCTGGGATTGAGAGAGTTATTTTCAGAAGGAATATTTATCTTTGTATACTATTTGTATTTATCTTTGTATACTATCTGTTCTAGGTTAATTGCTTAATTCAAGAACTTTGCCTTCTGCTTTTTGATCTTATCGATTGTATATGTTTAGATTAGATTGAATATATAAATTTATACCTTACTCAGTCAATGGTTAAATTTGACGTTTAAAATGACCTAAATTATTTTAAGTAAAAGAGAGAAAAATTGAAACTTTCAAAAAAAGAAGAAAATAAAAATAAAAACACTCAAAAACACCTATTTTTAAGGTATTCTACATATTTTTAAAGCAAAAAACCTTATTATAAAGTTTTTTTTTTTAAGTTTTTAAAGTTTTCTTATTTTCAAGTTGAGGGTTTTTTGGTAATTTTAAGTCAATTAAAATTGATTGAAAAAAGGTTAAATTTGTATATTAGATTTAATCTAAAGGTATATATTCGATGATATAAACAATCGAAAGTATAATGTTTGAATAAATTTAAAATATAATGTATTAATGTTTAAATAAACCTAAAATATAACGAATGAAAAGGTTTTCAAGAACAAAAGTTGTAGACGAGTACAATCTATTCTGTCTATTCCTGAATTTTGTATTCATGTTTCCCATTGAAAAGATTGCACGGCTTTGAACTCAAACTACGTTAATTTTTGGTTTAGATGATGTTTAGAGCTTAGGGGAAAAGTTAAATACTCTTCTTGCACACTTTGCGTTTTTGCCCTATATTATTTAGCATTGTAAGCCAAGTGAGTGCAATCTGATGTTTCTTGTTTCTTTTCCTTTCCTTTTTCGGTTTCTCTATTAAAATTAGACGTTATGGTTCTCGTTGCGCCTAAATAGTGAACTCTTCTTTTGAAGTTGTGGACATGGTTTGCGAGACTCTCTTGTGTTTGGAGTGAGAAAAAGATTCCTGAATAATCCTATAGCAGTCCAGTTTTGGAATTATATAGACTGCCTTTTGATAATTACAAGAGATTATGAGTTCTTTTCGGAATGATTTTGAGAGGCCAAGAAGATGATAAGGAATAGTTTGTTTGAGAGAGCG
Organism: Artocarpus heterophyllus; assembly: GCA_025403435.1. Taxonomy (NCBI): domain Eukaryota; kingdom Viridiplantae; phylum Streptophyta; class Magnoliopsida; order Rosales; family Moraceae; genus Artocarpus; species Artocarpus heterophyllus. The sequence continues at coordinate 31,644,675 of CM046330.1, read as the reverse complement.
GAAATTTTTTGGCCCGTTTGTTTGTGTTCTCAAAATTTTTAGAAATGTTTTTGTACGTTTTTTGAGGCAAAAATTTTAAAAATACTCTCAGCGTAATTTCCAACAAATTTTTATTTTTTAAACAAAAATATTTTCACATATTTTGAAATCAATACCAAACGGTCCTATTGTTTTTCCGTTTTTATGTTTTTGTTTTTTTAAAGCGAGGAAACTTTGGTTTTACATTGATGGTTTCAAGCCCAAAAAAAAAAAAAAGGAAAATTGGTGAAGGAATCATCTTTTTACCTTGACTCTTCCAGTTAAAAACCCTTTTCCTTTTTGTTGCTTCTACATTCATGGTTGAGTTGTGACCACAAAAGTTTTTATATTCCTCATTTACACATAGGGTTTACAAGTAGACATTTTCTTTTCAATTCCTTATTAGCTTTATTTGTTTTAAGTATTAGCTTCATTTAGATATTTGAGAAAATAATTGATAAGTCAATGGTAAAAAGTAAATAGGATTTATAACCTTGAAAAAAAAACTATAAGTTAAAAGATCAATGGGTGTAGTTTCATACATAATCTAGCAGTAAATATACACGCAACTTCTAATAAACGCTTAATTTCATATATATATTTTTTATTATTCTTTTTTATGTTTTCTTTGTTAGTTTCTTGGTTTTCTTTTGTTTTTACATGTTTTTTGTGTTTTTTGGTATTTTGAAGTCAAAGAAATAAATTGAAAATGAAAGGCATCACTTGAAGCATAAAAATACACATATCCATATTTTTCTTCTTGTCGGGCACCACGGCCCTAGAATCCTCGTTGGGAGATCCAAAACACATAAAATTTGGGCACCGCGTTGCAAGAAAATTGAAGCCGCGCTACCACACATAGTTACCTGAATTTTGTTGCTCAAAGAGCTCTGAACTTTTCTATTTTAACCCTAATTTTTCAAGCCTAAATATACATTATCTTAGAACACAATAAGACACCTTTTTACTAGTTTTTCTCAGCCAAAAGAGAAAAAAAGAATGGAGAGGAGAGAGACTGAAGGGTGGCTTTGAAGAGATTGTTTGCTTAGAGATTCTTGAAGACCATTATTCTTCTTCCCTTTTCTCCATTCTCTTGAACTCCTAATGTCATTAGTTTTTATTTCTTTGTTTCTATTTTCAATTATGTTTAACTAAATTTATTTGTGGTCAAGTGTGATTTCAAAACTCTAAACATGATAATGCAATTGATACTTTAATTATTATTTCCAATTTTTCAATCGAAATTTTTTTATGCTCTTCCATTATTATTGCTTATGATTATTTTCTTGTTCTGTTTGAGTGGCCAACTAAATAGGACTTGAAGTTAATCTATTGCTGAGATAGAATTCTTGATCCATAGTTGTCTTGATTTTCCAATCATTAGTTGCAAATTGTGGTCTTCGATTGCGAGAGGCTTTTGTGTGATTGCGATACGAAACATAATCTTGAATGAACCGAGCTTGTGTGTTTATTGCTTAAATTAACCTATACTTAGCTTAATGTTTTTATTAAATTGAATATAGAGAACTTGCTCCAAGTTATTTAATAGAAAGAGATTAAATAGAGAGCTTGTTTTATTTAACGAGTATCAAGAGATTGAAATAGCATAGCTTATTGTTATCTACAGTTGATAATTTTGATAGAAGATTGGAAATAATTCGGTGATTAATTAGATAGTTATTGTTTAGCGGTAGAGAATAAACCTTTAACCAGTTTCATCATCATTGTTTACAACCTAGTGAATTTTGCTTTGCTTTTATTTATTTTGTTTTATTTGTTTTTAGTAATTTAGTTAATTAATTCAAAACCCCCTTCATTTAATTAAAAAATTAATAACTAGTTAATTGAGACCAATCCTCTATAAGAATGACCCTTACTCATCGTTAAACTCGATAACGAAAAAATAATTAGCAAGGATTAATTTGGTAACCCTTTTGGAATTTATTAATTGCACCTTAAGATGTAGATTTTCAATTCTTTCACCCCCCCATTTTTTAATGGATTCTTTTAAAAAGGAAAAAGAAAAAAGAAAAAAGAAAAATAGGTCTATATCATGTAGACATATTATTTAAGTCAACAGCCTATGAGCTTAACAATGTTCAAGTTTATGTATAAAATGACAAAAAGTATTTAATTATATTATGAATAAATTATTTATATTATGCATGGATGTTCACATTTAAAATACCTGCATGAATTGCATTATCTTCACTTTGATTATATAACCTCCTAATTAACACTCTATTAATAGTAGTTTATTATTATAACTCATGGCTTTTAATCTCCTTCACTTTGTGATTATTGGCCTATATATATAACATGATATATATATATATATATATATATATATATATCGCCTTTGAAAGCTTGTATTAGCACCCAATGAGATAATGAGTAGTAAGGAAGTTGTTCTCTATTTCTCTTACGTCTCTCTATTTTATTTACGCTTTGCAATTTATTTTTTATTTTTTTGTATTTGTTTCATAACAAATTATCAGCATAAGTTTCTAACCGTAAGAAAGATTTGAAGGTTTACAAGATTCGAAGGACCTCTTTACTCTAACTTCAATATGTGAATTATCTTGTAGCGTTTTATCATATGATGAAGGGAAATTGGTATATTGATAAGGTTGATTTTTCACCATTTTCTTTTGAGGGTTCAAATCTTTGGCTCTTTTTTTTTTTTAATTGCAAGTATAAATCTTTATTTTAATTTCTCTTTATATTGTACTAACATTTTTGTCTAGCTACATGATTCTTTGTGTACTACACGTAATTGCTATACCATAAGCTGCATTATTTTAAAATTTTAACATGAAAATATTCTTTCTATGTTGTATTATTGACATATGACTTTTGCTTGTGATTAGATCTTTATGTTTATTGGAAAGTTTTTTCTAAATTTATAGTTATTATTTTTGCATGGTTGTGACATTCTTTGATATTACTTTAAACAACTATTATGACATGAAAACATTGGCATGCTTTTAAGCCAATAATTTAAGAGCAATTAATATTGTTTAATTGGCTATATACTTCTACATATTTTATGATATAAATCTTAAAAAATAATGCAATTATATGAACAATCATGATGAGATCATAAAAAAAAAAGATGATCATCAATTTTTTTCTAATAATTTTTATAGGGTTTTTATGATTCTTCGATGTCCCCATTATTAAAGAAAGTCACCAAGTATGATTGAAAATAAAAAAACATATGAAAAAGAAAAATTGAAAAGTTTGTAATATTAGACTCCCATAAATGATCAAAATTACTCACTTATCATATGATACAGAAATACATTAGTATGTATCCGTTGTACATCTAAATGAATTATCTTATATATCAAGCCCTATAGAGTGAGAAATTTTGTAGTTACATGTTATTCCCAAAAATTAAATTTTTGCATACAAAAATGGTTGTAAATCTTTTGTTAATGTACAAATAGTATATTCAAAATATACATATGATTTCTACAAAGCCTAAATTGAGAAAAATTAAAAAAAAAAAAGAAAAAAAAAACTAAACTACTGGTTGTCTCATCTTTATTTTATTTAAGTCGTTTAAATATGAAGTTAATTGAGCACAATGTGAGGGCATGACAAGTTTCACTATGGAAAAGCTTTCTTATTAGGTAGGTGTACTAGATTGGACACATGCTAATTATGCTAGTTTGATAGAGCTAAATGATTGGGTAATGCAGTTTGGTTATAAGTGCAAAATGGTGTTTTACTATAAGTAGACAACAAAGCAAGATTTGTGCTTATTGCTTATGACAAAGATGTTCTAGACATGGCTAGGACTGTTGATGGAAATTCCATGGTGGATTTGTATATGGTTAAGCACAAGGGTGGGGGAAAAAAATTGAGACAGATGAGGGTGAAAACAATATGAATGAAGAGGAAATAGATGACTTGCATAAGGTACAAATTCAGGAGGAAAAAAAATATTGTGATCAAAAAAGAAAAAAATCAATACTTTCAATCTATTATGTGGATGTCAAATTTCAGATTGGCTTGGAGTATATTGTAAACAACCATTCTGTTACTTGGATATCGAATAAGTAAAAAGGATTTGATTTATTCCATCAAGGATGGGCTTGAAGATGCTTCACACTGATTCTATGTAAGGCATATGTACAACAATTTCAAAGCCAATTTTAAAGAATTAGTATTGAAGTAGATATTTGGAATGCTGCAAGGGCCACCAGTAAACACAAGTGAGAGTTCTTTCTTTTACTATCAATTGGTTCTTTTTAACACAAGTGTAATTATTATTTTATTTTATTTTTAGTTTTTTTAAGTGTTTTATTTTTTAGGATTAATTACAAATTCCTTCGAATTATAGCTTTTGTAACACTTTGCCTCCAAACTTTAAAACATAACATCTATTCCCTTGAAGTATGAACTGTTAACAAAAATGGTTCTTCTGTTAAAATTTTAATAGTACATTGATAGATGATTATAAAGTTAAGGATATTTTGGTAATTCCGGTTATAAAAATAACCATAAAAATTGAAACTATAATAAAAATAGTCTTTATTGGTTATTAGAAACAAAAAAAAATAAAAATTAAAACCATTATGCCATTAAGATCCTTCTTTTTTGTTATACCAATTTTTTTTTTCAAAATTCTATTTTTTTACACTTAAAAAGTATTTTGAAATTTTAAAAGTTATAAATATTAGTTAAATGAAAAAGAATATAACATAAATATTATTCAATATAACAACCAATATAACACAAAATTTTCAAAGAGCAAAAACTCTTGCAATATTAATAAAATTTCTTTCAAATTTTTGAAGTTTTTATTGGTATTTATATCTTTTAAAATTTCAAAAATACGTTTTGAGTGTGAAAAAAATTAAAGAAAATTTTGGTATGTAAAAAAATAAGGGTCCAGATAGTACTATGTTTTTATTTTTTATTTTTTTAATCATCAATAAAGACTATATTTATTATAGTTTTAATTTTTTTTGTGGTTGTTATAACTACGATTTCTAAAATATCCCTAATTTTAAAATTATTTGTTAATTTGCAATCAAAATTTTAACAGAGAGACTATTTTTATTAATAGTTTATATTTCAGGGGAACAGATGTTATGTTTTGAAGTTTGGGGGACAAAGTGTTACAAAAGCTATAATACAGGAGGAATTTTTGTAATTAATCCTTTTATTTATTTATTTATTTTGTTATGTTTGAGATTGAAATGAATAAACTCAAGGAAGCAAACCTTGATGCATACAACTGGGTGGCGGACAAGGACCCTACATTCTGAAGCATATCAACACATTTCAATGATTTTCCTGTATGTGACCTTCTCCCAAGCAACCTGCAGGAGTCATTCAATGCAACAATATCAAATACCAGATACATGCCAATCATCACTATGCTGAACATGATTAGAAAATATTTGATGATCAGAGGTTGGTCACTAAGTATGAAGCAGCAGAGAAATGGAAGCATCCAATTGGGCCAAGGATTTTCAAGATCCTAGAAAAGAACCAAAAAAAAGAAGACTATTAAATCAGGAGCATGATATAGTGGTCACATGAAATTTGAAGCAAGCTGTTATAATAGTGATGAATACGTTGTAGACTTCCAGAAAAGATAATGTGAGTGCAAAAGGTAAGACTTGTCAGGTATCCCATGCCCTCATGCCATAGTATGCATATATAAGAGGGATTTGGAGCCCATGGACTTTATCCATGACTGTTACAAGAAGGAAAAGGCATACATCAGGTCATAAGCTTTCATGGGTCAACCAATGAATGGACCTGCAATGTGGCCTAAGACTCCATATGAGCTTGTACAAGCACCTGAATTCAAAACACTATTCAGCATGCCTGGGAAATCGAAGCGGAAGGAGCCCAGAAGAGTCGGAAATTCAAGGTTCAAAAACCACCAAACTGAGCGAGAGTGGGATTGTGATCAAATACGGCAACTGTGGACAACCAAGACACAATTATAAGCGCTGTCCATTTCCAGCAAAGGAACAAACCAGCAAGGTACCACCACCCCAATAAGGAAAAAACTTAAGGCAATGGAAGCATCAAGTGTTTTTAACTTACATATTTCTGATATTTGTTGATGGAACTAATGATCAAATTCTTATCCAGGTTATAAGGGCAAAAGGAACTAGTTTAGATTGTACTAAAATTTTCATGCCTCTATGGGCACCAATTGGGTCCAGTGTAAGCTCCATGTCCGGGTCTCAAGTTGCCAATAAGAATGACAAGGGGAAGCAACCACAGAAGTAGGAATAATGGATGACATCTAATCTTATTTTGAGTTCTGATGACAATTTTGGTTATTTTGAGAAATGATGAATATTTTTTTGTTATTTTAAGTTATGAGAATATTATGTGGTTTAAATTTGGAATGGGTATATTGTTAGTCAATTGTTTATATATTGGATGATGTAAATCCCCATTTTTTGGAGCTGAATGAACATGTTTTCAGACCCTATCTTGATCAAACTATTTTTTTTTTTTTTGTCATTTAAGTTTTGATTTTATGCGTATTTCCATTCAAGTATTGCTTACTTTGTTCATCTATTCATGTTAAATGATAAGAAATACTAGTAGCTTTAAGAGAGAGAACTAAATAAATAAATAATAAACCTCATAGACGTGCCAATATGTGTCCATCATCCTCAACACTTGGTCATCAAATCTTACACTAAACAGGGCATCATTATCCCAACATCCTTTTAATGACACCAAATTAAAAAAAAAAAAAAAAAAAAAAAACCCAGAAATATAAGCCATTGTTTTTTAAGCTTCAATTTCTCTGCTTCCTTCCTTCTTGGTAAACCGGGGATCACTTCTCTTCGGTGAGCACGTATAAGTGGATCAACCCACCCAAAAAATGGATAGCCTACCAACCCATCCCACTGCAAAATAGATGAAAAAATTTTAGAAAAACGTCACATTTTCACACTCTAACAAATCGACAATTAATCAAAATAAAACTTTGTGTTTGGTAGGGTAATTGAACCGTTGGGTAGAGCTGTTTTTACTGTAGCATGTGAGGGCTTTACATTATAGCAATTTTTTTTAATTGTTACTATAGCATGCAGAGAAAGTAATCCAAACTGTGGTCTGGACCGACCTGCCAAATACCTGCCGATATTCATAGCCAGCAAAATGTCTACGTGGATTTGTGTTTGTCTACGTCATGCATCTCTTCACCGACTTCCCACAGAAGCACGCATGGCACTCCATTATTGCGAAGTCCAACCATTTCCCTTTGTTTTGTCGTCGTCTGTCATCTTGCACCATCGTCACCCACAAGCTTCTCTGCCTTCGCCCTATGTCTTCAACCTCAACTTCTCAGCAAAGCTAGCGCCGGTAATTTTAGACACAACATGATGATACGGTACGAAAATGATACAATATAAACGGGTTTGGACTACACGTGTATTAAAATAAAAAAATTTTATGATCTTGCAAGATTAAAGATTCAAACCTTACACCTGAGGGTATATTATTAAGCTTGCCTCCGCTATACTAAATGATCATTTTGTTTGGAATAAGAGCTTTTAATTTATTTATTATGGTTTTAACGCTTTTGAAACTTAAAATTAAAAAAAATTTGAAACTTAAAATAATAAATTTCATGATTTTGGTGTGAAATAAAAGCTTCTATTTTATTTATTATGGTTCTACTTTTACGTTTTTAAAATTCAAAAGTTGCACATGGAAAAGAAACTAAAACGTTTCTCTCCAGTCCTCTATATAAGGACTCATTTCTTGCCTTCAACGGTTCAACTTGCGTTGCCATTTGCCAATGAAGCTTTAAAATAATTTTCTTAAATCTGATTTTTAAAGATTGGATTAAAGAAAAAATACAGTTTAAAACATTTAATAATTTAAAGATAGGAACATTTTGATGTTGGTTATGTTTTGAATCTCAAATTGGGAATGTTTGTTATGTTTAAAATTTACTTTGAGTGTCTTGTTATGTTTTGGAATTAAGGTTAATTTTTTTTTGGGTCATAAATGTGCTATAATTATGTCAATCCGTCACGGTAGATTTAATAATTGTGTCAATAGTGTCGTGCTATGTTACGTGTGTTATGAGAGTGTCGTGTTTGTGTTTGCATTTTAGGTACTTTATTAATCGTGTTTGTAATCAAAGTAATCGTGTCGTGTCATAATCGTGTTGACACGAATACGACACATAACACGACTTTGCCAGCCCTAAGCAAAGCCAAACAGAACAGAGCATGCTTGTTAAGGACGATATGCCCATCCAAATTCCTTTCTTTATTCAGCACCAAAAAAAAAAAAAACCCTTCTTCTAAGTGCATCACGTGGTTTCCACATGGATGGGTTAAAATAACTACACTACCCTTCCCCCATACGCGACTGGCACATGTTCGGTTCTATTAGTTTTATAACGGGCACTTTTGAAATAGGTTTAATTGCAACATTTAAGTAAGTTCAGGGGATAGATTGTGAAAATTATAATTGAAGGAGCATGTTGCTAAATCTCGACAAATTCAGAGGGAAATTATGCTAAAAATCCAATTTAAAAAAAATGGGATGTTTAGAATAGAGGAAAAAAATATTCTAACTATAGGATTTTATTTTGAACCCTCAAATATGCATTAAGTATCAAGTTTCATTAGTTTTACATATTTTGCAGTTTTTAAATATTTTGATAGAACTTGATGTTCACAAATATGCATTAGGCCTCTCCAACCCTGACACTAAAATAGCATTAGGCGCTATTTTGACATGGAGAGGGCCTCCAAACCAATGCCATATAACAACATTATTTTGGCGTTTGCTAATGGTGAAGCACTTTCAGATGGTGCTATTGCACCATCTGATTTCTTTTTTTTTTTGTTGGTTTTAAAATCATAAAATTGACCCTAGAAAGGAATAGATGGGGAGTATTATTTTCCTTGCAATTTTTGATGTTATTGGCAAAGATATGAAGTTTAAGTTTGATGCTGAAATTGTAGCATTTTGGAGCCAAAGCAACACCAAAATGGTGCAATGAGTTGGAGATGGCCTTATATACAACATACTGTTTTAAGGTAACCGCAATGTGATTTGGATGGTTATTATTGGAAAAAAAAAAAAAAATCCAACAAAGCACATGTGTAGTTAAGGTGAAATTTGTAACCACATTCGAAAATTTAAATACATAACCACACTAAATCACAAAAAAATTATGTGGTGTCGTGCAATGTGGATCAGTGACGGATTCAAGGGGGCCTCTAAGAGCACGCACCACCCATGAAAAATAACACACTAACAACCCATGTGTTTCACCCTATTACAATGATACCTCTTGGACCAAAAGTAATACACTGACACCCCCTGGACTTAACTCTGTTAAATTTTTGTTTGAAATGACCAAAATGTCCCATTTAATCTCAACCGTTGATCTATAAGATTAAATCCTGACCATTGATTTTAAAAAACCCTAAATACTAATTAAACAAAAAAAGGTGCAAAATCCCCTTTCCCTCCCAATCTCCTTCTTCCCTCCCTCCTTCCATCCAACAGCCACCCTGTCCAGCATCCCATCCCTCAACGACCTTCCTCTGCTCGTCGCTACTCACTCCCGCTGTGGCTAGCTCCGACCATCGCCAACTCCAACTGCCAAGAAGTCGTCTTCTAGCTCCCACCATCGTGAAGCTTGTCTCCAGCTCCAGCTGCCGCAAAACTTGTCACCTTCCACACTTGACTAGTTGCCCCTATAGCTGCAACAATGGTATTGTTGTTGTTTTTTTTTTATTATTTGTTTTTGTTTTTTAGGTAAATAGATATAAAATTAGTTAGTGTTTGTGAAATTTATTAACTTTCAATTTGTGGGAATGAACTAATTTGTGAAATTAGTCTGTGTAATTAGTGAAATTAGTTAATTTGATGTGTAATTGATGTGCAATTGGTGAAATTAGTTAATTTGATGTGTGAAATTTGTTAGTTTCATTTTGTTGGATTTAGCTAATTTTTGAAATTAGTTAATATTTTTTGTGAAATTAATTAGTTTGATTTGCGAAATTTGTTAATTTTTATTTTGTTGGAATTATTTAATTTGTAAAATTAGTTAGTGTAATTGGTGAAATTAATTAGTTTGATGTATGAAATTTGTTAGTTTTAATTTCATTATTAACTAATTTGCAAAATTAGTGTGATTTGTGCAATTAATTAGTTTAATTTGTAAAATTTGTTAATGTAGCATTTATTTTAATGATATGATTTTGTACTATAGAATGTTAATTTGTATTAGATATATTTTTATGTTGTATGCTATTTTAGTGGATGAAGAATAATTATTTCAGTTTACAAATGTAATTTTTTTTAAAAAAATATTTTCTCTACCATTTGAGTGAAATTTATAGCTACAAGTGTACTCAAATTATTTATACTCATCTTTTTAATGTCAAATAAGGTCAAATATGTCATTTATAGGTGCACAAATAGCTTAAAGCGTTTTTTTGATGGATGGAGGGGCATTTTGGACATTTTAAACAAAACTAATAGTCAACTAACAGAGGAGGTCTTTTGTAATTTTTTGAAAAATCAGGGGGTATCAGAATAATTAGTCTAGCTTGGAATAATTATTTAGTAGCAAATTAGTAGTCACCTCTCTCTAATTAGTTAGAAGATACACTTTATTACTACTATAATCTAGGAAGATGTGGCGCCTACTTTTTTTGAATCTTGGGGTTTGATTTGTGAGTTCTGTTGAATCTATTTATATTTAGAATTGTATAATTTTATAATTATTGTTTGGAATTTCGGGAATTTAGATAAATACACTTGCAAGCAAATACTAATTGTAGCAGGTGCATAGTGTTACATTATAGAATACCCTTTGAGTTTTTTTTTTTTTTTTGACCAATGATAAAGGGTATAGGTGGCCATGTCTATAATCACAATATAAATGAGATGAGTCTCACACGTGTGAAAGACTCGCTCTATAGAAGTTGTGGTGTCAAGCGCCACTTATGTTCGGTGGCAATGCTCTTTCTTTTTGGGGCTGAAAAAACCCTCAATTGTAGTGGTCTTGTGTAGCACTATCTTTCACATTAAATGAAATATAGGAACATGTCATATATAGGGATGAATTAGGTGAAGAATAGGTAGGTTTACTAGCCATAAAGAATAATTTAACCGTTAAGGGCTTGTTTAGCATACCATATTGTATTGTATTGTATTCAAAAATACAATGTAATACAATACAATATAATACAATACGGTGTGTTAAATATGACCTAAGAAAAGTAAGTTTAAAGATTGTGTTTTTGATGTCTAGGTTTGATCCATTGAAGTTACTACAACTTTTAAGGGGAAAACGACTCATGTTTGTTGGGACTCTGTATAAAGAAGAGAGTTTGAATCCTTGATCTATTCGGTGCAGTCCATCATACCTGAAGGGAAGAAGTCCCTTGAAAGAATATCTCCCAGGAAGATCTTCAAATTCGAGGTATCTCATTTATCCATAATCGTATTGCAAATCTAATTAATCTTTAAGTATTTGAAGTTTATAATTGAAAGAAGGAGCAAAAAAGGCTGGAAAATGGAAAGGTCTTTCTCTCTAAATTGGAAGATGTTGAAGTTAAGAAGGATTATTGATTTCCTTTGTTCTTTGGAAAGGAAAAATATATTTCAAAGCATGAAAAGACTATGCAAATATTAATCCACACACAAAAGGTCTTAGTATAAGAAACATAGCACCAACAAACAACTAGCTCTATCAATAAACTTATACAAGGCAAATGGTATGTGGCGGGTTCCACAAACCAAAAATGTCATAAAATACCCTACACAAATCGAACACATACATGACTCTTTAACAGATCATCTAAAATTGAAACTGATGACCACAAAACCCATAGCGTCAAATGTAAGAGATTATTTACAAATATACAGAGTTATGATTTTCATATATGCATAAACCAAATTGCATGAAAATCATCTAAATGCGGAAATGTAAAGAACGAAAACTGACCTCCAGCCATTGATAATATGAAAAATGAATGGAGAGTTTCTCTAAAAGAATTCCTGAAGAAAACAAAACTTGTGAAAGAAAGAGAATCTTCTAAACCTTCTGTAATTTTAGAGATGGTGTATTTCTGAAATAATTGCATAGACTTAGGGACCCTCTTTAACGTGATTTTTATAGACACCCACCATCAGGGTGTACATTACCTTTCATGAAAAGAGGTATCGTTTTCTGAAGCGTTATAACAGTTCTGAATACCCTTTGGTTGACACATTTTAGAAAATACGTGTCTATTGGACCACTTAAATTTATTTTTATTTATTTATTATCATTTAAAAAACCAAATAAATAATAATAAATAAATTATAAATAACATTCTCTCACTTGGTCCACATATATTTTCTAAATAACCAAAATCAACCAATCTCAAACTTAAGGAATAAACACATGAATCATGGCAATAGGTCCTCTTATAATGAGTATTATCTTTCATGTATTACAATGCATTATATCCCTCAATACTAACTCATAAATGGTAACGCAATTTAATGAATAAACCCTATGTTTATTCCAGGTCCAACTTAATTGATTTTTCTCAAAGTAACTGAATATGTACACAACTGAATATGAGAAAACATCACAACTGAATAAGAGATTCATAGAATTAACCAAATGTACGTACAATGAAATTCACATCATGGAACCAAGTCCCATTCGTACTACATGATCCTTAAAAATCTTTGGTGGCATGCCTTTAGTTAAAGGATCAGCAATCATCAACTCAGTGCTAACGTGTTCAATGACCACTTTCTTTTCTCTAACACGTTCTCTTATAGCCAAGTACTTAATGTCAATGTGTTTATTTCGACTACCGCTCTTGTTGTTCTTGGCCATAAATAACGCAGCTGAATTGTCACAGTACAGTCTGAATGGCCTAGAAATAGAATCCACAATTCTAAGCCCGGATATGAAACCCTTCAACCATACACCATGCGAAGTAGCTTCAAAACAAGAAACGAACTCGGCCTCCATAATAGAGGTAGCAGCCAAAGTCTGCTTCGCACTCCTCCAAGATACAGCTCCACCGACAAACATGAAAACATAACCAGATGTTGATTTTCTCGAATCAATACAGCCAGCGAAGTCTGTGTCAGAGTATCCAATTACCTCTAGATTATCAGTCTGTCTATACATGAGCATATAATCTTTAGTCCCTTGAAGGTATCTCATCACCTTTTTTGTAGCTCTCCAGTGGTCAGCACCTGAGTTACTCTGATATCTCCCCTGAGTTACTCTGATATCTCCCCAACATTCCCACAGCAAATACAATGTCAGGTCTTGTACAGACCGGAGCATACATTAGGCTTCCAATAGCTGAAGCATATGGAATGTTTTCCATTTGTTCCCGTTCGAGCTCATTTTTCGAGCACTGGTTCAAATTGAACCTATCACCCTTCACAATAGGTGCTACACTTGGTGAACAATCTTTCATCCGAAACCTCTCTAGAACCTTGTTGATATAGGTCTTTTGAGACAAACCCAAAATGCCTCGAGATCTATCTTTATGGATCTTGATGCCAATAACATAAGATGCCTCTCCCATATCCTTCATTTCAAAGTTCTTTGAGAGAAATTGCTTCACTTCATATAACAAACCCTAATCATTAGTTGCAAGTAATATGTCATCCACATATAGTACAAGGAAACAAATCCTACTCCCATTGACCTTCTAGTATATACATTGATCTATGATATTCTCTTCAAAACCAAATGAAGAGATAACGTCATGGAACTTCAAATACCACTGACAAGAGGCTTGTTTCAATCCATATATAGATTTCTTAAGCTTGCAAACCAAGTGCTCACCATCATTAGAGGAAAATCCTTGTGGTTGTTTCATATAAACCTCTTCCTTTAGATCACCATTAAGAAAGGCCGTTTTCACATCCATTTGGTGCAAATCCAGATCAAAATGGGCAACCAATGCCATAATGACTCGAAGAGAATCCTTTTTAGATATAGGAGAAAAAGTCTCCATAGAGTCAATTCCTTCTTTTTGAGTGAATCATTTGGCAACGAGTCTTTTCTTATGTCTCTCAATGTTGCCCAATGAGTCTTTCTTTGTTTTAAAGACCCATTTATATCCAATAGTTTTTACACCATCAGGCAACTTAACAAGATCCCAGACTCTGTTAGATGCCATAGAATCCATTTCTTCTTTCATGGCACTATACCATAAGTCAGATTCCTTAAAACTTATGGCATGTGAAAACGTTTCAGGATCATTTTTGGCTCCAACATTGTAGTCAGACTCTTGAAGATATACAATATAGTCACTAGGTATCGCCGATCACTCTTCTCTAGAAGATCTCCTTAATGTTGGTTCAACATTCTCCTGAGGAGCATGTTGTTCAACAAACTTTTCAACAGGTTCATGTATCTGTTGTTCAGCTAGATCTATTTCATGATCAGCAGTCTATGGAACTTGAATGACTTGTTGTTGTTCATCACACATTTGAAATTTAGGCGTGTTGTGCACAACAATTAATCTATCATAAGAAGTTGAATGTTGAGCATCTGTATGATCTTTCTCAGGAACAGTGTTCCAAGATCAATCGCTCCCACTAATTAAGTCATTCTCAAGAAATTTTGCATTCCTTGATTCCACAAATCTAGTACTCTGAGATGGACGATAAAATCTGTATCTCTTAGACCGTTCAGCATAACCAATAAAATATGCACTTATGGTCCTTGGGTCTAGCTTCTTCTCTTGTGGATTATAAACTCTTACCTCTGACAGGCATCCCCAAACGTGTACATGTCGCAAACTCGGTTTCCAACCTTTAAATAACTCAAAAGGCATCTTGGGGACAGCCTTGATTGAAACTCAGTTCAATATGTACATTGCCGTCTTAAGAGCTTCAATCCACAAGAACTCAAGAAGTTTAGAGCTAGCAAGCATACTTCGCACCATGTCCATTAATGTTCGGTTTCTTCTTTCAGCTACACCATTTTGGTCTAGAGAACCAGGCACAGTGTATTGGGCAACAATCTCATGTTCTTGCAGAAACTTAGCAAATGGACCAGGTGCTTGTCCATACTTAATGTATCTACTGTAGTACTCTCCACCTCTATCTGATCTCACGATCTTAATTTGCTATCCGCATTGTTTCTCTACTTCTGCTGTAAAGACCTTAAAAGCATCTAGTACTTCGTTTTTATTATTAAGCAAGTAGAGATACATGTATCGTGAGTAGTCATCTATGAAAGAGACAAAGTATCTTTGAGAGTACGTGTCCATGTCTGGACTACAAATATCTGTATGTATGATTTCCAATAAGTCAGAACTCCTATTGGCACCCTTCTTTGACTTGTTGGTTTGCTTACTTAATGCAGTCCACATAAGCATCAAAATTAGTAAAATCTAAAGTACTAAGTACTCCATCATTTACTAATATTTTAATTCTCTCAATGGAGATATGTCTCAATCTCCGATGCCACAACATAGAGGATTCATCATTTATAACACATCGCTTAATACCAACATTTTCATGAACGTGCATAGTAGTATAAATAGCATCATTTTGCAAATTAAGACGAAAAAGGCCATCAAACAAAGTACCATCTCCAATAAAATCATATTTATAAAACAAATTGAAAGAAAATTCTGAAAATTTAAAGGAATATTTAACTGATACAAGTCTGGAAACTGAAATTAAATTTCTAAAAAAACTAGGAATATAGAATGTCTTTTCCAAATACAAAATAAAGCCACTATTTAAGATCAGTTTGCACGTTTCTATAGCCTCCACATGTGAGCGTATCTTATTTCCACAATAGATGCTTTTCTCACTTCCCACTGGCTTCCGCAAGTTTTGCAATCCCTGTAGGGAATTGGTAACATGGATTGTAGAACTGGAGTCAATCCATCATGTATTATAATTAACATCAATCATATTGGATTCATAACAGACAAGTGAGAGTTAAGTACCTTTTTTATCAAGCCATTCTTGGAATTTGGAGCAGTCCTTCTTCACGTGCCCCTTCTTCTTACAAAAGAAGCACTTGAACTCCTTCTTAATATCCGGCTGGGCAGGAGCCTTGCCTTTCCCCTTTTGCTTGGTCTGAGACTATTTTCTTATTACCCTGGATCGCCAAATTTACTTTCTCTCCATCTTCCATGATGAGTCTCCCCTCCTCCTGAACACACATGGTCAATAGCTCATTAATTGACCATTTGTCATTATGTGTGTTATAGGAGATCTTAAATGGACCATACTCAGAGGGTAAAGTGTTTAGAATGTAATGTACCAGGAACGAATTAGACATCTCAACCTCAAGCGTCTTCAATTGAGCCGCAATGTCCCTCATGTGCATGATATGCTCACGCACGCCTTTTATTCCGGTAAGCTTCAATGACGAAAACTGCATTATTAGGGTGCTCGTCGATGCCTTATTTGAAGACTCAAATTACTCATCAATAACCTTCAGTAATGCTCGGACATTATCATATTGATCAACCGAACCCCTAAACCCAGTAGAGATCTTAGTCTTTATGAACATAACTGAGAGATGATTGGATCGCTCCCATTTTTCATATCGACTGATATCATCTGAAGTGCTGGTCTTAGTGATAGAGGGCGGTTCATCCTTCCTTATGGCATAGTCAATGTCCATCCACCCCAAATAAAGGAGAATCCTCTCCTTCTAAACTTTATAGTTATCACCTTTAAGCTCGGGAATATCACATTTCATGTCAGATAAATTAACATGTTGAATTACTGCAATACATCAAACATACATGCTCATGTCACAAAATTTGAAGCTAATAACTATATGTCATGTTTTACTAATGTAAATCATGCAACAAAAATTATGAATCATATGACATAAAAACTGTCTGTGGGCTAAGTTTCTAATTCACATTGATTCACATACAACCATATGATCAAACTATTAAACTATATTCCATTTCTTAATCCTTGTGGGCAAATTAAGAAAATAGTTCAATATTTCATCCTAACCAATTATATTTAATATAACAAAATTTTCTGTGGGATAAATTTCACTATACTAAACATAATAAGTTACAATTAATGCTCGTTTAACTAAATGTGATTTAAAAACTTAACGTATAATTTCAACATAATCTAAGATGCTGTGGCTACTCTTAAATTAAAAAAATTATGCAAATCACTCAAGACATTTAATTTTTATGCATAAAATATTCATGAATTTGCATGTATTAAAAGGAATAACAACTAAAGAATACATCCAAAGTAAATTACGCATAAATTCAATAACATATCTAAAATTAATTTCTAAAATTTTATTTAAACATAAATAATAAAATTTTGGATTTCATTATAATTAATTTTAGATTTATTAAAAAAAATAATTTTTCAAAATACCCAAATTAAAAATCTGAAAAATTAATTTTTTCTTTCGGGATTTTTTTTTAATTTTTCACCCCTGGAAAACGACATGTCATTTTGGACATTAAGCCCCAAAAACGACGTGTTGTTTTCACTAAGGATGGCCACCCCAATCACCAAAACGACGTGTCATTTTTCTTAAATGAAAAATGACATGTCGTTTTTGAGGTTACAAAGGTGGCCTCAAGGGGCCAAAACGACATGTCGTTTTTGGCCCCTGATTTCGTTTTTTTTTCATTATTTCAGGGTTTTCTTCGCCCAAATTTGACCCAAATGGGTCCAATTGCAGACCCGGTTGATTTTGTACCTTATGGGTACCAAAATTGACGTTTTAAAAACCTAGAAATGTTAGAAAATTAATTTTCTAATGATTTTTAACGTTGGTTTTCATAAAAAAAAAATCAAAAAACTATTTCAAATTCAACAAAGTTTTGGGTATTTTGAAAAACTCCATTCAGATATATTAAGGCAGAGAAGAAACCACGCTCTCTGATACCAAATGTAAGAAATTTAATATAAATATACAGAGTTATGATTTTCATATATGCATAAACCAAATTGCATGAAAATCATCTAAATGTGGAAACGTAAAGAACGAAAACTGACCTCCAGCCATTGATAATATGAAGAATGAATGGAGAGTTTCTCTGAAAGAATTCCTGAAGAAAACAAAACTTGTGAAAGAAAGAGAATCTTCTATACCTTCTGTAATTTTAGAGATGGTGTACTTTTGAAATAATTGCATAGACTTATAGACCCTCTTTAACGTGATATTTATAGACACCCACCATCAGGGTATACGTTATCTTTCATGAAAAGAGGTATCGTTTTTTGAAGCGTTATAACAGTTTTGAATACCCTTTGGTTGACACATTTTAAAAAATACGTGTCTATTTGACCACTTAAATTTATTTTTATTTATTTATTATCATTTAAAAAATCAAATAAATAATAATAAATTAATTAAAAATAACATCAAAACCACACAAAAAACTGCAAATAAATTTCCTTTAAATTTTAACTTAGGGGGCACTTTTACTACAATTTGCTGGCAAAAATTTTGGCTTTGGGTACCTATTTTACTTATTTGTCAATTTGCTGTTTCCCCATCTCAGGAGTTCGATGCTTCAATTGAATACCACCGGGCACCATTTATATTAGCGTCTATTTCAGGTCATGCAACAAACCACACTGTATTAAAAGGGCTAGTCAAGCTTGACTCCATTTCTAAGCATGGAAAACATTGGGAAGGAGTTGATTTTTTGGTATTTGAGACCTGTGTTTGGTGCATATACAAGCCTACCATTGATGCAACGAGAGTTTTGTCATTATTTCTGTTAATATAAAAGCTTTTCGAAATTATACTTCTTTAATTCATAAATTAATCATATATTGACGAAAAGAATTCCCTAAAAAAAAGTTGAGCAAAAAGTAGCAGAAGTTAAAGTCAAGAAATTACTGAAGTTTTGTCCAATCATATATTGTCATATTGTTATGTGATAGGATATGAAACGTGCATTACTATATAATATGGATGCAAATATATTATTAGTTCCAAATAGAAGCACTTAAATTTAGATCATACGTTAAAATGACTGCCTAAATTGGACCATTTAAAGTTTAATCATTTTTAAATTAGTTTACTTTCATTCCCTTTTCTTTTTTGAATATGTATGACCAAAAGTTGTAGCACTTGTCTTCTCGTTGTGTTTCCTCTTTTTCATGAGCATGTCTCCTACCCATTTATGGTGAGTTTTATTTTAACTAAAAAAACAATTTTTTTAATCATTCATTTACCAAAAATATGATCAAATTATCTTGAATGCTGCAAAACAAAGCAATATTAATATTTTAGCCTAAATATGAAAGGACCAGTCGATCTTTCTTTGTATGCATTATGTAGTGAAACTTAAAATGCTGGTTTAAGAAACTGTCACTTGAGGCATCCTTGGCTCAGTTCTAAGGTTTGTGGCCTCGCGGCAGTTTGAAAGTGACACTAAAAAATGACGACTGATGTACGCAAAACGTTGCGTGTCATTTGATGAGGTGGTGAGCCCGTTCATTCTCTTTGATAAGATCTTGGGCTCTTCAGCCTGTTTAGGAACGTAAGTTTGAACAGAAAGTTTAAATCTAAAATAACGTAACAATTATAACTCTTGTGAACAAAAAATATTTTAAAAAATAACTGTAGGCAATATGTTCCCGAACGGGCTATATTGCAGAGGAGAGGGTACAAGGACAAATTTACTTTGTGAGGGATCCATATGTCACGAGAAAAATACACTTCTACACAACAAAATAACGAGACAACTATAATTGTTTATGATCATATGGTAGCACAACAAATACTCTTTTAACATTTTTTTAGAAATATGATTTTAAATTTTTCTATAGGAGCTGGGAATGGAAGCCTGGGAGCAACGAGAACAGCCTTAACGAGTCACACCCAATCCAAGCACGGGTTCAAGTCTTGAAATCATGGACATTGTCCATGATGTTTTAACAGAACTAGAAGTCAATGGCACATCTCTGAATATCACACAATTGTCCGAGTTCCGAGAAGATGCTCACACATCAGTATATGGTGAACGAAGGGGAAAACTCCTGACAAAACAACAAAGATCTGATCCAAAAAACTTTGCTGATTGCATTCACTGGTGCTTACCAGGAGTTCCTGATACGTGGAATGAGATTTTGCATACATATTTGCTGAAGGGTCGAAATCATTCGTAATTCGAATCCTTTTTTTGGAACACAAAATTCTTTAGGGGTACCAAAGAGAGACCCTATTCATACTATAGAGTTTTGAACCGTCAAATCTTTGATAAGGTTCTATCGCATTTGTATACTTTTTGATTCTGAGGTGATCATAGGATTGATCTAATTTTCAGACATACTAACCATAGAAGTACCCCTTTAAAATTTATGAGGTGCAATTGTATCATAATATTGAATGTTGTCCAAATTAGGGAGGGAAGAAAATATGGGACAAATCAGCACCAGGAATGCCACAAGAATATACTAATTATTTAAGGGAATTTTTATGGTTAGGAATGGTACTATTGTTTAGTCGTTGAATTAATTTTATGGTTACCATCTGATTTATGACTAAGAATAATTTTGTGTTACACGTTGCAAACCGTTAAAAAAGTAGTCCAACAACTAAACAACAGCCACTACCAGTAGTGCAAAAATACAATTGCTTGTGTAGAAGGTCCACTTATTTTATTTTGCCCAAACCATAGGTGCAAGAGTAATTTTGTAACACAAAGATTTCAAGAATATTCTAACTTTTTTCCGAGCTTGAAGTTATGCTATAGCTGCACAACTTTCATTATTTCATGTACCCATATTCTAAGTGTACCTCAACCATATTTGTAACCCAAGAAAAAAATATATACCTCAATCATAAAATATTAAGTTGATTCCGATGAACACCACTAGATAGAAAAAGATGAACTCTTTGCAGTTATCTACAAAAACCAGACCTTTTTCTTACAGCAGCTCCCATTCCGGGTCACTTGCATGACGAGTTTGAAAATTCCATGAGCCAAAGGGCACATTTTGGCTCGAATCAACATCGGCGTCTCCATACCATACTGCTAGCTGTTCGTACTCCTTTGCCCGCCTCTTCTTTGAAGTAAACATATCTTGGATCTTTTTCTATTAGGTTAGGATTAAAAATAAAAATTAAAAAAAAAAAGTTAGCCAGCACTTGACATGGTGATGGTCCATTGTAAGATTTTGAAAGAATTTTTCCGGAAACATATGCACCCTTCTTCCAAGTAACAGCCAAGTCACAAGTCTTCATAAAGAAGGAAAAGAACTTGTTTCTATTTCTTTAATAAAGCAAAGTCAAATTATCAAAGAATCATGCAGCTCAAGTAACAAAATAATGTCTCTATAGAACACATGTGCTTGTCGTATCCCTCAAAAAGAAAGGCATTTAAACCTCAACGAAAATTTGACATAATACAACATGGCGATAAGTAAATAAAAACCGTCTATGAACCCCTCGCATCCTTCAATAAAACAAAATTTACACAAAACATGTATGTGACAAAAGAGAGGGAGATGGAGTACCTTGTAGGACCCAAGCTTTCGAGCCCTGCGAGATACATCATAGAGGACGGTATCATCTAGAAAAATGCAGCTCGCTCCAAGCTTCGTGTCATCACACAAGTCAACAGTTTCCATGCCAGAGTCAGCAACAACAGCACTGGAGTCATCTGAACATCGTTTAGAAAAGAAGCAACGTAAGCATTAAAGTTATGCCAAATTTGGAGACATTGGCTAATTATAACTCAACAATATTCACAAAATAAAAGGGAACGCCCTTGTTTGATAGGGAACAGTACGAATACAAATTACCATCAACAACTACATTTACCTATAGTAGAAAGAGAAGCATACTAGCACACGTAAATCCTATCTTTTTCCTTTTCTATTTTTTTTAATGAGGAAATCATTTCATCTTCACCAAACAAGGATCACGTCCAACATTGAGCTCTATTAAGAGATGGATGAAAGCATGCACCATACTCCTGTCAAATGATTAATGGTTAAGATAAGTTACCTACAAAACCTTCGACACATGTCGTTTCTTATCGATTTAAAGCGTCGCCATTACAGGGGTGGGTTTTCTTTCAGTCAACATATGATTTACAATAAATGTATACGTCACTGGATAGAACCGAATGAACAAATAGATGTCTCTTCAGGTAAACTTCATTTTTAGGTTCTGTTAGGATAGATACAATAAGATGTATGGATCATCATGGACAATTAATCCTTCAGAAATCATCAATCTAACCCCCCTATGGATGTCAAACGTAAATCTCAGTTTCAAGTAAAATAGCAGCTATTGCAAGAATAAGAACTGAAAGGAAAATCTAACAGAACTATGGAAAGAAGCCATAGAGAGAACAGCACAATACTCTAACTTTCACTAGCAAACATGAGAGTGAGAAAAACATACAGGATAAAATCAGTTTCATCGAGGATACAAAAGTATTAAAGGGCTGGTCATTGAAAAGAAAAATTATTGTTTGATATTGTAATAAGTAAATATAAGGCTTCATTTTCTCGACAAGTAAATATTATGGATCTCATGCCACAGAAACATAAAACAGAGAATGAATATTTACAACTTTTTAAACAAGGCTAGGCCTACTTAAAAATATTGGGTTGACGTTAATATGCGCTCATACTTTAGTGTTACAAAAAATAGTTTTACAATGGTTAAAATGTTGTATATTGTATCATTGCTTAACTGTTAAACTGTGCTGGTAACAAATTTGTCTCATGCCCTCAGACAATGTTGTACGTTATATCTTTTACTATGCCCATAAAAAAAAAAAAAAAACGAATTATACTATATGTAAATAAGAGGGGTTAATTTCACTTTTAGCCCATGAACTACGCAACTTGTCCCATTTTAGCCCCTGAACTTTGAAACTTAACAAATCACTCCTAAAATATCTAACTTGTCCCATTTTGGCCCTTCCATCACCAAATCCATTAAATATAAATGGAATTGAGCCAACAATTTCACTTTTGGCCTCTAAATTATGCAACTTGTCCGATTTTGACCCCTAAACTTTGAACTATAACAAAATCACGCCCTTGAACTATGAAACTTGTCCTATTTTGGCCATTTAATCACTAAATCCAGTAAATATTGATGAATGCAAGCCACATACATATATACCTGATTGATTAATTATAAATCGATGGTTGGGATTAAATAATTTGTAATCCACTTTCACGCATATCAATTCTACAAATAAGGAATTTTATAAACAAATGTACATTTTTGTTGACTTAAAATTAAGACGAATTTTGAGTTTTTTGTAATTATTGAGTCCAATTAAGTGAAGTATTCATTATTATGTCATTTACGTAATTTTCAACCTCAAAATTTCGCTATAAAAATGACAAGTAGGTTGTGTTGTAGTATCTATGTGTCATTTTTGTTGGGTACCCATATATCCAAGTATTTTTTTCTTATTTGTTCTTATTTTTTTAATTTATTTTAAATCATATGACAGAGAAAGTTTGATAAAACCTATTGAGCAAAAACATAGTAAAACATCTATCAACAAAATTTTTTTTAAAAAAATAAAACTTTTATAACGGATAAACATAATTTAGATATTTTGACTTCAAAATGTATGATGAAAACATATATAAAGCCGAAAGATCAAAATGGTCATCTCTTAATCCGTTATTATTTAATAGATTTAGTTATGAGAGGGTCAAAATGAGACAAGTTTCATAATTTAGGGGTGTAATTTGTTATAGTTTAAAGTTTAGGAATCAAAATGGGACAAGTTACATAATTTAGGGGGCAAAAGTGAAATTATTGGCTCAATTCCGTTAATATTTAACGGAGGACAGGTTGAATAGTTTAGAGGCATGATTTGTTATGTTTTAAAGTTCAGGGATCAAAATGGGATAAGTTGCATACTTCAGGGCCAAAAGTAAAATTAACCCAAATAAGAATTCAAGAACGAACCATTTGATTCCACTGACGGGCGACTACAGAAGGAAACAAGCTGCTTCTCTATTGCCCCATCTTTAGTAGACATAGTTGAGGCTGGTGTAGATGAAAGGAGCCGCTTATGACTATCAGAGACGCACTCTTCTGGAGATGACATATCAGATGAATATCCAGGAGCATTAGTAGAATCCCTTGAGGTGGAACTGCTGGAGGAAACAAGTACTGTTCCCGTCATGGTATCTTCACCAGATACAACTGAAAAAGTAGTTTCAGACAGGCAACTCGAACCACCAAAATCACACTCTGTTTCATCTACTAGAATATCAACTGATAATGTTTCCAATGATTCCATAACACTCTGTGAATTTAGCTCCAACTGTTCATCTGCATGGTCCTTTATGGCATCCACACCATTGCCCAAGTCCGAGTTTTCAATTGTCAAATCATTAATTCTCCCGGGTTCCAATATGAAGTCCAAATTTTCATGGCTATCCAGGGACATTTCATTTTCAAATTCACCTGCTTTCTCATGCCGAGGATATACATGATCTAGCTGCTTCCCAAAATGATCAATTGCATTTATTGCCAATGGTGATTGCTCTACAGCAACATCTGAAGAATCCTCCACCATGCTTGTCACTGATTTACTATTTCCATAGGCAGCTACGGCAGCTTCTGTTGTCATTGCTTCAGCCTCGCAGTTTGCAGTATCCACTGAAAGAGGGAAAAAGTCTTGGACAACATCAGAACAAAATTTGTTTAAAGCTCCACCAACAGCGTGCACATCGTCTTCAACATATTTAAATGTATCCTCCAATGGTCCATCTGCAGACTCCTCTATGGAATCCACACTATTGCTCAAGTTTGAGTCTTCATTTGGAAGAACATTATTTTTCCCAGCTGCCAGTACAGGGTCCGGATCTTCATGAATATCTGTGGACTTCAGATTTCCAAGTTTATCTTCATCATGATGTTTAGTAGATATGTAACCTAGATGCTTATCTGCATGATCAACTGCATCAATTTCCACAGGCGATTGTTTCAGTGTAGCATCTGAAGAAACTTGCACGGTCTTTATCGCAGAATTACATTTATCAGTACTAATGGCAGCATTTCCTTCTGGAGCCACTACTTTAGCTTCACATTTTATGGGATCCGTGGAAAGAGGAAAAAAATCTTGGACAACACCAGAACAAAATTTCTTGAAAGTTCCACCCATGGAATGCACATGGTTTTCAACATATTTCAATGTATCCTGCACAAGAGAAGGATTCAATCATATGAAAGGAAATGCAAATAGCAAGCCCACAACTCAAGCAAGGGAACTTCTTAAACCTTTTTTTTCCCCTCTTTTACCAAATCTGTCAGCATTCTCACTTTTACCTTTAGCTTAGATAGATATAGCCCTTTCACTTCTATTTTTGACATAAACGGAAAAAAGTGCATTCAAGACGGAAAATTTAAAATAAAATTAAAACAAAAAGGAATGTCAAGAAAAATTTCTTTAAGGCCACAAAAAAAAAACAGAGAAATAATTATATTTTGAGAAATAAGAACAACTTTATTCATACCTGAATCATGATATCATTGACCTCTGGAACTATTCCTTCAAACTTATGGTAAATGCTTCCAGTCCAGTTTATATCATTACTTTTTGAATCCTTCATGGATAAGAAGCTTCACCTAAAGGCAAATCAAAAAAGTTATGTGATATACTTTGACAGTTCAGGTTATACTACCACCTAAGTTAATATCCAGCTTAAGAAAACTGTAGACCAGAGGATTACATGATTAGTTTGCATGGCAGAAATATCGATGCAAAAGCAATAAAAGAATAAGATGAGATAGAGAGAGGCATTGAATTGCCCAGTCAACAAGGTTTAGCTACATAAAGCAATTCTTCGGTCTAGTAAATCCCATAAACAAAATTATCTTGTAAGTCAATTAAACTAAAAGCAAAAAATTAAAAATTAAAAAAAATGAAGATTAATGTAAGATAAGGCAAGTAGTTTCCTTATAAAATAAGCAAGACGACGGAACGGTGGTCCAGAGGCCGCACTGAAGCGTATCATACACCGACATCTTAACTGGGTAAGGAAGGACCTCCCAAGAACAAAATAAACTAGTACAATAGCAACAAAACTTTGCAGAAGCTAAATTCTAGAATTAGCTGAAAGACCACATTAAGTAGTGAAACTAAGAAGAAAATCATATCAAAGTCACCAGATTGATCATAATCTTTTACAACTTACGTATCAACTACTATATTTTTTCCCCTTTTTCTCCTTTCTAAAGAATGATCCTTTTCAATCCCAAAAGAAAAAATAATATATATATATATATATCTCTTTCTTCGTAGCACTGAAAAGGAAACAAATAAATGGAACGGATAATTAAAGCTCCTATTTTTGGCATAATAAAATCCATAATAACGTTTTTCCATGCAAAATTCACATAAAAACTCCTTATTTTGGCATAATCAAACCTTTTCTCCAATTTCCAAAACAATTCTCTATGAAATTTTCACCAAAATTTACACGATCATACTACAAACAAATAAAAAAAAAATCTCCGTCTGTATCCAACGAACACACCTATAAACATTAAATATAGAAGGTATATAAACATATATACATGCATAAATATAAGCCCTTTTTTTCCGGTAGTGATAAAGCAACGAAATTGGTGAAGAATTTTTCTTATATATAAAAAAAAAAAAAAAAAAAAAAAAAAAAAAATCTGAATTAAAAAAATTGAGGTTGAAAAAAGGATCAGATTAAGGATTGCCGGAAACCTGGAACAGCAGTGAAGGGGAGAGAGGAGAAGTCGCCGGTGAAGCTCAGTTCAGCAACGCAAGCCAGTGGCTGGTTGTGGTTGTTGGTGGAATTTTGCACTACTCGTTATTTGCTGCGTGCCAGGGGTTTTGTGATTTTTTTTTTATAAGATTATTAAGAAAATAGTGGGGTTTAATGATTTTTTTTTTTCTGGTAGATAAAAGGATTTAATTGATGATGATTATTTCTCGAAATTATTAGTGGTTGAATTTTGGAATCTTATCTGTGCCTTAAAATTATATTATAATACAAAAATATATGAATGATTGGATATTGTAATCTATGGGTATGTTTGGTTCATGTATTTTTTGAACTTAATAGATTTAAATTTAGATTCGAGTATCAAGAATTCTTTGATACATGTTGAGTCTCTAAAATCCGAATCATTTAAGTATCAAGAACCAAGGGCCTGTTTGGTAGCATGATTTTTATAACTCACTTAACTCAAAACCCTACTCGGGTATTACAAGTCCTCAAAGTCCTCGTTTGGTGTGTGAGGTATTTGAATCATTTTTTGGGTTCTCCACTCCAGTTCTCGAGTTTAGCTCCCCCTTGTTTTCTTGGGACTCCAATTACTGAAGAACAGTGGTATGCCTCTGAGCATGACTCGCGTGATTCCCTTCTCTTCGCAGAGATTCTCTGCAATTTCTTCACCAATATTTTTTACCGTTGAGGGATTTGCAATAAATCCCCCAACTGAGCATGTATGGTTGGAAACCCACCATTTTCTGCAAAAGCTCTCTCTGCGTCTCTCTCTCTTCCCTGTCACTCTCTCTCTGTCGAAACGGCGACCATCGTTCCCCACCGTGAGAGCTTCGGCCCTCAACTCGGTCGTCTTCTCCGTCGATATAGATCTGCCCACCGTAGACCATATCGGGCCCACCGACCATTATTGAGGTGTTATCGTTGTTTGAATCGGAGTAGGCGACCAGTGTCCTCGCGAGTTGCCGATATTCAGCCAGAGTCTACCCAATCGTCCGTTGCCTCAAACACAGTAAGTATTCGACCTCAAATCCTCTTTTTCTTGTTCTTGTTTTTTCTGGATCTTGTCTTTATACGAGTTTGGGGATATTGCAATGCTCTGTTAACTTATGGTTGGTATGTTCCTCTGTTTTTGTTGGATGTTTCTATTTTTTTCGTTTTTATTTCTTTGAGCTCTCCGGAGTTTGGGTTCGTCTTCATAATCGGCATCCGTAGTTAATACGGTTACTCAGAATGTTGGAACGGCTGAGAATGATCCACTGATTTCTTTCATTTCTCCAATTGCTTTTGTTCTTTGGCTGATGCAGTAGTTCACGGTTCTCTAGTACATCTATCAGTTCAAACCATGTTGAACTAATCCATTGATGTTCTTTCTTGTTGTTTTGGTTCAACATTTTCAATGGCTTGAAACAGGTCCTTTAGACGAGAGATTATCTCTGTTGACATATATCCTGATGTGTTATTACCTTCTGTGATTGATAATTTGTGAAGTTGTTTAGAACGAAATTGCTACCAATTGCATATCATAGCCAAATGGAATGAACTGTTGAACTCCTTCTTTGGAAAAAAGTGATACATATTTGCTTTCCTTTGCTTTTTTAATCTGTTGTTGTTGTTGTTGTTGTTGGTGGTGGTGGTTTTGTTTTAGTGTTGTTGTTGTAAGCTAATAACTAATCAACCCAATAATATATGCATTATGACTAATTCATTGAGTTTTAGCAATTTGTACTTCAATTTGATTCACAAATTAGATGATATGAAGGCATCATGCATTTCCTGTACTCTCGGTTTTTCCTCTTCTCATACCAATGTTTTAACTCTTCTCGGTTTTTCCTGTAATCTGTTGTTGTATTCTCCACAAACCAAACCATGTGGTGCAAGACGTCATTTGCAGTGTATAACACGCCTTGGTTTTTGTTATTTGTATTCAATGAACTGTGAACTATGATATGTTACGTGTGAACCTATTATTGTGTACTTGTAATTTGTTTTACACTTGTTCTTATAACAATTGACACCTACATTGCTGATCGTTTTGTCTTGTCTGTTTTTTTTTAATCAAAAGAATTAAACTTGATAAGATCACTGGTACTACATTATGACCCTAGAGAAAGGGCTGGCTATGATGAAACTAATTCTGCTTCCTCACATTGGTTGAAGCTTTATTATTGTGGATTGTCATGGGCTTCATATGCTAGTGTGCTCTCGGTTGGCTATGCACATGATTGTGGCATTGTGCAACTTTCGTTTTCCACATGTCCTTGTGTGTACCAATCGATCGTAGCATCATTGTGGACATCTTAAGTGGCAATCGACAATAGTTATGCTCCTAATGTGAAAAGGATGAAGCAATTACAGTTTGAGCCATTTCTATCTCAACACGTATTCTAAATAGATTTTCACATTCTTTTCATTGCAAAATGTCATATGCATTGGCTATTGCGCGCTCTATGGACTGTTGACTCAAAATGGGCAAGATGGGAAAGAAGAGGAATGATGATGAGGCAACCGTTAATTGGACCCGACAAAATGAGAGAGCTTTGTTATTAAGGCTAGTGGACCATCAAACAACCGCCCTGGGACGACATCCTACCGCAGCCGATTGGGACCGGTGGGCGGAGGAAATTTTTGGTAAAGGTGTTCCTGGCGAACGTTGCAAGCAAAAGAGAAACCGACTTAGGAAAATTTTTCAGCTATATTCCGTTCTGATAAATGCAAGTGGCCTTGGTTGGGATTCTGAAACTGGGGCCGTTCATTGCGAGGCAGCATATATAGATGATTTCTTAGCCGTGAGTTTATTTTCCTTTCACTGGTATCCATCTAAATTCTTCAAAATATATATCACTTTTGGATTGTTGGTCGCTGATAATTTTTATTATTCGATGTCCAGCGAAACCCCCAAGCGAAGGACTTGATTGGCAAGGCTGTGCCAAATTGGGCATTGATATCGCAATTGTTTCACAGGGAATCTGCAACCGGCTGTCATGCGGTTGCTTCGGGTTCGACTCGTTTGACTGAAGCTCATAGTCCGCAGAGAAGCAACTCCGAGCATGATGTTTGTACTGATCAGATGGACTTACAAGATGAGATCAATAACCCTGACGATAGGGCATACATTGCTCATTTGGCAGGACTTGATGGCCGCAGACCAGAAGTACGTGCCTGCAACATTGCTCCTACCTCTCGGAGAATTGGGAAGAGACCAGTGCGTAGCAAAGGTGTGGTGGATTCGGATGCAGCTACAACTGCCTTACAAAGCATCGCAGAGTCCCTATCCAGCCGCGGACGTAGTAAGGGCCATGGTGGTGGAAGCTCAGCAAATCAACACACGTCAGATGATGTGGAATGGAGGCAGTGCATAACAATCATGAATGCGATGAACCTAGGCCTAGATCAGTACGTGAATTTTACAGAATACCTATCAACTAATCCCAAAGTCCAAACCGCGTTTCTCCTATCCAAAGAGGATTATCGCATGGCCTTTGTACAGAAAGGGGTCGCAAAAGTTCAAGCTCAACAACGACATCCACCTGAGCGCACGCCTCCACCACCAGTAACGACGCAAGCGCCACCGCCTCCTTTCTTTCATCCTCCCGGCCAATTTCAGCAGGACCTTCCATATTTTCCACGTCCACCATATGGTGGACATGACGGATATTAGTTCATCTAATTATTGCATGCTTCCTATTTATTTTCCCTACCATTTGTTTACATTTGTCATGGACAATTTTTTTCTGGATTGCATTAGACATAGCATTTTCTTAGAGTGTATTCTTCATTGCGTTATTTTTTATTGCATTACGTCCGTATTGCATTTTTCCGGACTGTAATCTTCATTGTAATTTGTTGGATTGTATTCTTCGGCGCTATAGCATTGTATTGTTGCTTAGGATGATGATGTTTTAATTTGTTGGTGAGGACATATACTTCCCATACCATGGGTTAATTCGGATGATGTTTAATTTGTTAGTTATTTCCAGTTTTCATTGGTGTATTTTGTTATTTATTTTATTTTGCCATACCATGGTTTAATCTTGTTATATTAGTTGTTTACTATACTATATTGTATGAATGTCTGTGTTCAATAGGGTTTAGCTAACAACAATGATATATCAATCCATGTTTTTCTAAAATCTCACAACATATATTACTAGCAGGGATTGTATGGCGGAATTTGGGGATGGAAGTTATAGAAATACCTCAGATGAGAATTCAGACGACGATGAGGATATCTATGACATTGGAGGCGCATCTGCGGCGATATATGCCACCGTAATTTTGCAGCCTCGTCAACAACGCAACACGTTGGGAATGCCTGGATACGAACGAGTTTCTAATTTGTTGCATGGGCATCATAGTAGAATATATAATAAGATACGAATGGGTGCTGATACGTTTACAACACTTAGCGCAATAGTCCAAAACAAGGGTTTGTTAAGACCTAATCGCCATACCAATGTTGATGAACAATTGATGATTTTTTTAAATGTCATATCACAAAGCCAAACAAACAGAGAGATGCAAGATTATTGGCAGCATTCAGGAGAGACAATTTCACGCTTATTCACACAAGGCCTCCATGCAATATGTGCATTGAGACATGATTTTATTCAACCGCCAAAATGGAATGAACTGTCCACGCTTGTTCAAACACATAGGAACAAGTACCTCCCCTGGTTCAAGGTAACTATCTCTAAAACTCAGGAAAAACTATATTGTCATGTGTAAAATAGTTGTTTTAAATCACTTCACATTTTTATTTAATGAACAGGATTGCGTAGGCGCTATTGACGGTACACACATACCATGTATTCCACCAAGCGCAGAATCGAGAAGGTATATTAATAGAAAAGGATATCACTCACAAAATGTCATGGGCATCTGCGACTTCGAAATGAAATTTACTTTCATATTAACTGGATGGGAGGGATCCGCCCATGATGCGCGAGTGTTACTAGACGTCATATCCGATCCAGAGGAGAACTTTCGAAGGCCACCGCCAGGTAGACGAGAAAGCAACTTATTGTTTAGATCTTTTAAGTCGACTTTTGAATTTTTTTAACACCACTTGTGATA
The DNA here is from genome assembly GCA_025403435.1 of Artocarpus heterophyllus. Lineage (NCBI taxonomy): Eukaryota > Viridiplantae > Streptophyta > Magnoliopsida > Rosales > Moraceae > Artocarpus > Artocarpus heterophyllus. The sequence goes on along the minus strand of CM046330.1, from coordinate 31,612,854 downwards.
TGCTTAGGAAAATTCTATTTAGTAGATTCTGGCTATCCCAACAGCAATTGTTTCCTTGCTCCATATCGAGGAGTTACCTATCACTTGCAGGAGTATCGAGAGCATAGGCATGGTCCTCGTTCGCCAAGGGAGTTGTTCAACTATACGCACTCATCTCTTCGCAACTGCATTGAAAGAACTTTCGGTGTATGGAAGGCAAGATTCCCAATAGTGAAGAGCATCAAGCCCTATCCATACGACAAACAAAAGTTGATCCCAATTGCGTGTGCTGTGATTCACAACTTCATACGCATGTGGCAAAGCAATGATGAGATACTTCAGCAATACTATGATGATGCACTACCAGTGGCTGAGATAGAAGGAGAAAATGTCTACGAAGAAGATGGGTTGCAAGACGACGATGGGGTTGATGTCAGCCCATTTATTCAAAATAGAGGTGATAATGCCAGCATGAATGCTCGTAGGGATGCGATGGCAAATCAAATGTGGGAAGCTTATGCCCAACGCCCTTGGTACACAAGTCGGCATTAGTATTTCAATACAGCTTACTACATTAATGTTGGAACGTTGCTACGTTTTGGATTGTCGTCTAAAATAAACACTTTTTCCCCTCCTGTATACAATGACATTGAAAAAGGAGCACATTCTTTGTATGGATTGAAATAAATTTTTTCTCGCAAATACATAATTGATTGGAGAGAGAATTGGATATTTCGGCAAATAGATAATAGCATGTACATGGCAACAAGATTCAAGAGGCAACAAAAAGAGGACTTTTTAATACGATTATAACTCTAATTTTTTTTCGTATTGTGTTCATGTCTACCAAACATTGATTTCTTATTGCATTCAATCAAATGAAACTGATTTATTCATATACCATTTTATGCTCTTTTTAAAAAATGTGCTATTTTTGTAAAAGAAAATTTTTTATTTTGACAAAAAGGCCACCAAAATTCTTAATCTAAATCTCACATGTACCAAACACATATTCATAACTCAAATCAGGATTTAAAAACTTACCAAACACATATTTCAATATTCTATCCAAATTTAATTTTAAATACTCTACCAACCAAACAATAACTCGAATTATAACTCAAATCACATTACTCAAATCATAATCCAAATCACAATACTATTTAAAAAGAATTCAAATCACCATAATTCGAATACCTCTACCAAACGGGCCCCAAAGTTATCAGAATTCTCATCCCCTTAAACTTTTGATACTCAGATATCTTTGCTGCAGTAAAACTAAAATTTTCTCTCTTATATTTGAGGAAGAAAAATCATAACTTCTTCATTTGATATCCAATTGAGAAAATTCTTTTTTTATTGTGTTCCTAATAAAGAGAGGAATAAATCAAGATCCATATTGTATATTTTTTAAGATCATTAACATTAAAAGTTTATTAGATTTACTAATAAATAAAAACTATCTTCACTACCTCTGTAAACACAAATTTTAATTTTATTCCATACTCAGATTAAAACTTAAATGCACATCCAAACGTCAATTCGAATAACAATTCAGATAGCTAATTCAAATCCTAATTCGAATCACACTAATTCGAATCTATTTACCAAACGGGTCCTATTAGTCCGATAAATACTTTACCAAAAATTTCTGACATTAACTTTTAATTTTTGGTAAGAAAGAAAAAATATGAATGATTAATTTTAAGAAATAAAATAGAAGAAAGGTTATCATTTTTTTTAACTTATGAACTTTTAATTTTTGTAGAATTGAAAAATTGTAGAATTATCTGATGTACCAATTTTGTGTGGGTCCAATAGGGACGTATATATTTTTTCACAATAAAGGATAATAAATTGATGGAGAGTACTCTCCACATGATATTGAAACCAATAACAAAAAAAGGGAATGAGCATGCAATACCTTTTTAAAGAAATTTCTTTTCCTTTCTTTTCTTTTCTTTTTTAAGAAATTTTTTATGATGGGAATTGAGATACAAGCTAGAAACATGTTAAATTAATGTACTAATTGATTATTTTTATGAATAAATTAGTTTATTAATGTGAATGTTTATATTCTTACCACCCTTATGGATTACATTATCTCTTATTTAATTATCATTGAGATTTAGTATTTCATAACCTTCATATAACCTCCCAATTAACACTCTGTTAGTAGTATTTTGTTGTTATAACTTATGACTTTTAGCCTCTCCTACTTTATAATTCTTGGCCTATATATGTAACACCCAATAATTTCTAATGCGTTAAATATGCAATAACTTAAGGATTATGTTAAGCAGAAATATGTGTCACAAGGATTATTATATAATCTAATTTTTATAATAAAGTCTATAAAAGTTAAAAAGAGATTTTTAAGGGTAAAAATCATGCCATAGTCTTAAATAAAGAAGCAAGGATATGAAAATAAGCTAGAAAACATAATTTTTGTAAAAATATATTTGCAATAAATATTAAGACAAAAATACAGTTTAAGGAAACATACTATATAATAATATAAAGAATTATACAGTATTAGAATAATGCAGTATAAAGAAGTACACTGATAAAGTTATGTGGTATAGAAATTACATTGCAAAAGTAATGCAGTGTAGGAGTTTAACTGTTTAAGGTTAAGTAATATAAAAATTAGACTGTTTACATTAAAGTAGTATAGGAATAATACGGTTTAGAGAACATAGATGAATGAGGAATGCTGTAGCAGTATAAAAAATATACCAGTAATATAAGAAAAATATCATCAGTATAAATTTGGACTGTACAAAGTTAGATAATATTGGAATTACATTATGTGATGGATGAAAATAAGTATGGGAGGTTGTGAGACCTCATGAATTATATGGAAAAGAATACCAGCAGTATAAAAAAAATACTATCAGTATAAATTTAGACCGTGTAAAAAGTCTTTAAGGGAACCATGGGACACCAAAATGAATGAAAATTTGCTACCAAGCCCCCTGGGTGGCCCAATTACACATTGCCAAGTTAAGCAAGATGATATCAGGTGATGACTAATGTTGGTAAGTCATCAAAGGTTGTCCCAACTTTTTGTCACAAATGATGTTAAGTGATGACTCATGGTGATAAGTCATCAAACTTGGGAAAAAATGAAGAGTAATTCACTTATTTAAGGAACCAAGAAATCAACAAAAAAAAAAAAAATGTTCCATTCTCCTCCCAAAGAAAACCATCCCCCCTAGGTATTTTCCTCTCAAAAACTTTGATGAATTCCAAGCTCCAAATTATGTGAGGAAATAAGAACAATGAAGGAAATGAAGACTAAGGAGTTTTAAGGTAACACTCAAAACTTTTCCCTATTGTGTAATAGTGTTTTGCTCAAGTTTTTTATGGAATTTTTATAATAAGGTATGGGCTTGATGTCAAGGAAATTTGGAAGCTTTCAAGTGCTAGAAAGTGAGGACAAGCACTTTGCATGGATTAGGTAAAATCCTACTCTTTTTAATTAAGCCAAAGTTTATGTTTTATTATGTATGCTAAGTGTTTGATGAAATGTTTGAGCTATAGCATGTAATATGGACATTATGACATGATTGGTTTATGTTCCATGATGATGGAAAGAAGGAAAGTAAGGGTTTTAGTTTAAAAGTGAAAAATTATTAAACTTTGTAAAGTTTAACTAGTTTCAAAAGAATAGGATTTTGAGGGCCTTAGAGGCCAATTTATGTCCCAAATATGGCATAGTATCTGCCAATACAGTGAGGGAAACAACTTTTGTGAATAAAGTTTTGTAAAATTCTAAAAGGACTAAATTACAAAGTTTTGCTAAAGTTTAGTAGATTTGAAAATCAGCCAAAAAGTCTACTGTAACGTTAGAATTTGAGGAAAGTTAAAGTATAAAAGTTGTAGAACTCATCAAAACTGTTAAGACAACGTGGATAGTTTGTCAAAATTCTGCTTAGTTGAGGAGTTATAAATTTTATGAAGTTTTGAGCACAAAATTTCAAAAAATGAAAACGTTATGAAATGTTTGGAATTCGACCATGGAACTTTTGAAAGTTTTATTCCTTGTAAAAAACTAAACGTTTTGGTATGAAACAATTGTTTTTGGTTCTGGGGTAAAAATGCAAAGATTTTTGTGTTTCGAGCCAAAACCGTAAAATTGCGTAAAAATTGGGTTTTCATTGGGGAATGTTGGGTTCCTGCAATTCTATGGACAGTGAGTAACCACAGGAATTATGTTTTTAAAGAATTCAAAGTTTAGTTAAGGAAAGAATAAAAGAAAAACGTTAAAGGCAAAATAGTCATTTTATGAAAATGGCCAAAATGGACCCGAAACGCTTGATATCAGAAAACGCTCCTTAGCAGAAATTTTTTCGTAATATGTAAGTAATGAAACAGTAAAGTTAAGCAATGAATTTTATAAAATTATGAAATTGATGAAAAACCCACTAAGGGTAAACACGTCATTTTTAAGAAAATGGCTAAAAATGGAGTCGAACACCCCAAATTAGCAAAACGTTCTTACATGAAAAATATTCCGTAATACGTTAAGTAATGAAACCGTCACATGAGACGAGAAATTTAATAAGGGATGTTCAAGATAAGTAAAAGAAAGGTAACCTGGTAGGTTACAAAGTCAAGTGAAGAAAGAGGTAACCCAATGGGTTACAGAGCTAAGTAAAAAAAATGATAACCCGATTGGTTACTGAGTTAATTAAAGGGAAAGGTAACCCCGATAGGTTACAAAGCTAAGTAGAAGAAAGGTAAACCAATAGGATACAAAGTAAAAGGAAGTAAATCGATAGTATACAAGTTATGTAAAAAGGAATGAATGTTTATTGTTTAAGTTAAGTTATCAATCGAGTAGATTGATAGTAAGAAAAGTTAGCTAATAAGTAGGGTGTCGTATGATTATGACACAAAAGCCAACTAATGAAAGGAAAAAGAAGGAAACGGAAACGTTAGTACTAAGTCCAGGTAAGTTCAAACCTCACTTACAGCATGAAGTAAATGATTTTCAAATGCATTTTATATGTTTGCAAATGTTATGCAAGTTGTTTTTAAAGTATGGTTTCACTTGTTATGCATAAAGTTTTAAAGATTAAGTAAAAGTTTGTAATGTATTTGCAATAATTATGCTTAAAGTATGTTTGCATTTTGTTAATGCATAATGTTTTACAGTTTAAGTTATAAGTTTTATGTTGCATTTGTTATGCAATAAGTCTTAAAAAGAACAAGTTATGATTTCCAAATGTGTCTGCAAATGATGTGATAGCATTTGATATGCTCACAAAAGTTAAAAAGAATGTAAAATAAAGATAAAAAGGAAGTGTCGTACCAGCTTCCTTGTTGTGAGGTACTGAAAGTAAAGTTAAAGTTGTGGCCTCCTTGATATGAGGTACATAAGTAAAGTTAAAGTTATGACCTCGGTGATGGTCTCAAGTGTTCCACAAGGGAAGCATCGTGTTTATGATCTCATAATTAATGATGTTGGTACAAACACTAATGTTTACAAGATAAGAAAAGTTAAGGAACAAAGATAAGAAGTTAAAGTAAAAAATGAATGTTTATAGGATACTCATAATTGAAAGTTCATAATTGAGCATAAATAAAATCATGCATTTTTTATTTTGCTTGTATTCCTTGTTAGGAAATGTTATATGCTATGAAAAACATTCTGAGAAATGTTTTACTTTAAATGTTTATGAAAAACATTTTTATATTTACAAGAAAACATTTATAAAGGACATTTTAAGAAAAACGTTTAAGAAATGTTTATGAAAAATGTTTTGAAAATGTTTAATGAAAAAACGTTTATGAAAATGTTTTAAGAAAAAGGTTTTTATGAGACAAGCTTTTAAAGCATGTGAAAATGATTTGTTAGATTCCGTTTGAACTTACTAAGTGAAAACTCATTAAAAATTTCTTCATGCTGTAGGTGGTCCTATAGGTGACCAGTAGGACTTGTTTAAAGAGCTTGGTGTTGC